>BSBK01011967.1:207500-211122 GCA_027943335.1 Chamaecyparis obtusa | reverse complement strand
GAAATTTCTTGAAATGACAGCAAAATCTCCCTCTTTGACAACACATGCCAAATAAAACTTACACAGTTTTGATAAATATCAATGTACCTTATGTACTGATTCATATGTAATGATTCCCTGACTATGCTGCATCAACTGATTGATCTTCAACATGTTCTGGTTGATGCATCACTAAAACTTTATTTAGTGAACCTCCGATAGGGGAGTGACCCCTAACTTTCCTCTAAGATACAAAAATGCGTCCTTAGGTAGTGGCTTGGTGAAGATATCTGCAATTTGTTCTTTTGTATGAATATATTCCAATCTGATTTCCTTGTCCTGCACCAATTCTCTGATAAAGTGATATTTAATTGCAATGTGCTTGGTTTTGGAATGCATTACTGGATTCTTTAAAATATTTATTACACTTGTATTATCACAAAACATAACAACTGGTTCTTTGATCTCAACCTTCATGCCTTCCAAAAGTTGTTTAAACCATACAATATTAGAGCAGTTTACTATTGCAGCAACATATTCTGCTTCTGCTATGGATTGGGATGTGCAGTTTTGCTTTTTACTAGTCCAAGATACTAACCTCTTGCTGAGAAAGAATGCTCCACCACTTGTACTCTTTCTATCATCAATGTTTCCTGCCCAATCAGCATCAGTAAACACTTTTAAATCTAGATTGCCTCCAAATTTATACCACAAGCCATAATCTTCAGTTCCCCTTAAATACCTCAAGATTCTTTTGATTGTCATCATGTGATTTTCTCTGGGTTTAGCCGAGAATCTTGCCACTATACCAACTGCTAAGGCAATATCAGGCCTTGTGTGTACTACATATTGTAATTTTCCAATCATTGATCTATATAAGGTCTGATCTACTTCTTTTGAATCATCATCTTTGGTAAGCTTTAGTCTAGTACACATGGGTGTACCAACTAGTTTTGAATCTTCCATTCCAAATTTCTTAAGTATTTCCCTGATATATTTAGACTGAGTAATGTAGATACCATTTTTGTTCTGTTGAATTTGAAGTCCAACAAAAAATTTTATCTGACCAAACATAAACATTTCAAATTCTTTGTTCATATGCTCTAAAAAATTCTTTGCACTGATCATCATTTCCTATAAACACAGTATCATCCACAAATATTTCTGCCAAAACAATTTTGTTATTTGATCCTTCTTTGATGTATAAATTACTATTGTCATTAGCTCTTTTTGAAATCAATCTAAGTAAGATAGTTATGTAATCTTTCATACCATGCTCTAGGAGCTTGTTTCAGACCATACAATGCTTTGTGTAATTTGCAGACCATATCCCTTTTTTCTGGATCAATAAAACCTTTAGGTTGCTCAATGTAGACTTCTTCCTCAAGAATACCATTGAGAAATGCAGATTTTATATCCATCTGATATACCTTAAATCCTTTATATTCTGCATATGCAAGTAAAGTCCTCACACCTTCTAATCTTGCAACAGGAGCAAAAGTCTCTCCATAATCTATTCCTTCTTCTTGAGAATATCCTTTACATACCAATCTAGCTTTGTTTCTTGATACTTGACCATCTTCATTCAACTTATTTCTGAATACCCATTTTGTCCCAATTACATTTTTATCTTTAGGCCTAGGTACAAGAGTCCATGTCTTATTTTTCTCTATTTTCTCTATTTCTTCATTCATAGCTCAATCAAACTTTCATTTTCCAATGCATCTTTGACATTTTTAGGTTCAAAATCAGAAAATAAACATGTACCTTTTAGTTTACTTCTTATCATAGTACCATCTGATTTGTTTCCAATAATCTAATCTGGTTTATGATGCTTTTTGACGTACTTGGCCAATACAGGTTCCTTGCTTCCTAAATGAGTTACATTTTCATCTTCTTCATCTTCATGTTCAGGTTGCTCGGGCTCGGTAGATACTTGCTCGATAGCTTCAGACTGAGACTCGGTACTTTGTGACTCGGTCTAAACTTCTTCTTGTGACTCGGTTACTGTACTGGGCTCAGTAGATGTGGTTTCCTTATATGTGTCTGGCAATGTATCAGGTTCGATGTAAACAATTTTTTGTAATCCTCTGGTTCCTTTTTGCTTTCTTCTTCAGTCCTTTCTACAAACTCATCAATTCTCACATGTGCACTTTCTATGATTTATTGAGTAGACAAATTTAGACATCTATATGCCTTGCTTTTGCAAGAATATCCCAAAAATATTCCTTCATCACTTTTTACATCAAATTTTCATTTTCTAGATTCTTTTAAGATGTAACATTTACTACCAAATACTTTTAGGTAACTTACATTTGGTTTGTAGCCATACCATAGCTCATACGCAATCTTGAATGTATCTTTTCTTAGCTGTACTTGGTTCAAGGTATGAACTATAGTGCTGATAGCTTCCTTCCAGTATTTCATAGCAATGTTCTTTTTAATCATTAGAGTCCTTGCACAGTCCATGATAGATCTGTTCCTTCTTTCAGCTATTCCATTCTGCTCAGGAGTTCTCAGGGCTGATACCTATCTTTTGATTCCTCTTTCAATGCAGAAATTATTGAATTCATGGGAGATGAATTCACCACCTCTGTCTGATCTCAAGCATTTTATTCTTTTTCTTGTTTCCTTTTCTACTCTTGCTAAATACCATTTGAACTTCTCAAATGCTTTTGACTTTTCTCTTAAATACATAATAGTCATCAATCTAGAGTAATCATCAACAAAGAGAATAAAAAAAATTTCTCCGGTATAGCTCTCAATTCCAATAGGTCCACATAAATCAGTATGCACAATTTTCAAAATATCTTCAGATTGATAGTTTTTACTTTTAAAACTAGACTTTCCCATTTTACCAATTTGACAATTCTTGCATAGACCAACATCAAGTTTCTTCAAAGTAGGAATACCTCTTACTTTCTTGAATTTGCTTATTTTCATCATGTTGTCAAAATTTACATGACATAACCTTTTGTGCCATAACCAACTTTCTTGAATTTGAGCAATAAAACATGAGTAATCACCAAGATCAAGATAAAATAGGTTACCTTTGGTTTGTTTGCCTAATCCTATCAGTTTTCCTTTGTCATCCAACAGTCTTGCTTTGTCATTCATGAATTCAACCTTGAATCTAATGTTAATTAGTTGTACTACACTTAGAAGATTATGCTTTAGTCCTTCAACTCAATATGCATTATCACATATAAGTTCTTTGGTTAATGAAATTCATCCCTTTCCTTTTATACAACAAGGTTCATTGTTTCCAAACCTTACATTACCACCATCAAAGTTTTCAAAGTGTTCAAACTTAGTCCTGTCACCAGTCATATGATGTGAACATCCACTGTCTATAATCCATGTATCATTCTTTCTTATATGAGAGATAAGTGCCATCTCATCTTCATCATTATCACATTCATCTTTTACAGCAATGAAAACAATTTCTTCTTCACTATCATCCGAATCTTTAGGTAAAAAACATGTTTTCTTACCTTTATCCTTGAATGATTTGAAATTCTTCTTGCCATTGTACTTGTAACTTTTCTTCTCATCTTTTTCTTTTCTTGTTTGGACACCTAAGCTACAATATGACCAATTTCTTCACATGAAAAATAGATTAAGGGAGTTTTACCTTTGTATT
>BSBK01011967.1:5000-202500 GCA_027943335.1 Chamaecyparis obtusa | reverse complement strand
AGTGAAAAGTGAATATTTTTCACATCGCCACTTTTTGGCCCCTCATGATCTTGCACATACCCAATTATTGATTTGGAATGTTTCTACTTTGACTTAAGATTATTTTATTTCTAGAATCATTGCATTTGATTAAGTTTGGAGGAAGTTCTCTGCATTTTGGTAAAGACTAGTTTAAAACCTGATTTAGGGTAGCCCGAGAGGGTAAACATGTAATTTCTCTTGATTGGTACATTCCATAAACCTCTCATCTTGGGAAGTGATGTGGAGGGGGTGTATGATAACTTACCTATAGTTTTTAGGTGTCCATAGAACATGTAGCATGTGGTTGAGTGAAGAGAAGTGACTGTACAATTACAGGAAGAAGGGAAGAATATTGTCTCAGAAAATAGACCCTTAGTGTAGGGGCCATATCTTCCCAATAAACCATTGGATTGACCTAAATTTTGGATATGTTGGAGAGGACCAAGTGTCTCAAATATGACCAGAGTGATTGAAGTAATATGATGTGAGTCAAAAGTTATGAATGACTATATTCGGGTCTATATAAGGGACAACGACAGGGTAGTTTATGATGAATTTCCTTCATGAAGGTGTTAAGGGAGTTTTTGTGAAGGGATTATATGTTGTGTGGGGATATTTAGAGAGTCCTATTTTGTGACAAGGAGTAGTGGATCCATTGAGATTGATCCTAGTGGATATGTCTTTGGAATAATTTGAAGCATTAGTAGTTTGTGGACAGTCACAATACATATGATCAAATATGCATTGATGCATGAGAGGAAGATTTCTAAGAGTGTAGATATTAGCATGTGGAGTCTAATGGAGTAGAAGATTATTTTTTTACCACTAGCCTCTGCATCAAAAAGGCACTTCTATGTATATTAGAAGCTATTGCAATCATTATTTTGGAGATGGGTTACTAGTAAAACATCAATCCTTTTGCACATCAATTAGCATTCTTAGTTACCTAACTATTTTCCTACCAAATATTGAGGAAATAAAATTTCTAAATGGGTCCCTTCACATAACTATTTTTCAATCTTATCTAATCAACTAATTTCTCATCTTATTTATTAGATTATTTTTATTGGTGTCCATACAAAACTCAATGTTTGTACTAGTTGATGTATGTCTCTATCATCAATTTATCATCATTTGTGTGTCAAGGTCAAGGTTAGTGATAGTGTTCTCCAACCAAGAAGCAAGCTTTCATGTAATAGCCTTGAGTTTTGGCTCATTACTTTTGTAGGGTGATCAAGGTTTTAATATTCCAAATAAAAATGATGATATTTCTGATGGTGATGACTGCAGCAATAAAACTCAAAAGACATGTATGAACTAACATAGGCAATGAGGGATTCAAAGGGGAAAAGTGGCAAAGTGGTGGGCAAACTCCTCTCAAAGTTTCTCATACTGGCAAAAACTTAGTTTCCCTCTGCTCGAGTCAAGTACATGCAAAGATTTTATCAAAGTCCACCCGTAGTGAATCCTACCAAAGAAATCAATGGGATACATCAAGTCTAAGTTGGGCACTTGAAAATTTTTTATGAAAGTCCACCTATGGAAGAAATTGGTGGCAACTTTAGTGAATCTTGCCAAAGAAATGAATAAAATGCATGAAGTCTAAGTGGGGTACACATTTTGTGTGGCTAAGCCACTAATGTTCCTTGCAAATATGGGCTAAGTCTTCCATGATCTCAACCAAAATGTAATGAGCAGTCAAATAGCACACCTCTAGTGTGGCAGTACCACCAAAAAATTTCACTAGGCATGCTGGAAAGGTAGCAGAGAGTTATGTGAAATGTGCCTAACATTTAAGAGGGGTTTCAAATTGAATGAGATGTACTTTTGAATGGCAAAAACACTAAAATTTCCACCTTTAATCTTGGCAAACACCATAAGATAGTTTGAATCAAATCAACTTTTAACCATGTGGAAACCATGTAAGTAAAGTGTGCATCAAAATTGCAAAGAAAAGCGTCATGTAAAACTCATGCATAGTTGGGAGAGTTCTACCTTTACAAATCCATGCCTAGAAATCAAGATATATGGCATAAATATAAGTGAAACATGTCGAGGTAACTTGAAAGATTTAAGTGAAAAGTTGGTACAATTTTTTATTGGTGTGGCCATCTCAAAACTTAGCCTGAAACATTAACATTTTCAATATCATTTGAGATTACCACCCGCCTATCAAGGAAATAAATTAGGACAAAAGTGGTTCACCTTTGTGTGTTTCAAGTTAACCAGAACTCTGCCAAAGCTCTTAAAAACATGTCAAATTGAAGGCAAGCCTAGCAAGTAAGGACAACAAACAAACTTAATGAGATGCACAAAGTGAATGGAAAATACACCCAAATTTAGTGCAAAACATGATAAAAAATCTAGCTAAAGCATTAGTGACCAACATTTGAGTGATAAATAGGGCTAAAACCTAAGTGAATTGCCTCCAAGGTCAAAAAAGTGGCAAAATGGTTATGAATCCACACCCAGGATAAATACCAATTAGTCATAAGAGTGGCACATATCTTGGGTGGCAAAACCACTAGAAAACTCTTCCTGAAGACCAAATGACAAATCTCTTATAAAATTTCTCGTGGCAAAGCCACTAGTTGACTCTACCAAATCAATCAAAGAGTGGAAACATCATAAGTGATTTCTACCATTGCTTTAAACTTTAAAGCAATAAAAACAAGTCTAGAGCATGCACGAAGTACTTACCACCTAAATAAAGGCAATTGATTTTGAATTTCAAAACAAGTCTACCTCTGATATTTTGAGCAGAATAATGGCTCATTTATCTAATTTTTTCAGGCATGTGAAGAAATTTATGGCAAGATGGTTGAAGGTTTCCAAGGTTAGCAGCAATACATGAAGGATTTTCAGCATGTAATTATTATGTCCTATTCTTCTTGATTCACTCTGTTGATACATAGCCCTGAATTGTGTTTGTCTCTTTTCCAACTGGGCATCAATATGTTCAATAGGCTTAAATGATAAAAAAATTTCATACTTATGCCATGCAAAATGCAAAGAAGAAGTATATTTCAAATATTAATTTACCATCATGGATGCAATCAAAATGCTTCAAAAGTTTACTTCAAATTCAAAAGGTTGGGCATATCATTATATCTATAGTTTCATCCAATTTATCATTATTTTTAAAAAGACCCCAACTACAAACATATCATAATTCTCATGTTATATTCAGATATCAGAGTATCTGGGTTTTCCCTTCTTGTAATAATGTAAGGATAAAAGTGTGTATAACTTTGATTGTAATGGTAGAAAAAAGTTCATGAAAAAGAAACAGTGATCACCCACTAACCTTTGAAATTAACATCTTTCAATGCTTTTCAATGAACAAAGCGAACTACGTTACCAAGCCTCAATGTCTCATTAATAACCTATCAACAACACAAAATTATTAATAATTATTTCAAAAAATCTTAGAATAATTTACAGAGATACAAGATGCAAATAAATAACTAATTTGCAAATAAAGCCACAAAAGAAGCTAATCATAAATGTTTTTTATACCCATGTGCAGGCATTTTGTTAATATGTGAATTAGTCTTTACATGTCCTCAAAACATGAGCTGAGAGAAATGTAAACAAACCAACGAGATTAGTAGCAATGAGTTGCATGCCAACTGATTTTATAGCTTGAATAAGTGATGCTGCCTGATTAGAATGTGGTACACATTATTGAGAGATAACTGACCTAAGTAGAACTATAGTTTCTTTGGCACTAGCCTGTGAACCTTCAACCTTCCTAATTGGTTTATGAACTCCCCAAGGCAAAAGAGAACCTGAGATTAGATTCAGATGAAGATTTACTTCTAAAACATTTTCATTTTTTGAAAGTAATATTAGTTTTATTTTCTACTGATAAAAAATTAGAAGACAATTACCGTCGCTTAAGCTTGACCACAAAGTCATTGACTGCTAACTATAGATCTGGCATTTTTCAGTTCCTTATCTTGACTTGCAAAAAATATCTTAATCTTATGCCTGAAATTATCCAACTTTGCATAGCATCTTTACCATCTTTATATGTACAATTTTTATACACCTGCTATCTTAAAAGAATGGATATAAAAAGTCATCAACATGTGCCTAAAATGATAATTGACAATTCAAGGTCAAATTTAGCATACTGAATACTACAATTAAGAAATATATCTCCATGTGTGGAAGATTTTATAGTATCAGAAGCGTGGGAGAACATATGCCATATTTCACAAAAAACTAAGGCAATGGACAAATAAAATAAGAAGACATATGCTAAAATTCTCTGGGAGGGGAATTTGATCCTAGGTGGATATGTTGGTTCTTCATGATAGTCCTAACATGGAAATATCTAGGTGGATGCTTATCCCAATAAAGAAAGTAGATGAACTTGGTTAACAAGAACATGGAAATCTCCGAGTCCAAGATCAACAAGTAGATAACCAAATAGGCATTGGTGGAAATTCAAGTTACGTCAACAATCATGCAATCTCTATTTTTTTATTGTTTAGGGAAATGGTTGTAACTTTTCCTCATCATCAATAGTTGCAAAATGTAGCATATAATGATGAAATCTCAAATTGTTATTGAAAATACTTAGTGTCGATGCTATAAGAAACAAAGTCAAAGTAGTACTTTCAAACTAGGAATTGGAATAATATGGAGATTCCCTCTTGGACTAACTTTAAGTTACATGCTGGGTTCTAGTCATGCAATGTCATTATTAAATTAAAATGCTTTGACTTATCACAGACGAAGATTTTTTGATATGAAAATAACCTCCATTTTCTTGATGTTGAAGATAATCAGGAGACCGAGAAATTCAAGGAAACCACACATCAGATCTAGTTGTACCTCCTTGTGTTTTGTATTAAACATCTTTGTTGGAGGAAAAACCCTATCTTTTTTCAGGTAATAACTAGCTCCTACAGTGAAATTCAAATATTCCAAGTCCTGCATGTTGTGGACAAACTTTTCATGTAATTTATTATTGAGTTAAAAAATGAGCTTGTTAGGACTTAGGAGTATTTTACGTTCAATATGCAGGTCTGGGAAAGTGACACGATAGGATTTCCTAGCCCAATTTGGAGATATATCTCTCTCATCATGAGGATTGTACAACATGAAATCATTTAGTAAAGAACAAAAGAGCTGGACATGGGCACAATATATGGGAAATTTCAAATGATGGTGCAAACTAAAAACAAGTTCATACAATGACTATTGCCTAAAGATATTATAGAGATTATGAGTTATCTACAAGAAAATATTTATAGTTACAAGGAGAATCATGACCCAATTCCAATAGGATCAAATGCAGTCAGAAAAAAAGGAAAACAAAGAGCTAACCCATAGTCACATGTAGAGAACCCAATGTAGTTGTCATGGCTTTGCAGATCATTCTAATAAAGAGATTAGAGAGGACGTACCCAAAGTAGCTTCTATTATTGTATCAATCATCTCAAGAAAAGTTTCACCTACAACATCATCCTATTATAAAAATTCTAGAAGTAATCTAAATCCCAAGGAGGCTTTGGGTGGGAACACTCTAAATTGTTGAAATCTATATGTGTTACAAGTGGAAGCAATATTTTGATGAGTCAAGAATGATCGGAGATATATTTGCAAGAAAAATGTAGAATTTAAACAACAAGCCATATGAGTTCATGTGTTATGTTTGATTACTTGGTTTCTATCTATGTTTGTGTTATCAATGTGGGTTTAGATTCTATCTGCAAGTTTTAAGATTTTTGTTCTATCCAATCTCCTTTATCCTACCCCATATATGTTATGGATGTGTCTATGTTATGTGACAAGATTGCAAATTACAGAAGAATGGTTACAAAATGTTCAAGTAATAGATAAAGGGTTGCCTTTCGATAGATGTGAGCTATAATTATCCATATGGTCTATGTGGAAAAATAGCCTAGCATTGCATAGGTTATGTAATCATAGATGATTGGGCATGAGTGAAGGCTTACCATTTAACATTGTGCATTAACCACACAGAAGATGTAAATCATGTCTACCATCTTTTCTTGGTCAATTGATCTTTGCATAGAATATTGAATTGCATGAGATGGTGCTAATCTTTTTGGCGTGGAGCTGTGAAAATAAAGAATGTTTGGTGATGACACATAAGTGAGAAAGGAAGTTCCCCAAGAACTTTTTGTGGTTTAGATAATCATAATATTAAATTGGAATTGATGATTAAGGCATTCATTAGCATGCCATCCAAACTTGATATGGCCACTGTCCATTGTATATCCATTCAAACTAGCCAATGCACCAACTAAATTATATTCATGATGCAAAAGGTCTCTATACATATTTAAAGAGGAAGACTATCATCTCTTGTCTGAATGGCTAAACAACATTAATGTTTGCTTCTAGTTCTCTTTTGATGAACCTCTTGATAGATTGGTAGGTTATAGACCTAGATACATTTTCCTATATGAAACATTGGTATCATTTGTTATCTCAGTTGTAACAAATTTTAGGTGATGTTTTCTTAAATAATACCATCCAGATGACCAGAGCTTAGGAAAATTCTTGTCCTAACAAGATCAAAGCATTAAGGTTCATGACTACAATCAGTAAATAGGCATTATATTTTGCATTTAGTATAGACATTTCTCTCTTGATTTATTTCAATCTTACTCATATTAGAGGTACAAATCGATAGCTTAACTTAAGAAACCACTGCCAGGAACATCGGTCAGAAGAGATGTTATAGGGATGAATTTTAATAGTATTACTTCTAGACTGGTGGGTACTGTAAGAAGCCATTCACAATGTGACTGCAAAGATACTAGTCCTCCTCTCTTAGACCATATTACTATCAATTCCTAGACCAAAAAAATTTAGGTCAATTGAAACTTGAAACAAAACAATACAATAACTTTGTAATTAGCACTGATTGCCTTTCTTGCAAGCATCTTAAGTTCTTAACCCATTTTTCCATTAAAAAAAAAATCAAACCATATGCCATTATATTGCTAGAATATGTAGTAATCCCCATCTTTTTGCAAATGGAGGATAAGTCGTAATCAATAATTACCCCATTGGCTGGGGAAAAGGTTCTAAGGTTATGTATTTTAAATTGAAGTATACGATTAAGACTCACATCCTTGCTTGATGTAGCTGAAAACATGTCCATGTGTAGAGTATTTGGTTGAAATATATCTCTAAAAGCCTGAGGAACCTATAGGAAGTTGAGTATAAGTCACTAGCATATAAAGATCTTGTTTATAGTAGATGCTCAAGAATAATATAATTTGAAATATAACATGCTTAGACCAAATGCTTACCCTTTGTTTACCTTCTTTGTTTTTTGCATTGAGAGGTGCAAGACTACATGTACTTGTAAACAACTAATCTCCTATATTTTCTAAATGCCTTTTGAGTTCAGTTTGACCTAGTTAGTCTACTATGCTATTAGCTGATTGTAAATAAATTAAAAATAATTCAAACACATATTTTTATACTCTCCCTTCTCATAGATTCAATTAGTCAAAATATCAGGCTAGATGGATACAAGCTTGGAGCCACTCATTTTACTAGGTTAAGCATTATATAATATATTTCTTCTTTGATGCTACATAACTTGTTCATAAGTCACAATAATATGGGCATCCATGTATAAGATAATGATAGCTAATTTGTAGAAAGCTTAAGGCTATCTCAGATTGGACTTTACATGGGAATGAAGTGAATGCACTGTTCCAAATGCAGATGAATCATCCTCCATCATGAAACGGTAAAATATTTCTGCTCAATGCAAATGTCTTGAAGATTAACAAGGTTTTAGGAAACATGGTTGTTGTTTCAAATTTTCACTAGTACAACAAGTTCAGCTACATAGTTAATTTGGTACTCTTGATTACCTCATTTGCAATTCTTAACTTGTTGTTGATATTGATGAATTGGGTGTTACTATTGTTGAACTACAATTGATTTGGAATCTGATTGAAGAATCTATGATTAAAGATCACTGATGAGTTGCTCATTAGATATGTAATATGTTTAAATTAGTATTATGTTGTCATTGATGTCAACTAGCTTGACAACACTTATCTTGTAAGTTACTATACCGAGACATCTAAAGAAAGGTGAAAAAGATGAAGAATGGAGAAATCTACATGAGGAAAGATGTATATGATAGATGAGGATAAGGAACACATTGAGTAACTTGTTGATGAGTCTATGACTTGGTGATATTGACTTTATTATGTTGCATTCATCTATGATGAAGTATAGAGCTGAAAGACACAAAGTAGTGTTGTCAGTAAATGAAGCATTTCTAGTATACACCAACAGAGTGTAGTGTATACTGATCACAGTATTAATCGATCAGTGTTCACCGATGCATTTCTTTGTTAACCAAGTGAAATAGAATGAATTAAATGATTAGTTTAGCCGATAAGATTGATGAGCTGGCAAGAGTATAACATCGAGGTAACAGATAATGTTTGTTACATAGATCGACGACTGACAAAATTTAGGAAGATCTAATGGAGAAAATTGAAACGTGTTATTGACACAAGTACCGAGAAAGTTTGAAGTAGCAAAATCTATGAATGAGGTTAAGCGAAAAAATCTAATGGTGGAGAAGAAAACAATTTACTCGTCTATATAAGAGAACATAATTTCTTTATGAAAATGTTGGGAAGAAGAAGAAGCTATAGGATTATCATGTGAACAAGGTTTCATGCATTCTGATCATACTGGTTAGTAAGAACTGAGCTGCAGAGCAATTACCGAGCTGTAGAGAGCAATTACTGATAGATAGTAAGTTGATACAGTATTGAATCTAAAGTGTATTATTGATCAGAAGGATTTGTTTGGACTAAATATTGATCTGTAATCTAAAATTGAAGTTGTATTGAGGAAGGTCATTTACTGTTACATATTTAAATATTTTATATAGTCAAAATCTCTTAACCAAGCGGACTCTGAAAGTCTTATGATGTATCATTCCTAGAATGAACATTGTTATCCTCTCAACCCCATAGTGAATGTTGATTGGAGGATAAATTCTAGTCTAAAATCCTTTAACAAGGTGATGCAGGAGCATCCTAGGTGTAAGAGCAATCTTGCATCACCCAAAAATATTTCTATTTTTTTATATTCAATAAGGGCTATTTTGTGCAGAGCTGCTATTTATGAAAAGTTACTATTTTTGATAATTTTCATATGTGCTCAGAATGATCTGATTTCTTTCTTGGAGGTTCATTTTGGTCATATAAGCCTACCAGTAAAGTTTCATTGCCAGATCAAGTGTATATTGGAAGATATTGAAGATTTTCAGTATTGGCAACAGGGTACAGAAACTTTGAACTCAGTTTTGAAGGCTTAAGAGGGCCCAGATGAGGTCAAAAATTTGGGTGATAGGCGCTTGCGTGGGTCAAGCCTGTAGAGCACTTCGTGGCGTTTCCAAAATGGGGTTATAATAGCCGATCGGGTCAACTGGTGATGACTTATGGTCTTCGGAAGTTGGGCCACCCGAAATGGCGAAAAATAATTTTCTTCACAATTTCTGTTTGGGTTTCAAAGGTTATCTTGAGCCGACTATGATGTAATAAAATGTAAAATAAAATAATTCTAAGTTTGGTCGGCCTTATTGGCTAAAATTCTGGAACCTTCCAGGCGGTAGAAAATTGCCTATATAAGGAAGGCTGTATTATTGTCTTAGGCAGTTCAGAATAGTTCTGGGTAGTAGATCTGGGTATTGATTCGAGGCTTTTTCCTAAAGAATATTGTAAGGGAATGCCCATGTGGCTTTGCATATTGTAATTCTGAAAGTTTGTAATTCCACATTTGTGGAGATAATAAGAAGCTAATTTTCTGTTCTTGCATATTATTGTTGTTGTTTCTCTATTTTTGTTATGTGTTTATGGCATTAAGGGGAGCACCCTTCATCAGGTGGTATCAGAGCAGGAGTTCTTGAGTGTGTAAACAGATCGCCGACCGTGAGGTAGTTTGCACCAGGACCGTGGCTAGGGTTTCAGTGCACATCGCGAAAATGCCTCCACGAAGGGAACGTGGCGGAAGACTTGGTGTTGTAACACCTGAGGTTAGAGAGCTGCAGAGACAAGTGCGAGCATTGCAAGAAGAGATTCACAGAGGAATGAATCTTAATGTCAGAGATGAAAGCGAGGATGAAGCCGAAGAAGAATATCAAGAAGGAGAAGTCAAAATTGTGAACCAGGAGGAAGAAAGACTTTTTCGGGCCATTTCTAAGATTGGGAAAAGACCTAAGATTGAGGTTCCTACATTTTCTGGAAATCTTAACCCAGAAGAATTGATTGACTGGATCAACGAATGTGAGGAATATTTTGAGTATGAAGATGTTGAGGATCCTGATAGGGTCAAATTTGTGAAAGCCAGACTGAAAGGTCATGCGAAGATATGGTCGCAAGAGATTCAGTTGGAGCGAAATAGAAGGGGAAAGGAGAAAATCACGAGATGGGATTGGATGGTGGATAAATTGAAGCGACAGTTCATTCCTGTTGATTATGAGCTTGACCTACTGAAGAAAATGTAGAGTTTGAAGCAAGCAGGAAGATTTGTTCCGGAGTATACAGAGGATTTCTATCGACTTCTCATTAGAACAGGCCATGCAGAAGCTGATAAGGAGAAAGTTGCCCTATACCTTAATGGGTTAAGGCCAAGCATTCAGGATGAGTTGAATCTGGTTCGAATGAGCAGTATTGAGGAGGCATACCAATTTTCTCTAAAAATAGAGGAAAAGCTGAACAAGAAGTTCGAGAGCAGACAAAATGGAAGAGGTCACGGTGGATGATCTGGTGGACGGTCATATGGTGGCCGAAATGAAGATTTGAAAAGGAAGGATGAGGCCAGTAGCAGTCAAAATCAGCGAGGAAATAATTCCAATCGCTTCCAGGATCAGAATAATAGAGATCAAAGAGGAAGAGGAAGAGGAGGCTTCCGTGGAACATGTTTTCACTGTGGAGAAGAAGGTCATAGGGCATTTGAATGTCCTCAGCACCAAGGTAGAACAGACAGAAGAAATGAAGGCCAGGCCAGAGTTGCACATGTAGATGAAGATGCTAGATCATCAAATTTTGAAGATGCTGAAAGAGGAGAAATGTTGATTAATAGAAGAGTCCTGTTGAGTGGTGAGAATGAACCTAAGCAAAGGAGGAGCCTATTTCGCACCAGGTGCAAGTGTGAAGGTAAATGTTGTGATGTGATCATTGATAGTGGAAGCACTGACAATTTGGTGTCAGAAGAGATGGTGACAAAGTTGAAGCTCAAGAAACAGAAACACCCACATCCATATCGGATTGCCTGGGTACAGGATGACCACAAGGTCATGGTCAATGAACAATGCCTAGTGAAGTTCAAGATTGGCGGATACCAAGATGAGGTATTGTGTGATATCATATCTATGGATGCATGTCATATGTTGTTGGGTAGACCATGGCAGTTTGACAGATGTGCTGTACATGATGGTCGTGCGAATACCTATTCCCTGACAAAGGATGGAGTGTGGCATAAGCTAAAACCATTGAAGGAGACTGAAGAAAAGGTATGTGGTAATGCAAGGATAACTTTTGTTGATGGAAGAAATTTCCTAGATGGTATGAGGCATGAGCATGTATGTTTTGCTTTAATTCCAAAAGCTGGTAAAGAGAAAGTAGAAGATGTTCCTGTAGAAGTTGCAGATTTGTTGAATGAGTTTCAAGATATTGTATCCGATAGCATGCCTGATAGATTACCACCAGTCAGGAAGATTAGTCATCAGATGGACTTGATCGGAGGAGCGATTTTGCCGAATAAGGCAGCACACAGAATGACACCTGCAGAAAGTGAGGAGTTGAACAGACAAGTACATGAACTATTACAGAAAGGATTGATCCGTGAGAGTCTAAGTCCCTGTGCTGTACCAGCGGTATTAGCACCAAAGAAGAATGGAGAATGGAGGATGTGTACAGATTCTAGAGCAATAAACAAGATCACAATCAATTATAGGTTTCCATTGCCACGAATGGATGATATTATGGACTGTTTGAGTGGAGCTGTGTATTTCTCAAAGATAGATCTGAAGAGTGGATATCACCAGATTCAGATCAGAGAAGGAGATGAATGGAAGACTGCCTTCAAGACAAAGGAAGGACTATATGAGTGGTTAGTCATGCCTTTTGGGCTAACCAATGCACCGAGCACTTTCATGCAGCTCATGAATGAGGTTCTGAAAGAATTTCTGGGTAAGTTTGTCATTGTTTACCTAGATGATATTTTGATCTTTAATAAGACATTGGATGAGCATATGATGCATATTCGTATGGTATTTGAGAAGTTGAGAGAAGACAAATTGTTGATTAATTTGAAGAAGTGCAGTTTTGTGAAGAAAGAGTTAGTGTATTTGGGATTTGTAGTTTCAGCAGAAGGTCTAAAAATGGACCCAGAGAAGGTACAGGCTATCCTTGAATGGCCTAATCCAAGGAGTGCTACTGAGGTAAGATCTTTTCATGGTCTAGCTAGCTTTTACAGAAAGTTTATCAAAAATTTTAGCAGTATTTGTGGACCCTTGACTGAAACAATGAGAGGGGATAGAAAAGAGTTTAAGTGGACTAAAGGAGCAGAAAAGAGTTTTCAATTGTTGAAACAAAAAGTTACAGAACAACCTGTTTTAGCACTTCCAGATTTTAATAAGGTGTTTCAAGTAGATTGTGATGCTAGTGGTACTGCAATAGGAGCTGTTATGAGCCAAGAAGGTAAACCTGTTGCTTATTTCAGTGAGAAGTTAAATGATGCCAAGAGGAAATATTCTATTTATAATCAGGAATTTTATGCTATAGTTCAGGCATTAAAGAAGTGGAGACATTATCTACTTCCTAAGGAGTTTGTTTTGTATACTGATCATCAAGCTTTGCAATATTTGAATAGTCAAGGAAAATTGAATCAAAGGCATTTGAAATGGGTTGAGTTTTTGCAGAGTTATACATTTGTTTTGAAACACAGGAGTGGAAAGTCTAATAGGGTTACAGATGCTCTTAGCAGAAGGCAACTATTGCTGATAGAAATGCAGATTGAAGTGGTTGGGTTCAAGGAACTCAAGAATTTATATCCAGAGGATCCTGATTTTGGTGAAGCTCGGAAAGCTTGTACAGAACCTGTTACTCTAGACAGGATGAAATGGTTGGATTTCATCATCCAGGATGATATGCTATTCAAAGAGAGTCAGTTGTGCATTCCATGAAGTTCTATGAGGGAGAATCTCATCAAGGAGAAGCATAGCGGAGGATTGGCTGGACATTTTGGTCGTGACAAAACCCTTGGTTTGGTTAGTGAGAATTATTATTGGCCACAATTGCAGCAAGATGTGAAGAAGTTTGTACAGAGTTGCAGAGTATGTCAGATGGCAAAAGGAGTGAAGTAGAATACAGGGTTGTATCAGCCATTATCTATACCAGAGAAGCCTTGGGAGGATATCAGCATGGATTTTATTCTTGGTTTACCAAGGACTCAGCGGGGACATGATTCAATTTTTGTGGTGGTTGACAGATTTTCAAAGATGGCACATTTCATTCCCTGCAAGAAGACTAATGATGCTGTTCATGTAGCAGAATTATTTTTCAGAGAAGTAGTGAGACTTCATGGTTTGCCAAAGACCATAGTTTCAGATCGGGACACTAAGTTTGTTGGATATTTCTGGCGTACGTTGTGGAAGAAGTTGAAGACAGATTTGAAGTTCAGTTCATCACATCATCCACAGACTGATGGACAGACAGAGGTGGTGAATAGGAGCTTGGGAAATTTGCTGAGATGTTTGGTTGGAGATAAGCCAACAAGATGGAATTTAATTTTATCACAGGCAGAATTTGCATACAATAATTCTGTCAATAGAAGCATTGGTAAATCACCATTCCAGATTGTATATGGAAGTAGTCCAAGAAATGCATCTGAATTGAGGAAGATAGATAAAGGAGAAATAAGTAGTGCTGAAGCTGAGGATTTTGCAGAACACTTGAAGAACATCCATGAGGAGGTGAGGAAGCATATTACCAAGATGAATGCACAGTATAAGGCTAAGGCAGATGAGAAAAGGGGGTATAAGGAATTTCAGGTTGGTGATGAAGTCATGGTTCATTTGCGAAATGAGCGGTTTCCAGTTGGTACATATAACAAGCTGAAAATGAAGAAATTTGGACCATGTAGGATACTGAAGAAACATGATTCAGGAAATGCATATGAGGTAGAATTACCTACTAAGCTAAATATTTCACTAGTGTTTAACATTTCAGATCTGACAGAGTATCATGAAGGAGGTGTTGAAGATGAGATCACAGCAGCACAGTGGAGTATTCCAGCAACTAGTTCAGACACTAAGGAGATCGAAGATATACTGGATAGTCATGTTGGTAGAAGCACAAGGAACATGACATATGAAGAATATCTGGTCAAGTGGAAATGATGACCAGTTGAAGATTCATCATGGTTGACAAAGGAGGAGGTTAGCCATCTTGGTTTTCCTCTGCACACCTGAGTCGTAACAGGGTCACTTCTCAAATTACCCTAGGTGTCTGATGCAGGAGCATCTTGGGTGTAAGAGCAATCTTGCATCACCCAAAAATATTTCTATTTTTTTATATTCAATAAGGGCTATTTTGTGCAGAGCTGCTATTTATGAAAAGTTACTATTTTTGGTAATTTTTGTATGTGCTCAGAATGATCTGATTTCTTTTTTGGAGGTTCATTTTGGTCATATAAGCCTGCCAGTAAAGTTTCATTGCCAAATCAAGTGTATATTGGAAGATATTGAAGATTTTCAGTATTGGCAGCAGGGTATAGAAACTTTGAACTCAGTTTTGAAGGCTTTAGAGGCCCCAGATGAGGTCAAAAATTTGGGTGACAGGCGCTTGCGCGGGTCAAACCTGTAGAGCGCTTCGTGGTGTTTCCGAAATGGGGTTATAATAGCCGATCGGGTCAACTGGTGATGACTTATGGTCTTCGGAAGTTGGGCCACCCGAAATGGTGAAAAATAATTTTCTTCAAAATTTATGTTCGGGTTTCAAAGGTTATCTTGAGCCGACTATGATGTAATAAAATGTAAAATAAAATAATTCTAAGTTTGGTCGGCCTTATTGGCTAAAATTTTGGAACCTTCCAGGCGGTGGAAAATTGCCTATATAAGGAAGGTTGTATTATTGTCTTAGGCAGTTCAGAATAGTTCTGGGTAGTAGATCTGGGTATTGATTCGAGGCTTTGTCCTAAAGAATATTGTAAGGGAATGCCCATGTGGCTTTGCATATTGTAATTCTGAAAGTTTGTAATTCCACATTTGTGGAGATAATAAGAAGCCAATTTTCTGTTCTTGCATATTATTGTTGTTGTTTCTCTATTTCTGTTATGTGTTTGTGGCATTAAGGGGAGCACCCTTCATCACAAGGTCACACCTGAAAGTGTGTTTGTAACCTTTAATAGGGTTGGGTCTTAACCGACCTCACTTCAGAAGAGTGAACAATTTTGGGTTGCCGGTCCCAGGTGGTTTTTCCCTTTACAGGGTTTCCAGGTTAAATCTCTTGTGTTATGTGTTGATTATGATATTTGTTTGTTATCATTCTTTACATGCTACATGTTAGATTTGATTAGTAAATTGTTATGGTATTAGACTGGTAATCGGTAAAAGCACAGACAGTAAGAGTTATTAGTGTTTACTGATGAGCAGAAATTGAAGAAATAGTTTTGAATTATACATTTTGTTTTGGGACACTGGATAACTGATTCACCCCCCTCTCAGTTATTCTAACAATTGGTATCAGAGCATTGGTTGCTTGGAACAGAGTTTTAAGGACTTAAGCATAAAGGTCTCAAGATGTATAAGAGGGAAGTACCGAATTTGAACAAAGAGAACTTCACAATATGGCAAAGCAGAATGAAGCTACACATATCTGGAATTGGGAACTCAACACTAGTCCCTTAACTATTGATCAATTGAAGGACAAACATGGACATAATGTTACTATGATGGAACTTGCTACTTGCTATACCAATGCTGAATTTGAAGATATCAAGACATGCATGACTGCCAAAGGAATGTGGGATAAATTAACACAAATATATAGTGGATATCTAAATGTCAAAAGAGCCTAAGCTGAAAGTCTGAGAGGTAGATTTGATGATATGAGAATGAAATAAGGTGAGAACATTGTACAATATTCAAATAGACTCAAAGAGGTGGTACATGCTATTAGAGCATCTGAAGGAGTGATTTATGATGAAACAGTGATAAGAAAGATTCTCAAAACTTTGCTACCAGTTTATGCAATCGAGATTTCTACAATTCATGAAACAAGAGCTACATCCAACCTTACTCTTGACACTCTGATTGGCAAACTTACAACCTTTGAATTAAACAACTTTGATAATAATGTTATTCCTTTTATTGAATCTACTTTCATGTCTTCTTTGAAGATTGGAAAGTCTAGCAAGAATAGTAAGAATCATGATAGTGATGACAATACCAATGATGAACTTGAAGCACTTATGGCTAGAAGATTTCCCAAAGGAAAAGGAAGGTATGGAGGTAAGCTACCTTTGGCATGCTTTAATTGTAAAGAAGTCGATCACATCACTGTTAGATGTCCACAGAAGAAAGATGATGATATATCCAAAGACTGCCCTAAAGGAAGCTATGGGAGAAGAGTCAACAAAGGCTACCAACACTACAATAGAGACAACTGAGATGAAAAAGGAAAAGGGTATGTGCAAGATCATGAGGGGCCAAACTATGCCCTTAAGTGGCAATGAAAAATCATCAAATCAGGGTTAGTCAACTTGACGTGAAAATATCAACTAGCTATGAACCTAATATCAAAAAGTTGTAAGAATAGAATCTATAGAAAATTGAATTTAGTTTCTAAAATACTAGGCCTTTTTTGAGAAAAAGTTAGTATGATTGGTGAAAAGTATAGATTTCAATGCAGCAGTACAAAAATTTTAGGAACAAAATAAGAAGTAGGTGTATGTCTGACCACCTTAATCATAATCAAATGATAATATTTTATTATAATATTTTACATATAAGTAGTAGACTCATGCCCGGATGTGACGCATATTTTTTTGTAATTTTATTCCAAAAAAATAATTAATTATGAATTTTTTGCTACAACATTTTCAGAATAAAAAACTCCTGTGTCTGACCACCTTAACTCATTCAAAAATTTACAAAATTCAAATTTTATTTTATTTTCCTTATAGTAGGCGAAGCATAGAACGTGACGCATTTTTCAGATTTCAAAAATGTTATACCGTCTGAAAGTTATAGTCATTTTTCAATCAATATATAAATTAGCACTTTAGAGGTAGCTCTATTAGAAAATAACTAATAATTACTTACCAAATTCAAAATTTGACAGCAATTATATCGATAGAAAGCTAATAATCTCTTTAAGATACCCTTTTTATTTTATCAAATTCGGGTGAAAAAAAAGTCATCAGCTACATTGTCAAAGTTTTGAACTGACATCGCCACTTTTTGGCCCCTCGTGATCTTTCACATACCCAAAAAAGGTATGTTACATAGCCGAAAATATTGAAACTAAATCTGATTTTGATGATGATATAGAAGTTGTATTTGTTGCTATGAAAGATGACTCAAAGGAAGAAGAGAAACATGGAGAGACAACGCTGATCTCTAAAGTAAGCAGAAATGATACATGGATCATAGACAATGGTTGTACACATCATATGACCGGTGATGTAGAGAAGTTTGATCATCTTGTTGAATATAATGGAGGATCTGTGAGAATGGGAAATGATGCACCTTGTATGGTAAGAGGTAAAGGTTCACTAATGATTAATGACATATTACAATGTCAAAATGCATACTGGGTAGATGGACTAAACTATAATTTGTTAAGTGTTGCTCAGCTGAACAATTCTGGCCACCGACTGGCTTTTGAGAGAAAAAAGGTGAAGATTTATGATGATGGAGGAAGCCCTATTGGAACTGGTACACAATCCAGAGGTAATCTATTCTATCTTGATATGGATAAGTCTTCTTGTTTGTTAATAAAGGATGAAGATGCTTGGTTGTGGCACAGAAGGTTATGCCATGTGAACTTTGACAACATGATCAAGATTAGTAGAAAGAAAAGAGTTAGAGGATTGCCTAACTTGACAAAACCTGATCATGCCATGTGCCATGAATTTCAGAAAGGTAATATGACTAAGTCTAGTTTTAAAAGAAAAGACTATTCAACAAAGAAGATACTTGAGTTGGTTCATACTGATCTATGTGGTCCTATGAGAACTCAGAGTTGTTTTGGTGATAGATATTTTATTCTTTTTGTTGATGACTATACTAGACTGATGACTGTTATGTTCTTGAAAGAGAAATATGAAGCTTTCAAAATGTTTAAGTGGTATAAAGCTAAGTTAGAGAAAGAAACCAGAAAAGAAATAAAATGTTTAAGATTTGATAGAGGAGGTGAATTTATCTCCAATGAATTTACTAATTTTTGTAATGAGCATGGAATCAAAAGGTAGGTATCTCCATCAAGGACACCTCAACAAAATGGCATTGCTAAAAGGAGGAATAGGTCTATAATTGATTATGCTAGAACATTGATGATATAGAAGAATGTTGCTTAGACATATTGGAGGGAAGCTGTCAGTACAGCTGTGTATGTTCTTAACCGAGTACAACTGAAGGACTCCAACTGAACACCTTATGAAATATGGTTTGGACATAAACCTACTGTAAGTTACTTTAGAATTTTTGGAAGTAAATGCTTTATTTTGAAAGATGAAAGAAATGGAAAATTTGATTCTAAAGGAGATGAAGGAATATTTTTGGGATATTCCACTACAAGTAAAGCATACAAATGTTTGAATAAGACTACAAATAAGATTGTTGAAAGTACTAATGTTCATGTTGATGAGTTTGATGATAAGTACACAGAGGAAAGTACAAAGGAACTAGAAGACTATGGTAGATTCACTTACATTGAACATCCAGAGTATCTACCGACACCGTAGACTGTGACAACCGGTTAGCAGGGAAACAATGTAGGACAACATGCAACACAAACCGAGGAGCAAGATGGAGCTACCGAGAAAGAAAATGACCTTGAGCAGGATGAGAAAGAAAGGAGAAATCAATTTTTGGCTAGTTTTTCCAGAAGACATCATCCTGAGACACAAATCATTGGAGACAGACATGTTGGAATGCAAACTAGAAGCAAAACAAGACAAGGTGCATGTTTAATTTGTGAATTTGAACCTAAAACTATGAAAGTTGCATTAGAAAATGAAGAATGGGTTAATGCAATGAAGGAGGAAATAGAGCAAATAGAGAAAAACAAAACTTGGTCCTTAGTACCCTGACCAAAAGATAAAAATGTTATCGGTACTAAGTGGATATATAGGAATAAACTAAATGAAAATGGTGAAGTCACAAGAAATAAAGGCAGATTAGAATGCAAGGGATATGCACAGGAAGAAGGCATTGACTATGGTGAAACATTTGCACCTATTGCTAGATTAGAAGGAGTTAGAATGCTACTTGCATATGTTGCACATAAGAAATTCAAAGTCTATCAAATGGATGTGAAGTCAGCATTTTTAAATGGTATACTTGAAGAAGACATCTACATTGAACAACCTGAAAGATTTGTTGATCCTGACAATAAAGACATGGTATGTAGATTACATAAAGCTTTATATGGATTAAAGCAAGCACCGAGAGCATGGTATGAAAGACTGCATACTTACTTGTTAAGTATTGGATTTGTAAGAACAAGTGAAAACAACAATTTGTATGTGAAAGGTGATACTGATGATACTATTATCATTGCTGAAATATTTGTTGATGACATTATCTTTGGAGGCTCAGATCTTGTCTGCAAGGTATTTGCTGATGAAATGCCAAAGGAATTTGAAATGTCTATGTTTGGAGAGATTAAGTTCTTTCTTGGACTACAAGTGATTCAGTAGAGTGATGGAATATTCATCACACAATCTAAGTACATAAAGGAAGTACTGAAAACATTTGGCATGGAAGATGCTAATCCTGTGGGAACACCGAAGGCTACTGGATGCAAATGGACAAAGGAGGATGAAACTACTGAGGTAAATCAGACACTTTACCAATCCATGATTGTTAAGTTAATGTACGTAGTTCATAGTAGACCAGATATAGCACATGATGTGGGTATAGTTGCAAGATTTTTTGCTAATCCTAGAGAATCACACATGATAGCTAAAAAAAGGATCTTAAGATACCTGAAGAAAATAGAGAATTATGGATTATGGTATCCTAAGGAAGAGAAGTTTGAACTGAAAGTTTACACCGATGCTGATTGGACTGGAAATGTGGATGATAGAAAAAGCACCACTGGAGGAGCATTTTTCTTTGGTGAGAGACTTGTAACCTAGACAAGTAAAAAGCAGGCTTGTATTTCTCAGTCTACAGTTGAAGCAGAGTATGTTGCTACTGCTACTAACCATTCAAACATTGCATATATCAAACAAGTATTGGAAGGAATGAATGAGGTAATCACTGACCTGATGATTATATATTGTGACAACACTAGTCCAATTAATATATCAAAGAATCCTATGATGCACTCTAAAACAAAGCATATATCTATTAAGTATCATCACTTAAGAGAAAAAGTGCAAGAGAAGCAATTAAAGTTAGAATTTGTCACATCTAAAGAACAACTTGCAGATATTTTTACAGAGCCCCTACCAAAGGACACATTTGAATACTTGAGGACTAGACTTGGCGTCCATCCCTGGTCTATCAGTCACTAAGGTGATCTGGTTGTTGCATCAGCCTATTTTTATCAGAAGATCATTCATGTTGATGTAGCATAGTTCACACTTTGAATCATGTTCAAGGTTGTGATTAAGTTTTAGAACTTGAACCGATTGGAATATCAGTATTCAGAGATACAGAGGAAGACAAAACTATTTTTTTATTTGTTTCTTTGTCATTGTTGTCAAAGGGAGAGATAAACAATATGAAATGAAAAAGGGGAGAGATAAAAAAGATATGAAAAGGAAACACTGATGAGAATTATCTAAGGGAGAGACAATCTAAATAAGACAGAGTATTGAATATCAGTTGCAGAGAACAGAAGCAGGAACAAGAGAACTGAAAACATCACAACTACAGAATGGTAAAGCTATATTATTTAATGTTGGTTTAGTAATGTAGTGATTAAACATATTAAGTCAATTCGACTTACAAAATTTTGTTCACAAAGTTGTAGAATGTATGTTTGATATGTGTATGGTACATTTCATATTACTTGAGTTGCCATCAATGCCAAAGGGAGAGATTGTTGAACTACAACTGATTTGGAATTTGATTGAAGAATCTGTGATTAAAGATCACTGAGGAGTTGCTGATTAGATATGTAATATGATTGAAACAATATTATGTTTTCATTGATGTTAACTAGCTTGACAACACTTATCTTGTAAGCTACTATACTGAGACATCTGAAGAAAGGTGAAAAAGATGAAGAACAGAGAAATCTACATGAGGAAAGAAGTATATGATAGATGAGGATAAGTAACACATGGAGTAACTTGTTGATGAGTCTATGACTTGATGATATTGACTTTATTATGTTGCATTCATCTATGATGAAGTATAGAGCTGAAAGACACAAAGCAGTGTTGTCGATAAATGAAGCATTTCTAGTATACACCGATGGAGTGTAGTGTATACTGATCATAGTATTAACCGAGTAGTGTTCACTAACACATTTCTTTGTTAACCGAGCGGAATAGAATGAATTAAATGATTAGTTTAGCTGATAATATTGATAAGATGGCAAGAGTATAACATCAAGGTAACAAATAATGTTTGTTACATAGATCGACGACTGACAAAATTTAGGAAGATCTAACGAAGTAGATTGAAATGTGTTATTGACACAAGTACCAAGAAAGTTTGAATCAACAAAATCTATGAATGAGGTTAAGCAGAAAAATATGATGGTGGAGAAGAAAATGATTTACTCATTTATATAAGAGAACATAATTTCTTTATGAAAATGTCAGGAAGAAGAAGAAGCTGCATGATTATCACATGAACAAGGTTTCATGCATTCTGATCATACTAGTTAGTAAGAACTGAGCTGCAGAGCAATTATCGAGCTACATAGAGCAATTACTGATGGACAGTAAGTTGATACAGTATTGAATCTGAAGTGTATTATTGATCAGAAGGATTTGTTTGGAATGAATATTGATCTGTAATCTACAATTGAAGTTGTATTAAGGAAGGTCATTTACTGTTACATATTTAACCATTGTATACATTCAAAATCTCTTAATCGAGTGGACTCTGAAAGTCTTATGATGTATCATTCCTAGAATGAACATTGTTATCCTGTCAACCCCATTGTGAATGCTGGTTGGATGATAACTTCTTGTCTAAAATCCTCTAACAAGGTCACACCTAACAGTATGTTTGTAACCTTTAACAGGGTTGGGTCTTAACCAAC
Source organism: Chamaecyparis obtusa (assembly GCA_027943335.1). Lineage (NCBI taxonomy): Eukaryota > Viridiplantae > Streptophyta > Pinopsida > Cupressales > Cupressaceae > Chamaecyparis > Chamaecyparis obtusa. The sequence goes on along the minus strand of BSBK01011967.1, from coordinate 179,992 downwards.
CTCACTTCAGAAGAGTGAACAATTTTGGGTTGCCGGTCCCAGGTGGTTTTTCCCTTTACAGGGTTTCCATGTTAAATCTCTTGTGTTATGTGTTGATTGTGATATTTGTTTGTTATCATTCTTTACATGTTACATGTTAGATTTGATCGGTAAACTATTATGGTATTAGACTGGTAATCGGTAAAAGCAAAAAAATTAAGAGTTATTAGTGTTTACCGACGAGCAAAAATTGAAGAAATAGTTTTGAATTATACATTTTGTTTCAGGACACTGGATAACTGATTCACCCCCCTCTCAGATATTCTAACAACTGTTGCTAGTGATGAATTGAGTGATGTTGATGGTGCTTTGGTATCTCAAGGTGTGGGTATTGTTCCTAATGATGTTGAAGGTTCTATTATTGTAGCAACTTCATGCAACTTATTGTTATTGATGCTAAAGGTTCTCTCAATAGTTGAATTTGATTTGAAGATTCCAACACATCCTCTCATGCAAGTGTAAGGTCTTGTCAGCGGAGCTACAAAGAACATCATTTTTCCTCTTAGGAGATGGAGGCTAGTCAACTATTCTACATTGAAGTCCATCAATTCTTGTATAGTGAGGTTCCTACTTGCCAACTTTCCCTCTTAAGCAGTCTTCTTTAGCAAGCTCTATTTTTGTTCAAGGTATCAAAATATTTTTTGGTTGGCATGTCAAAAGTAGAATCTCTCCAAATCTGCCTTTAGATTTTCCCTTTAGAAATTGTTACTATCATTGTTCAGTAGTAGCTCCTCCTTCCATACTTTGGCTGATATTATGGAGATATAGTTGTATCATCTTAAAATGGAAGCACTTCCATGGTAAGAGCATTTAGCCCTCCGAGTAAGTGGTTTGGGGTCATGTTGAATGCCTTGAATGGATATTTGACTTGGATCTAGCTTTTCCCCTTGTTCGACCCCATTTTCCACTTCTTCCTAGCATTTTCCTAGCAATCTGGACTATGAATCTAAGGTTTTGGACACTAAGGTTAAAGTCGACCTTATGGGATCAAAGTCAACCTCGACCCTAACTAGGTTAGGGTCAAACTTGACCCTGACCTAGTTAGGTTCAAGGTCGACCTTGACCCTAAGGTCTGGGATCTTCAGGGTTTGCCTTTGGTTGCGGGATTTCATCAAAAACTTGTCTTTTCCCTCTTCAGGGCCACTATTTCTCGGATTAAGTGTCGAATTCTCAAATTAATATTTGAGGCAGACCTTTCTCAAGATTTGTATAGCATTCCTAATTTATTATTGGAGATTATCCTTTCTCGAGTTTTGTGCCTAATGCTCAAATTAACTTTGGGGTCAGCCTTACCTCAAATTTTGTGACAAGGCTCTTAAATAATTATTTTATTTATATATTAAGGGTGGTCCCCTCCTAGAGTTTTGTGTCAAGACTTTAATTTAATTTCCTCTCCATGTGCACCTCTCTAGAGTTTTGTGCCACAGGCCCTTAATTATTGTTTTCTACAAGGGCCCTCTTGTGCCCTAGATCACTATAAAAGGGAGCCTTCCTCTCTCATTTTCACATCTCATCTCATTATCTCTCAAGCTCTCAAGCAAGAAGATCAAGCATTCAAGCCTTCAAACATTCAAGCATTCAAGCCTCTTCCTAGTTCAAGATTCATTCAAGATTGGTGTTGAAGATCTAAAGACAATTGATTGGAGACATCCTATATTTGATTCTACATTCATCCATTCTTGTGGATTCAAGGATTCGAATCCTCCAGAAGTGTTTCAACTCAAGCAACGTGAATTGTTCCATTTACTTTGTTTATTCCAGCAATTTCAATTCAATTTCAAGGTTAATTCCTAAATTGGGGTTTGACTGAGGTAAACCCCCCAAACAAACAACCAAAAACCCTCTTTTTCTTATAGGTATAGGTGCGAAACTTTGGATCTGACAGTAGATTTGGATACCCTTTTTGCCGAACTTTCAATATCCATGAACCAAGTCAAAGTCTACCTTCATTTTCCTGAGGTCATCCTTGACCTTTTATGAAGGTCAAGGTCGACCTGATCTCATCTTAGAAAAAGATTTTTGGGTTTTGTAGATCTCGCAGTTTTGGTTTAGCATTGCAAGAATCAATAGTTTTTGAGATCGTTTGATAGGGTTTTCAACTGATTCTTTTTCAGAGGTAAGTACCTTTATTTCTTAATTTCAATATTACTCATCTACATTTACTTTATATATCAATAAAATTTCATGTAAGTGTAAAATATTGGCTTTGGGGTCTCTTTTATGTGCAAGCCATTGTTCTAGGACCCCATACACTATTTTATCCTTTACAATAGTCTACTTGGGTCAGTGTTCCATCACATGGGTAGTACTTGTCGCTATTTGATGGTTGTTGATGTACCACTATCAGAACTGGAGATCTAAAATTGATTCCCTTTAAGAAAAATAGATCCATTCCTTTCTTTTGTCTGATATCCTCCAAAGTTCCAAACATGCATGTGGTATTGGACCGTGGGTCTCTCCATTCACACTCTTTTTCAAGCCATCTTTGGTTATTCTCTCACATGTTCTTGGGGCTATTTCTTAAGGTGCTCATCTTCTAACAATCTTGGTTCCATTGAATCTTCTCTTAGTAGTTCTATTCTCCTCCTCATTATGGTTTCCTTCTTTGTGGTCACCTGTAAATGTGAAGAGAATCTCTTGGGAAGAAATGTCATAGACTTTATCAATCTCAAGATGATCTTGTGTGGAAGACTATCTTCTTGATCTTGAAGAATAGTATTGGAAGTTCTCACACACATGATGGTCTACTATATGAGCTCTTCTTCACACCTCTTTTGTAAACTATCCCTTTCTTGGACTGGGTTCACATTGTGTGCAACAAGTTGGTGGCAAAGTAGAATGGGCCTGCTGTTTATCAGGCTTTGGATGAAATTGAAACTGACTCTGTATCAGGTTCCTTGGGTGAAATATATGATATGTCCAAGGAGGGGTGTGAAGAGTAAATGAAGGAAGCTTGGACACTCTTTAAATCCTGTGTGATTTATGATGATTTTGGCCCCATGAAAAATTTATTATTAACAATTAAGACTTCTTTTCTTTTCTTTTCTGATTATTGAGGAGTTGTTAATGGAGAAAGTTATGATGACTAAAGTCTATGTGCAAGTAATATATGAGTGTGGAAAACATGCAAAGGCAATTGAAGAGTTATATAAATGGACCTAAGGAGTGGATATTTATAGCGAGGAAGGAAATGTCTTAATGTGGTAAGGTTTCAAGGCCTAAAGATGAGTTATGAACTATTGAATGATTGTACCTTTGGAAGCAACATAGTGGATGTGACATAGGATTAATATATGCTCATGTAACCTTGAGTTTGATTGACATATCAAAGTATTTGGAACAATACTGATGCATAATATGTAGAATTGAAAATCCTATTGGGAGTTAATACTAATATTGAATGCCTCTAACATGTTAAATTGTTGTTATGAACCTTGAGGTTAAGTTGGGTTAAGGCCTCATAGAGTGAGTTGAGAGGTGAGTGTTGTTACAAAACCTATTCCTATACTTGCAAAAGAAGCTTATGGCATTGACAAAGTTGAAAGAACATGATATACTAGTCACAATACTTCGCAACATAGTAATAGGTTCTTTTTGAGGTTTGATCAAAACCATTCTAGGTATGCACACATACAATGCCATCCTCATGGGGAGTGCAATGGTTATTCCATTATTTCTTTATAGACAAGGGGACTCTTTGAAGAGAAAGGTGATCTTTGTTTGACCAGAAAATCAATTGACCATGTAATGTGATCTATTGATATTTAGCCAATTGTCTATGGCATTGCCATCTTCTGTGCCTACAAATACAAGGATATGTAGATTAACTTGTACCTTGTATGACTACCCATCAAATGGTATGTGCTGATCAAGGTGATTGGCTTGAAAGAAATTCAACTTCATGTATAATTTTAGTAAAGTGATGGATCGATCTAGCTTTTTCTCATGCACATTGCATTCCTTATATATTCTCAGGTGTTCTTAAGAATTACCATCTTCTGAAGTTGGTAACTATGAAGTCATTTTGTTTTCTATCTATTGAGATGATAAAGGAAGTGCAGATGAAGGTCACTTGTTTTGAGATTGGGCTTTCTATAGTTAGATCTTGTGTGAATGATCATATAAAGTGCATAGAAGGATTTGGATGAGAAACTTTATTAACACTCAATATTTGACAAATGCATGCTTCAATATCATTTATCCAAGTCCTAGTTTGATTCGAAGGCAACATGCAGAAATGTATTCATGTTTTATGAATTGAAGCATTTATGATGAGTACAAATAACAATACTCAGGGTGCTGAGAAACAAAGTACAAGAACAATAAAAAAACCATGCTATAACTATAATGCAAAGATATTGTATGTAATTTTTTTTTACAAAGGTTGAATAGATCAAATGTATGCGGCAAGATATTTATGCATAACCAAAAGCACCCATATCAGTATAAATCATAGGATATATTCACATATATTAAAGATACATTGGATAAACACAGCAACATTAAATATACCTATGCATATAAATAGGTGAAACCCTAATATTTCTAAAAATTTCATAAGAGAAATTAAATGAAAAGTGTTTAAATGCTACAAGTGCTTACCATAAATGTCCTTGTACCAGTTTAGGGAGTCCTCTTTATGGATGTCTTTCAATTTCTCTTCTTTACGGGTGGATTTTCAATTTGGGATTTCCTTCACTTCCCTCTTCAGGTATTCCATGATTGAATAATAATCCCTCCTAGTTGTTGCCTCCTTCATTGTCACCCCCATCAAGACTAGGTCAATGAGTACATAATATTCATCTGTGGCTCACCCTGCACAAAGCTATTCTTCTAACTGTTGATATATTTTGGAGAGAAGGAATTTTTGGCATGTGAGCTTTGATAGATACTAGTGGAAGTAGAAGCCAAATTTGAAAATGAATGTTTATTTGATCTTTATTTTTAATTTAAGATAATTAAAAAGGTAATTTTTAATTTAAGCTAAATAAATAATAAATTTAAATGTTTAAGATAAATATTAATTTTATCATAAAGGGTCCTAAAATACTCGTTTATGTATTAGTGTTAATAGAGTTTCACAATGATCTTCTTAACTATTAAGTTGTGTTTTTTGTTAATGATATAAATGTATTAGATTGTGAGATATAAAATTTCAAATTATTATTGTTTGTCCTAGAAAGGGTTTAAACATGAATGTTCAATGCTCTGTAATTGTCATAGGCCTCCAAAAATGTTTGATAGTCATAGGTTTCATTGCACGTCACTTTATAAATCCTCCTCCAAACTATCCACTCCCTTATTATTCACCATATATTGGTTTATTAACTCTCAAAATTTCCCCAATTTTTGTAACCAACTCATAGGACCAAACTCTTCTCTTTACATCATTTTGTCGCAATTTTGCAACTTTTGTGCATTTTATAATTTTTTTGACAAAACATTACCAAACCTTGCCAAATTTTTCCTGGACACCCTAAACATACCAAAGTAGACTAAATAATTCCAATCACAACCATTTCAACCCTTTTTGGATATTTTTCACCATTTGACCACTTTTGACTATGTCAAGATCTTATAGGTCTATTTAGACAAATTACTCTTATGGCCTTACAAAATGAGTTTTTTTTACTCAAATGGTCCTTAGGACCTTACATATAATCATGAATGAGACAATACAAAAGAAGAAAAAATGAAAATTAACAGGTTTATGAGGCATTTCAAATGCTAGGTGCTCTTGCACTAATTTCTCATGCAATAATCCTATTAGCGAATAAATATTATTGTTGAAAAAGAACTTCTAAGTATATAAGTCTATGATATTATCAAATATTATTATAAAGGAGTAATAACCATTTAATAATGTTATTAACATCTTTAATTTGTATCATATATTATATTTTTATATATAGTCAGCCATGACTGAAAATTTGTTTGATGAAAACATGCTCTCACAATAAAATGAATGAAATTGTGGAACCAAAAAGGAGAAACCCCTCAAACTATTTATTTAGTCATTTATTTGGTCATTTTACCCAATGACCAAATTGGTCATTTGTTTAGTCATTTATTTAGTCATTTTAGTTGTGATTTTACCCGATGACCAAATTGGTCATTTATTTAGTCATTTATTTGCCAAATATGATCAGTTTTGGTCATGTGACTAAAAATTTTAGTCACGTGACTAAATGTTTTAGTCACTTCGTCATTTATTTGCCAAATTCTACTAGTTACTCTTGCCACTATCTATGGTGGAGATACAAATGTACTGAGTGCCAAATATGAAAGCCTAAGAGGTAAGTTTGATGAAATGAAAATGCAAAAAGTTGAAAATATTACTTAATATTGTTGTAGAATTAAGGAGGTAGTGAATGCTATCAAAGGATTAAATGGAAACATTGACAATGAAACTATTATTGGTAAAGTATTGAGAAATTTTCTTCCTATCTATGCTATCAAAATTTTTGCAATACAAGAATGAATATGTAACCCTGGTAATGTTCTAACTCTGGAAAGTCTTGTTGGTAAGCTTATTGCTTTAAAGCTTTCTAACAATGATAACTACATTGTTCCTAATGTTGAATCCGCATTCAAGTCATAGATGGTTCTACATAAGTCTAAGAAGGAAAAATAAAAGTGTGTGAAAAGTGATAGTGATAGCGACAGTGCTAGTGACACTTCTCATAAAGAACTAGATGATCTTGAGACACTTATGCCTAGAAGGTTAAAAATAGGAAAAGGGAAATATAAAGGTAAAATTCCTATAATATGTTTTTCATGTAACAAAGTTGTCTATATTGCAACAAGTTTCCCTAACAGGACTAACAAGGATGAGAGAAGAGAAAGCAAGTACAAAGACAAGAGAAATGACAGAGATCACCGAAGGTACATAGACTACAAAGACAAAGGTAAGAAATCCTATTATATTGTTGAAGAGGAAACTGATAGTGACACTAGTGAATCTGATGAATTTGATATAGAAGTTTTTTATGTTGCTATGAAAGATGATTCTAATAAAGATGAGAAAACTACACTTATTTCTTATGTGAGTAAAGGTGATAAATGGATTATTAATAGTGGTTTCTCAGATCACATGTCTAGTCATAAAAGTAAGTTTAAAACCCTAGACGTTACAAAGGTATAAGTGTTAAGTTTGATAATGATGCACCATGTCCTGCGAGAGGAAAAGGATCAATTAGATTGACTGGCAAGATCACATGTGAAAATTCTTACTGGGTTGAAGGTCTTAACTATAACTTGTTGAATGTTGTATAGTTGAACAACACTAGTTATTGAGTGAAATTTCATCACCAAAAGGCTAAAATATTTGATGTCACTAGTGAACTAATTGGAAGTGGAGAATACACAAGATGTAACTTGTTCTATCTAGACCCATCTAAAGAAACATGTTTGTTTGCACAAATTGATGATGTATGGTTATGGCATAAGAGGCTATGTCATGTGAATTTTGACAATCTAGTAAATATTAGTATAAAGAAGAAAGTTAGATATTTTCCAAGATTGAAGAAACTTGATAATGTGATGTGTAAATAATGTCAATTGGGGAAAATGACATAGTCTAGTTTTAAGAGAAAGACATATACTTCTGAAAATATTTTGGAATTGGTTCATACTAACCTTTATGGACCTATGGGCGTACAAATTTATTATGGTGATAATTATTTCATTCTATTTATTGATGACTATTCTAAAACAATGATTGCAATGTTTTCAGAAGAGAAATCGGATGCATTTTAGTTGTTTAAGTGGTATATGGAAAAAGTTGAAAAAGAAACAGGTAGAAGCTTGAAATGTTTGAGATTTGAAAGAAGTGGAGAATTTATATCAAATGAGTTCAATATGTTTTGCAAAGATAGAGGAATAAAGAGACTAATGTCTACACCAAGAACACCTCCAGAGAATGGTAAAGCAGAAAGAAGAAACAAATCAATTATGGATTGTGCTAGAATATTGACAATACAAAAGTATGTTGCACAAAATTTCTAGAGAGAAGCTATAAGTATAGTTATTGTTGGAAATTTGGCTGAGTTAAATATCAGGTTGTTGTCATTTTGGCAACATATAATCTGTATGAAGACCGCATATGTTAGCAAGTAGTTATGACAGAGTGCAGAGTAAAATTGTCTAAGTGTAAGCAAAATTTTCCTAGTATAACCAGAGATAGTTTTGGTTTGTGACATCAATATAAGTAAATTCAGTGCTTGCACACTTGAACATGGATACTATGATGTATATTGAATAATCACCTGAGAGCGCAAGTCTGTAGGACATGTACAGAAGAAGTTATTGCAGTATTACTAGAGACGGAGTTGAAGCCGACAGGACATACAATGAAGACAAAATTAGTATGAAAGTTAATGGATTCTTTTGTTTATCAAAATAATAACTTAATAATTTAAGGGATGACATCCTAGATGTTATTCTTTGGGGAGTGCAAGTTAATATGTATTTTGTAAAGTTCTTTATGTTTTGTAAAGCCGACTGTAAATTTTATTATTCTTAATAACTTGTATAAATGTAAGACATATGTAGTGCAAAGATATAAGTGTGATATATGTATGCAAAAGATATTGATGTGAAGTTGTAAATTGTGAAAGACAAGCAAGAAGACCTTGTATATGCAAGCGAAGAATAGGAAAGCTATTCAGCAGTAGTAAAAGGTTATATACCTTGCCCCTTTTTGTAATAAGAAATCATTGTACATTACATATTTGGGTAGTGGGCTCATCTTGTAATCATTTCTATTTGTACTACCAAATCTTAGCAAGATTGAGGCTTCTAACAAGGCCTTGAGTCCCTTAATTAGGACTGAGACACTATATGTATGTAATAGACTCTTAACAGGGTCAACATCCTTTACCAGATACTTTTGATTAGTGGATCATTGTGGGTATCATCCCCACCGGAGTTTTCCCTTGGCCAGGGTTTCCTCGAGAACAAAACATGGTGTTATGAGTTCATTTTCTTTATTGCTATGCATGCTATTTAGTTTACCTTTTTTTCAAGTATCAAGTTAATTTGTTATATCCATAATTGGGAAAAAGTAAAAGTTTGTAGAATAGTGATTCACCCCCCTCTCAGTATTCCCTATTTCTAATAGTTGTTTATACCTTAAGCTGAGTATAAATAAAAAGGTACAAATGCTACAATTTTTGAGTTATGGCATGGATATACACCTAATGTGAAGCATTTTAGTGTGAGGGCTCACTCCGTAACATCATTTCATAGCACATTATTTTCCATCTTTGGACTCATGTTGACACTTTATTTTATCATGTTGGACCATTCGGACAGAGACGTTATATTTTGATACTATGTGATGATGTTATAGGACTTTTACCTTCATGTTATTTATTAGGTCATGACCATAGTAATTTATAAATCTTTGATTTATATATGATACTTGATGTTACATTCATGTTAGGGAAATTTATGAGAAATGATCATGATTATTATGTTAGGTGAATTAACATGTATCATTTTATTCTTGACTTTATATGCTTTAGAAATGCTATGTTGAAAATGATGAGAATTATTATGAAATGTAGTTAGAAATTTATGATGTTAAGAATGTGATTTTTAGATTTATTCTATATGTGTGTGTGTGTGTAAAATCATGTTAAGCCAAGGTTATCTCCAAGGGGAGAAATTAACCTCATTGTAAAGTGTAATTTTTGTAAAGTGATGCATGAATGTATTTATTGATTAAGTTATTTTATTTTATTATTTTAGTCTACTTGGCATGCCATGTGTATTGTGTTGTAAGGTGATTTTTTTGTGGTGTCAATTGACACATGTCATGTGAGCTGGCATGCCCAAGTGCTTTATGTGTGTGAGTGGTTTCTATTTTTAGGAGCCATGAGTGGGAATCTCTTTCATTTTCGGATGCAATCTTTGAGTGGTCTTTTGAGTGGCATTTAGTGACCATTTAAGGTAGTGGAGGTTAAAAATAGGCTACCCCATAGTGGTGCCATGTGTTGGGTGTCAAATTTTGACCCTTATGATGTATTTTGACTATTTTTGCCCCTCCAAAAGATGCTCTTTTGAAAAGTGACGAAATTGGAAGAGTCATGTCAAGCCCACTCCTTATTTTGAATTTTAAATTAGAATTTACCTCTTTTGTTTGAAACGTTTAGGGTTAGTCTTCTTAAGTAGATGGAGGGAAAAATTGTGGGTAATTGCCCACTCACCAATTTTTGGAGACTTGAGAGTTTGTGAGACTGTGAATCTTGTTTTGGTCTTTTTGGAGGATTTTAGCTGTTGCATAGCAAAGGAGGAGACTAGTTGTAGAAATCTCATCTCAACCCTCATTGCGATAAGCTTGGATTAAGATTGGATCTTGAACACACTTATTCTTGTTGCTATGTGAATATTTACTTTCTTATATTGTATGTATGCTTGTTTTATGTGTCTTTTGAATGGCTTCCTAGTCTATGCATGCATTTGAGTTTCTCTTCATTTCTTTTGTTGTATTGTTTTCTTGGGGTGTGCAAGGTCAAACTCACACTTGGGAGGGAAGAGAGCCTTGATGGGTGAAGGGAATAAGTTGGGAGTACTCATCTAGTGTAGAGTCCTTCCTCAAAGAGGAAGGGGATAAGACATGGATGTATGGGCATCCATGTTGCCATCTTGTGTATAATATTATTGGGGGTCATAAGGGAGTTGATCTTGTGTGGAATGTGAAGGGTTTTTGGTTGTATCATTGGCCTTGTGAAGGCGTTATGAGCAGATTTTAGGCCTTGTTAAAGGATGGTTATTTCTTGTATTTTGGCATTCTCCTTTTTGGGTAGCTTCCACCTTCACCCCTACTATGGGTCCAAGGTGACCCAATGTGTGCATAGCCTTGGGAAGGGAATTTGATGTTTTTGTGTCATTACTAGTTTTGTTGTTTATGTTCTTGATTGAATGCATGTAATTCCCTATCCATCTTGTTTCCCCTAGCTCGGGGGTGGCCATGAAATGGCCTAGGTTGGGAGGTGAGCCTTGATGGTCTATTTGTTTGTTTTGCAGATTTTATTAAAGCACAACTTGCTGGTTTTCAAGGAGCTAGATAAAAATTTGGAAGCACCTCATTTATGTTATTTGGTTGATTGGCCTTGAGCCTTTGCGTATTTGATTTTATTTGAGGCTATGTTGAAAAGCCTAAGCATATGAAATGCTTGAAAAATATGGTAGGTTAATGTATTATCTTCCATCTATTGAATGAAAATGTTTATGAAAATATACTTGCATTCTCCTTATGTTGAAATGATATGTAAGTAATGATGTATAGAGATTGATGAAATAAATGTAATTTTCTATGTTAATGCAATTTGATACTTGCTAAGGAAGAAAATACATCTTTAATTTTATGATTATGTTTTCAAAAGTTTTATTTATGTATTTCATTTAAGTTTTCCCTTAAAGGAAGAGATTTATTTTTATTATTGAAGGTTTCAAATAAAATGTATGCACCTTAATATTGTTGCTAAAAAAATAAAATTTGTTGTGTGTGTTTTGCCCAAATTTTGGGCATGACATTTAGAGTCTTTGGGAGTAAATTCTATATACTATAGCACAATAGGAATTGAAAATTTGATACAAAAAGCGATGAAGACATATTTCTAGGATATTCCACTAAGAGAAAAGATTATAAGTATTTGAATTCTAACACTAACAAAGTTGTGGAAAGAGCAAATGTTAGAGTTGATGAATATGCATAAAAGAATGAATTGGAGTGCAAGAAAGAACATGAAGATTATAGATCTTTTGTATACATGGAAGAAGGAAAGGCAATTAATACACCTAAACCAGATGCAGAGTCACAAATAGGTAATGTGAAGCATCAAGAGGATGTTGTCGAGCATCAAGAGGATATTTTTGAGCAAGAAGAAGAATCATATAATTTGCATGATGAACTTGAAGATAAAGAATAAGGAGAAAGGAAATCTAAACCTACATTGGCACAGTATGTAAGAAGACATCATAAGCTTAAACAAATAATTGGAAATAAAAAATTTGGAATCATGACAAGAAGTAAGTTGACAGATCATACATGATTATTATGTGAGTTTGAGCCTAAAATAGTAAAAGATGCTTTAGAGAATGATGACTGGATACAAGCCATGAATGAAGAAATAGAGTAGATAGAAAAGAATAACACCTGGACTCTAGTGCTGAGACCAGAAGATAATAATATTACTGGAAACAAGTGGGTATTCAAAAACAAGCTAAATGAACATGTAGAAGGATTCAAATTATATTAGATGGATGTCAAATTTGCATTTCTGAATGATCTATTAGAAAAAGAAGTCTACATTCAACAACCAGAAAGATTTGTCGACCCAAGCAAGAAGAATATGGTTTGCAAGCTGCATAAGGCACTATATAGATTGAAACAAGGCCCCAGAGCATGGTATGAGAGACTGCATAAGTATTTCATAAATATTGGATTTGCAAGGCCAAATGATAATAGTAATATGTATATAAAGATTGAGAAAGGTAAAGGGATTTTGTTAACTAAAATCTTTGTTGATGATATCATATTTGGAGGACAAGATGCCCTATGTTAAAAAAATTCAAATGAGATGCAAACAGAATTTGAAATGTCTTTGTTTGGTGAGATTAAATTCTTTGTTGGTTTGCAAGTTTATCAGATGAAGAAAGGTATCTTTATTACTCAATCTAAATATGTCAATTAGATACTAAAATTTTTTTGTATGGAAGACTCCAGACTAGTATGTACACCTATGGCTACTGGACATAAACTATCTAAAAATGATGATACTACTGAAGTAAATCAAACCTTGTATAAATCTATGATTGGAAAGATACAATATGTTGTTCACACTAGACTAGATATTGCCCTAGCAGTTGGGATTGTGGCAATATTTTCTACCAATCCTAAATAAAATCATATGATGGCGATAAAAAGAATATTAAGATATCTAAAAGGAACAAAGGATTATGGATTATATTACAAGAAGAATGACATGTTTGGACAGAGAGTTTACATTGATGCAGATTGGGATGGAAATGTTGATGACAAAAAAATTACAAGTGGTGGAGCATTCTTTCTAGGAAAGAGATTAGTCTCTTGGACAAGCTAGAAACAAAATTGCATTTCTCAATCTACAACAGAAGCTGAGTATGTCGCAGCAGTAGTAAATTGTTAAAATTTAGATTGGATCAAGCAATTGTTAAAAGGTATGAAGGAAGAAATCATTGAGACAGTTGTTATTTTCTGTGATCACACAAGTACTATTAATATATCAAAGAATCTAGTTATGCACACTAAGACTAAGCATATTGCTATCAAGTATCATTACTTGAGAAAGCTAGTTCAAAACAAAGAAGTGAGATTCGAGTATGTGAATACAAAGGAACAATTAGCAGATATATTCACAAAAGTTTTACCCAAGGATGCTCATGAATATCTTAGAGGTAAACTAGGGGTGATTCCCCTAACTGAGGCTACCTAGTAAAATAGGAGCACTGCATCAAATGTGCTAATCAGAATATTTGACAAATTGATGTAGAAAATATCACACTTTAGGAGTTTCCTAGATTTGTGAGAATTAAAAGGAGAGATATCAATTAGTCATAAGAAAAATGATAGAGGGATTATATAGCATACAAAACTAACATGAAGACATCTACATGGAGAAGATGTAAGTGACACATACAAGCTTTGGTATTGTTGTCAAAGAGGGGGAAGATTGAATGAAAACAAATGGAGTGATACAACACTGAGACAAAAGATTCAATGAAACCAGAGGGAGAGATACATAAAAGATTAAGAGGGAGTAATTGAGGAAGTAGTTAGGCAAGACAAAATTTTTAAATCAAAATGAAGCTAAGGATATTAATAAAAGTCTAATGCACATAGATTTTGGAGTGTTTGGTAAATAATGTGTTATTCATGTGGTGTTGCCATCAATGCCAAAGAGGGAGATTGTTGAAAATTACAATTGAAACAATTGTTATATTGTCATTGATGTCAAACCTTAACTGGTAAGATAGTTTCTATCTAGGATAGTACCATATCTTTTGATTGATGAAGAAGATTTGAAAAGAGTAGATAACAATAGGACCTAAGGAAAGCTTGAGTTATGTGATACTTCAATGGGTACTTGATCAGTTGGTACATTGACAAGGTAATGAGTTATTTATCTAAGTAGGAAGAAAGACTATAAATATAGCTTTAACCAAGCAAAAGTGAAGAAATCTAGTTTAAGCGGAGTGATGTTAGTATCGACCGAGTGCTAGTATATGCTGAGTAAATCTAGTGTTGACCAAACATCAATAATTATCAAGTGACAGGAAATTACCGACAAAAGGTAGTGTTTGTCGAGGAAGATAGTTTGTAGTGATGACCGAGATACACAATGATGACCGGGGAGAAGATCATAGTATTGACCGAGTGTCAGTAATTTACATTTGGAGAAAGAATTGAGAATCCCAGCTGACATAGTTGAATTCTCAGGATATGTAAAATGTGTTGACATTATTAATGAATTCTATGGAGCATTTAATGCATGGTAAATCATTTTCTTATGGATTTAAATAGAAGTTTGGAGATGTATCTAGAAGGAAAAGATGAAGAACATAATGATGGAAGGATTTGATGAATATGACCTAAACTTAAGATCTACGAAGGAAATTAAGCGGAAAACCTAATTGTGAGGTTACAGAGAATGAAGAAGAGGTTGATGTTATTGACTAATAAATCTAAGTAGAAAGATGAAGGTGAAATTGTGAAGGAGCTGAACAAAGTTGTGATTGCTTGAAGCGAAATCTGAGAAGATAAGAGATGGAGATGAAATGAAGGTCAGTCAGTAAATCAACATATGTGCTAAGTAGATTTGTATTTGCAAATTGAGGTGTATGTTTTTCAGATCATAAACCACTGTTACTTTCTAACCATTGTATCAGTCTAAATCCTTTAATCAAAGTTGGCCTAACAATCTTTGTATAAATCCTTTAATCAAGGTGACATTCTAATGGAATGTTCTTATGTCCTCTAACCAAGCCACTTTTGACAGACTGTTTTAAATCATTTAACAGGGTCACACATAACAGTGTGTATGTAAACATTTAACAGGGTTGGCTTTTCACATAGTTGAGTTCAAAAGAGTGAAAATTAGTAGCGTGTTACAAAGTGGTTTTTTCCAAATTGGGTTTCCACTATAAAGCCTTGTGTTATACTTGTGTGAATTCTTTTGATGTGGATGTTGTTGAAAGCTTTATTATTCAACAAGTTAATTACTTTTGGACAGTGGACTACATGTTATATGTTTCTGATATATGCTATAGAGACCAAGTTGAATTACTGATTAGATCTGAGTTGTTGAATTGCTAGAAAGTTCAATTGGTACATCTGGACCTGAGAACAACTGATTCAACCCCCCCTCTCAGTTGTTCTAAAATCATTCTAACAATTACAACACATATTATACCTATTTTTGAGTAATTTCAATTTAATATGAAAAAGGATATTACTTTCCAAATCATGAATAACCCTCCTAATGACATATTAGCACATCCATTTTTCATGGGTAATATGACATGTTTTAGCCTATTGGTCATCTTAGAGTATAATTTGACAAAAAATTTGCTAATAAAATTACACTCCAGACATATCAATTGAGTACAATAAGGAAGAGTTAGGATTGCTCGTATATTTTATCATGATCATAGGATTTATTATTTTTCATATTCATATCTTGAAATCAGTGGTTTTCATGAGAGGCATGTACATTGTGTTTGTGGTATACAAGCTTAATTTAAACACTTAGAATTGTGTGCTATAAATGTGTCACACTTCTATGGATCATTACATGCAAAGAAACTCAAGAATGAGCCCTCACAAATCAATCCATAGCTCCCTAGGCATGGAGTGCAAAGGTTTTTAAGAATGCTCTCAACTAGAGCTATTTAGCCTATAACCTTGCTAGTAAATCATGCAATGGGAGATTCGATGAAGACAAGGGAAAGAATGCCAATATCCTTAAGAATCAAGAATGAAAATGCAATGCAATGCTATGCTAGAAATGGAAATGCAAGCTAAGCTATGAAAGGAAATATGCAAGTGTTACAACCCAAGCTAATTAATCTATGTGAGCTAATCTAGAGCATAGAAATGAAGCTAATCTAAGAAAGCATAAATATGAAGCTAAGCTAAGAATGCAAGAATGAGATGTAGAATGCAAGAATGAGATGTAGATGCTAAGAATGCTCCAAATCCTCAAAAGCTCCAAAGTGACCTAGAAATCCTACAACATAAAGTTAGAATAAAAAGTTGAGGATCTAGAATGAAGAAGAGAGCTCTCCTTTTAAAGGAAATGAGAAGGAATGGACCATGGAGATTAAGAGGCAAAAGATTTAATCAATGGTGGAGCTTAAAAGAGGAGAAATCCATGTGCACAAATATCCTCCAATGAAAAAATAAGAGTTGACTTTTGTGTCCATATGAGATAAAAAGTACTTTTTCCATTTTTATAAGATAAGAATAATGCTTTATTTGTGCAACTTAGGATAGGAAGAAAAGTGGGGGCTTTTTATTTATTAAAAGGGGAGGAAATATTTTTTTTAAATAAATAAAGACTTAGGATAAAATGGTTAGCCTATAAAAAATAATCGAATAAATGATAGAACTAGGATTTGATCAAGAATAAGCAATTTATGATTTAGCAAAAGGGGCTAATAGTCTAGATGACCATTTTTAGGTGTATACATTTGCCCCTCTTTGACAAATGTGTGATCGATCTAGGAACACATGCAGTCAAAGAATGAAGTTGAAATGTGAGATCGATTTGGGATCACAAAATAACTCAGATCAGCCAAGAAGGCAAGAAGATAGTGATCTGACTCCAAAGAATGAAGTGTAGAGAAATAGAAAATCCTGCATGATCAGCCTGGTAGCGATAGTACTGAACACTTAGGAAAGAGATAACCAATAAGATATGATGTGTCTGCCCCCTTGGGATCGAAAGTGAAATTAGGTAGAGGGAATGCAAAAGAAAGAGCAACATGATCAAATCACTAGAAATCATAATCGAAGAAAGAGAACAAAACAACCATCAAGTAGTGAAGGTATGCCCCACACATGGGACCCAGGGCACGAACCAAGCGGTCCCTCAACCCGAAAACACCACGGAGGGGAAGAATTGAACTCGTGATTTGAAAGTGAATGAAAGACCAAAAGTTTGAAAGAGATGGGGATGAAGAGATGAAGAATGCCCCAGCAAAGATCGAAGGATTAGGCCTCAAAAGGTCAGCCAACTGCACGAAAGAAGGAGAAAGATGATTTGGACGATTAAGGTGAACGCGGATTTCAGTTTCGATCTCGAAATGAAGAGAAAATGATGGGATGTGAAAGACAAGAAGCGAAAGACATGATCAGGAAGAAGCGAAAGGTGAGCGCAGTTGATTAACAAGTCCACGTAAGATGAAAAGAGAGCTCTCTCCATATGCAAGATGCAAAACTAAACTAACATGAACTGAAAAATGCAAGCTACATGAAAAGTGGTTTACTTGCAAGGTTACAAAGCCAATAGACATCTAATTATCATCATCGAGCATTATTGGTAGCATCGCAAGATCATACAATACACACTAGCATAACTATGTGAATCTGAATATGATCTATATCAGATAGAAATGTGGGAATCCCACCTAGGCACCAAAGACATGTAAGTCAAGATGACTAGTACAGTGAGATTACCTAAGTTTGATATAGCAAGATTATGCTCACATCGAGACACAAGAAAGTCAGGATGACTAGAAGCATGCACTTGCAAAATAGTCAAGGATAATGCCTTGTAGGTCCATAGTGTCAAGTAAGACCAGCATAAATGCTCATGACAGTTAGGACCAACAAAATATACCCACAAGTAGAAAAAGCAATAAAACATGTTCTCATTCCCTCAGTCTTCTAGCTATGCATCATCGAAAATGATCATAGGGGGAGAACACTCAGCAAAGAAAACATCATAGATAGCACACAAAGAAATAAAGCCAAGCAAGTCTCAGTGAGTCAAATGTTTAAGTGCGTGTGTGTAGGTCATAGAGTCAAACTTTGAGTATCGCATCCGCCAGTGAGAAATATCATATCATCTAGACTGTGGGTAGGATATCTGATAAGTGTTAAGAAACACTCAACGCAAGGGTAAGTGTTGAAAAACGTAGTTGGGGTGGTGTTGAAAAATACCATTTGTGAGGTGCCTAAGAAACCTAGATGCACAAAGAGACCCAAGATGAGCTTGAACAACATATGCCCCCTAGACTAAGACAAGAATCAATTCCAAGCTAGGAGAGGCAAAGTGAGAAGTGGAGCGAATGAGTGCCATGCAAGACTGATAGACATAGGTGCAAAGGGTCTCAAGCAGTGCATGTTTCCAGGTTTTCACCACTTGATAGATTTTTTCAGGACTTTTTATAATTTTTTTATATTTTTGCTACCAAGGTGCCTGTTTCCAGGTTTTCACCAAGGCACTTTTTCAATTTTTTTTTCAATTTTTTGAACTTTTTCTATTTTTTTGGTGAGACATCAAAGCGCCTATTGCTAAGTTTTCACTAGGATGCTCTTTTTTTAGTACTTTTTATGCTTTTTAAGATTTTTTCAGCATCATATATGAATTTCTTTTTTTTTTAGGAGTTTTTTCAGGAACAATAAGATATATAGAAAGGATGCCCCTAGATAGAATAGGCATCAAACTCCCAAGCAAGATCACATCGTGTAGTCCCAATATCTAGCAATGTGGAGGACAAGATGGATGAGCAAGCTGGTGAATGAAATGCAGGAAAGGAGAATGAAGGCAAATGGAGGGAAGAAATCATCAAGGTCAAACTCCTCAAGAGTACCCAAGCTAGGAAAAAAATTGTCATGTAAAGCGCATTTGGACAAGCAATGAAAGGATAGCATAGGATAAGCCTCAAAAGCGTAATGCAAAAGAAGGAAGGGATGCAGTCCAAAGGAGTAGACATGTCAAGAGACTTCATAGCATCATTTTTTACTCTTTTTATATATTAGATCAAGACCAAAGGGGAAAAGGATAGCGATAGGCTAGAATGAATGAAGGAAAATGAAAATGAAGGCTAAACATGAAAGGAATGAAAGCAAGATCATTGTAAGATAGCTCACAAGATAGCCAAATATTCAAGTATAGGTCAACATTGTCAAGATCAAAGAGAGAAGATGGAATGGATGAAAAATGTAGAAGAACTACGCATGATGCCTGATTACCAAGTTTTTATCATGGTACTTATCCTAGGCGCCACAAGGGAGTGGTTTTCACCATAGGATAAATTTATTTCTCTTTACTTTTGCTACCAAGGTGCCTATTTCTAGGTTTTCACCAAGACACATTTTCAATTTTTTCATTTTTTTCTTTCTTTCTTTTTGAATTTTTTCTATTTTTATTTTTATTTTATTTTTTGGAATAAGGAAAGCTTTTTAGATAATGCTCCTTGAAAGGATAAACCATAATATGCCAAGAATTCAAAATGATATGCTCAAAGATGCTGATAGGGAAAGGAAGATGGAAGAGAAAAAATGGAGGATAAGGCTTTATGTAAAGCGAGTGAGGCTCGAAGATAGGAGGAATAGGCAAATGAGGAAAAATGATAGAAGGTAGAAGGATAATGAATGGAAAGATTGTGAAAGGGGAGATAGAAAGGGAGGCAAGATCAACATCGACTTACACCTTGAAGGGTGGCGAGAGGATGGAGGAAATGTGAAGGAAGGAATACGAGAAGGAATATGGAAAATATTTAGCAAAGGTTGCGGTTTATGAGCATGTAATTGAAGAATATTTTTGGAAGAAAATGAAGTGAAAGCCGTTGGAAGCTTAAATGTCAACTTTACTTTTTGTTCAACATGAGACTCTTTCAAGAGAGACTTTGGAATCCATATAGCCTTAGGCTTTGTATTTCCTTTAGATGATTTAGAGATAATATCTTTAATGATGGATTTTGGAACCCATACTTGTCTTGTAGTTTTCTTCTTAGATATTTCTTTTGACTTTATGCCCCCATGTCGATTAGAGGAGACATGGTGATATTATTTTGATGGATTTTTGTATTGCTTCTTTTTCTTGTATTGAACATTCAAGTTACTTCCAAAAGACTTGGGACTTGTGGAAGAAGGAGGATATGATTGGTTTAGATGGGTGGATGGATGAAAATGATTCAAGGGTATGCATCTATGTTGATCTTGAGGAAAGATAGGAGATGGAGGGACATAAGGACACAAAATAGATGATGAATTAGGAGAACTAGGAGGGGAAAGTGAAGGGACATAAGGACCTAAGATGGAAGGAAGACATGAAGCCCTTAGTAGTGGTGGAGGAGGTCCAAGGATGGACGTGGAAGATGCAAAAGGATAATCAATAGGTTCATCAGCGTCTATATGACAACCAAGGATATCAGCATCTTTGGAGTGAGCATTGGAATTTTCAATAGAATTGTGGACATCTTGAATAGGAGCATCTTCTTTGATAGGATTTTTCAAAGCTTGCAAAGACTTAGGAAGAGTAGAAAGCGGAAGCGAGCATGGAGTGGTAGAACAAGAAGATGGAAGACTTTGATCTTGACAAGGACCTTTGGATAACACAAGTGCAAAATTTGCTTCTTGATCTTCAATAGGCTTAACATTAGTAGTAACAACACCATTTTTAATAACCTTAATGGAAACATCATCTTTGGAAAGCGCAAATGTGGTAAGGTTATTTTGATTGTCAATAAGCTCAATGGTGCAAGTAGTAGCTTGATCTTTCTTAGGAGATGGTGGAATGAATGTAGAAGAGCGTAGAGGATCAAACGAACCATGAAACGGATCAGAGACATCATGAAAATAATCGGATGACATGGAGAGTTCTTGATCTTGATATTTTTCTATATTCTTTTCTTTATCATTTTTAAAGTCCTCTTGACGTGAAGCCACTTCTATGGACAAGGAAGCATGTTGGAATTATATGGAAGACTTTGGAGAAGATAGTGAAGGACTAGCTAAAGTAGCGTATAAAGGCTTACGCTCTTTAGGCTTAGCATTATTGAAAGTATTTGCAGAAAATTGAAGGTGAGCTTGAGTTTCTTTAAGAGGTAGCCCTTGAGGATAACTATAGGGAACTGCATGAAAAATATTAGGATCTTTGTTGGATGAAGGATTTGCAAAAGATTTGGAAGACTCAAAAGCTTTAGGAGATGTATGAATATTGGAAGAAGTAGGGGATGGAAGGGGACCATCACAAGACAAAGGTTCAGCATTAACATGATCTTGCTTGGAAGTGCAATTTTAATTTTTAGTAGTGGAATTCTTAGAGGAAAGATTATTGTAGTAGTAATGTTTATAATCAGCGCATTGCATTTCATAGTCCTCAGCAATAGTAGATGGATCATCATCAAGGTATTGTCTACAAAAATAGCCAAACTCTCTTTCAAAATCAAAATCATATGGATCACCATCACAATCTCTCTAATATGACAACCCATTTTTAGTAAGCATGAGTCTGCGACTAGGAGGACTCTAAGGAATAGAGGTGTCATAAGTATCACTACATTGTCCATCATCATAGTCATCAAAATTATTACAAGGATTGTCACATTGCTCATTATGGTATGGCTCATGAAGAAAAAAAAGACTCTTGGGGGAAGTAGAGGAAAAACAAGATCGTGAAGAAGAGGAAATTGAAGACTTATTGTAGGAAGAGGACTTGGATAATGAGGAATTCGAATAATGTTTAGAAGAGTCATGATAAGATTTGGAAGTTGAAGAAGGAGAATAATGTCTGGAAAAGGCATGGTAAGATGTGGAAGATGAGGAATGATGAGAAGACCTAGAAGATAAAGAGTGTTTGGAAGAAGGAGATTGTGAGAGAATCATGTCTATAATCCTAGCAAAGGCGTCAGACTCAAGCATCTTTTTGTTTACTCTTGCCTTAAGTTGATGACTTGCAGGATGGTTGGAAAAATAATACTGTTCGAATTGAGCAATGAGTTCGAGATCATCCCTTCTCAAGAGAGGTTCTATAGCAAGATAATTGAAACTCATGATTCTAGAAGAGGAGGAATCAAGCATGAAAGAAATGAATAGAAGAGATGAAATAGAAGAAAGTAGACTAGATAATAAGAGGAAAAGAATCAAGAAGACATGAAAATTTTAGGAAGAAGAGAAAGAAGCATGAAGAAAGAAGAGAAAGGATGAAAATGGGAGACTAGGAAGACATGAGAGATGTGGAAGAAAGGTGACCAAGAGCCATTTTGAGCAAATTGATACCATTGAAATTCATTTGGATATTGAGCAACATGACATAAGCACCTAAGGTTTGACTTGGACTGACCAAGGATGACTGGAAGTGACACAAATCAACTTTGGATTGCAAGCAGCAGTGAGATAGCAAAATAACTTTGTGCGATAGTTCCTAGGAAAATAATGCGACTCTTGACTAGTGAATGTGAAAAACTCAATTTTGAAGGCAAGTTGGTCAATGTTGTAGGTTGTAAGTTCGATTTCATAGTTCAAAAATACAGTAATAGTAGATAATAGACAATTTTGCAAACAGTAGGTGATCAAACATGTCATAGAACACTTAAATCAAGAGAAAAAGCAACCTTGTCAAGACAAGCACTTGTGATATCAAAATAGAAAACCTTATGAATGCTACCGTTTGTTTGAATGTTGAGAATGTTTACACTGGTATAGCACAATCGAAGACAATTCAAGCAATTACTACCTAGAAGGACAAGGCTCATTACTTAGCAACGTGGCCCACAACTTGATGCTCCCTTGCCTCACACCAAGTGGTTACCCACAAGAGATATTGGCATTGTCATGGAAGTTTCAAAAACACAACCAAAGGAACACATAGGGTGAGTGTCTTGGGGTGATCTAGGTAAGTCCACTTGGATCAATCCTTGCACCAAGAAGCTAAGCGGCTAAAATAAGGTGGCCTCTATCTAATGGTTTGTAGTAAGGGCTTCCGTTCATAGCACCCCTCTTGCTCCTCATAAAGGACTAGGACCTCGCAGACTCAAGAGTACCTTAAGCATTCTTGCTTAATGCTTTCTTCATGGTCACAATCCCACAAGTTACTCACATCAAGCGAAGATAAGTACCATGTCTACCAAGGTTTTATGTCCTCGATAGCCTTGAGATTATAGTGAGTTGGAATCACTTGCCACCAAGGAAAATGATGACAAGGTTGTCCCCACTTGGGTTGTTCCTCTTGATTGCTCAAGAGTAGACCCGCTAAAGGATCCTTATACTAAACAAAAAGTGGATTAACTCTTGAGGTTCAAAGTTTTTGGTTCACCACAAGGGTGAAGAGCATACTCCCCTATCTCAAGAATCTCTCCCAAACACACCAAGCAAATATTCAATTACCCCCTTGCTTTCAAAATCCCAAGATGGGTCAAGATTTCTGTTTCACCACAAGGGTGAAGAGCATACTCTCCTACCACCTCAAAATTCTTACAATAAGGTATTAAGTGCCTATGAAATGAAACAACTAGTATATTTTGCACTCAATAAATAAAGCAATTAAACAAGCACTTGATCTGGTTTTTATGCTTAGGGTGGCCCTGCAAAAACCATTAGTAGCCCTCTTTGACATGCGTTCTTTTGAAAAAATATCTCAAGCAAGTGCACCTACAACCACAACTTGTTAGCTCTACAATGGTTAGCACATGAAAAATTAAATAATCTACAAAAATAACTGATCAAATGACAAAATTTGAAAATGAAACCATCATGGTTGAATTAGGCTCGGAAAAACCTTTCCAATGATATATCACACTTTGATTTTCAATACCATTTGCAAAATTTCAAAAAAAAAATAAGTGCCCGTTTTCCAGAGTAAAACGTTGAAATTTTCAAAAAATTTCAAAAAGATAGCTAAGAACCTGAAACTTGCAAGATGGATTAAATAACTCAAAAATAGCTCACTATCGGGTACAAACACAGTACAGACACTAGTATCGCACGATACTTTGTAGTATACTGGGCGATAATTTTCTAACTGGGCGATATTTTGTTCGACACCAGGCGATACTTCACCCGAGACCAGGCGATATTCTCTACTATGGCCAGGCGATACTTCTGCCAGGTGAAGTATCGCACGCGCATACAGAGGTATCGCATAGAGACTAAAAATTAAGCTAAAAACTTGCTGAAAAATTGACAGACAGAAAATGACAAAAATGCAAAAAAGGAAGGGACAAAGCTAGTCTACTCTGCCCCACGGTGGGCGCCAAAAATGTGTGCTATAAATGTGTCACACTTCTATGGATCATTACATGCAAGGAAACTCAAGAATGAGCCCTCACAAATCGATCCATAGCTCCCTAGGCATGGAGTGCAAAGGTTTTTAAGAATGCTCTCAGCTAGAGCTATTTAGCCTATAACCTTGCTAGTAAACCATGCAATGGGAGATCGATGAAGACAAAGGCAAGAATGTCAATATCCTCAAGAATCAAGAATGAAAATGCAATGCAATGCTATGCTAGAAATGGAAATGCAAGCTAAGCTATGAAAGGAAATATGCAAGTGTTACAACCTAAGCTAATTAATCTATGTGAGCTAATATAGAGCATAGAAATGAAGCTAATCTAAGAAAGCATAAATATGAAGCTAAGCGAAGAATGCAAGAATGAGATGTAGAATGCAAGAATGAGATGTAGATGTTAAGAATGCTCCAAATCTTCAAAAGCTCCAAAGTGACCTAGAAATCCTGCAGCATAAAGTTAGCATAAAAAGTTGAGGATCTAGAATGAAGAAAAGAGCTCTCCTTTTAAAGGAAATGAGGAGGAATGGACTATGGAGATTAAGAGGCAAAAGATTTAATCAATGGTGGAGCTTAAAAGAGGAGCAATCCATGTGCACAAATATTCTCCAATGGAAATATAAGAGTTGACTTTTGTGTCCATATGAGACAAAAGGTGCTTTTTCCTTTTTTATAAGATAAGAATAATGTTTTATTTGTGCAACTTAGGATAGGAGGAAAAGTGGGAGTTTTTTATTTATTAAAAGGGGAGGAAATATTCATTTTAAATAAATAAAGACTTACGATAAAATGGTTAGCCCATAGAAAATAATCGAATAAATGATAGAACTAGGATTTGATCAAGAATAAGTATTTTATGATTTAGCAAAAGGGGCTAATAGTCTAGATGACCATTTTTATGTGTATACAAGAATTTTCAAAACCTATTGTCGTCTATGTGATCTTTTCAACTTTCCTTTCTATCCCAAAGTGTCTATGGAACTCACAACAAATTATAATATTTTTTTTTGTAACAAGAGTTCAGATGTAATTTTCCATTCACTAAAATGTTTTTTTTTTTATAAATAGACAATGATTATAGATGGTACGAGCTTTTATAGTTTAGAGATTATTATATACAAAATTTTTGATTAAATTGTGTATTTATTTGATTGGTGTTTGAGATTATATCTAGGGATCTATTATTAAGAAAGAAAAAAAAAATATAGATAATGAACCTCTAACTCTAATTCAAAATATCAAACAAATAAACAAATAATTTAATATAGAATTTTATATTAAACATTAATTATCTCGATATTACAACTTATCACTAAGAATTGATAATCATTATTGTTTTAAATTTACCCCAACATATAAAAAAGAAAACACTTACTATCCTTAAAAAAACATAATTAAAAGAATTTATATTCAATCTGCCTCTCAAACAAAATCCTTACATTTTTCCTTCCACATTCTATTCCTAAACTACAGTTTCCTTAATTAAAAATAAAAATAAAAATAATTAATTGAATTATTTACACTACCATATAGTTTCTCTCCTCGTCCCTGCATATAATATGCATATAATCTTCTTATATTCTCGCATACTTTCTCTCATTTTCACTGATTCTCACCCCTCCGCCATTTCAACTTGTTACTACACATATTTCTACTCCTACAAAGAAGGCTCTTGCTTATGAAATCATGAGTTTTCCTGTTTCTTATGACATATCAGCATATTCATTTCTCATGAATAATATGGCTTGTTTATCCACATTTCTCATCTTAGCACTAATGAAAAAATAAATATAATAGTAAAATTAAATCCCAATTGTTCATCTTAGGACATACTGAAACAATAAATATGATAACAAAATAAAATCCCAACCATCTCAGTTGAGGCCGACAAATAAGAGTTAGGGTTGATTGTATACTTTGCCATGATTACAAGATTTTGATTTTTTCTTTATTCAGATTTATGTCTTGAAATCAATGGTTTTCATCGGTGGCGTGTAAATTTTCTCATAGTATACAACTGGCATTTTATCTTTTACTGTGTTGAAAACCTGTTGGTCCGTGTGATTTTTCCAACTTTCTGTCTATCCCAAAACAGCAGTACAATTCACTGGCAACAAATTAAAGTATTTGTCTCTGTACCAACAGACCAGAAGTACCTGTACTTTAAAGCTTCTGTCCAAACGATTTCATGATATCAATAACTATTTCCCAATTAAGAAAGATCAGTAAGAATGCCAACAAACTTCAGCAAAGAAACGCTTTCTACCCACATTAGATGCATTTTGGTGCAAAACAGACTGTAATCTGGGAAAAAGTCAATCGAGATCACCCGTTTACATTAGATGCATCATATTTACACCATAGAAGCCCAACGGTCCCTCCGCCTTTCTCTTTCTTTCCTGCTGCAGCTTTTCGCAAACCCTGCATTGATCCTCCTCTGCTTTAATACCTGGAAAAAGATTCAAAATGGCTGGCGTGGAGGATTGGCTTAGATCGGCACCAAATACCATAACACCAGAAGAGGAGCAGGAAGAAGAAACAGAACTTTGCCTTACAAAGCTCTGAGAATCCAGACACGAAGGATTACCGTCATGTGATGCAGATCTCTTTGAGCCACAGGCAGGACTGCTTTTTAGGGTTTCCCAAGGAAGCGAACTATGCCTAAACTCTAAGCAATAGACAGGAAAACTTTTTAGGGTATCGCAAGGAACAGAACTCTGACTAATGCGAACCATCGGCGGCGAGGAAGGCACCGGCGTCGACATGCGGGAGCCCGCGAGTAGACCAAGGAACTGCGAGGAATGGGGGTAAGCACTGGCTATTGCCGGTTTTAGGACGTCCGTATGAAACTCACTAGAATTCCGGCGGCGGAAGCTGATGTAGAGCTGTCCGGAAATGACTCTGGTGCGCTTGAATCGAACAATATCTCCGGCCTGCAGCCCCGTCTCTTTCACATAGCGGTTCCAGCCCTTGGTGAAAACGTAGCTCTGGCTGCTGGTCCAGTAAGAGTACCGGAACCGCCATGTTTTTCCCATTGAATCCTGGAAATGGAGCAGGAGACTCTTTCCGGTGGCGCAGTCCCCGAGAGGAAAGTATTTCTCGGCGTACTGCTTTGGAATCACGAGGCGGTTCAGCTTCCCGACGTCACTGGGCGTCACGGTCTTGTCGAACAGGTGCTCGCGAGGGGAATCTCTGAGCGTTTCTGAGGGACCCGATTTGGTGTCCTGGGAAAGAGAAGAAATATACGTCCCGTTCGCGCTGCTTTCCCTGATGAACTGCTGGAGCTCGTCTTCGAATGTGTGCTTTCTGAGCATATCAACGATTTCGGATCTGGAGTGGCGGAGGAGGAAAACGGCCTCCGGATCCGCCTCGTCGAGAGAGGCGAAGTTTGAGACGGCGTCGCGGCCGCGGAATTTGAAGGCGGCGCGGTCGTATGCGCGGGCCGCGATTTCTTCCGTGTTGTATGTGCCGAGCCACACCCGCTGGTGCTTCTCGTAGATCTGCGCGCCCCAGCGGCCGTTGGGCTGCGGAACGACACCCTTGTATTTTGACGACGGCAGCTTCCCCATTTCCGCTCGCTTGTAGAGCTCCTCCATAGGACTGGTCTCATTGTTATTTGTTTCTGTGATTCCGCTTCCCGTGCGTTCGAGTGGAGGTGAATTGTTAGCCGGAGGAGTCGTGCTGGGAGAGGAGGCGTTGCAGTCCTCATTCATGCAGTCACTTCCGTTCTCATCTTTCTCCTCGGAGGATTTTTGGTCTGCTGCGCTGAAATTGGTCTCGCATTTGGAATTCGTTGAGCTGTCGATCTCTCCCACGAAAGAGCAGCTGTTGAAGCTGAGTCCCATGCCCGGATGGAATGTCACCTCAGTAACCCATCCCTGAATTGAAGAAAACCCTAATATCAGATTCTCACGATCTGTAATATTAATAATTGTGGTTTATAAATACATTAATGTTTTGGATCGAGGATATCAACGAGTTAAAACAGACATAGAATTGATTAGCATGGCTATTGTTTCTTGATTAGATTGTGTGAGAGATTTTATATCAATGTTTTAGATTGTACTTTGGAAACTATTATCAAGATAATAGAAATCTGGAGGACACAAAAAAAAATGATCATAAAGTGTGATCTAAAAAATGATGAAAACTAGAAACAAAGATCACGCAAAAACTTAACAAAATTGATTTCCCTAACTAAATTGCGTAATATACAGTACGGGTTTTAAAGATCTAAGCCATTCACAGACCTTGAAAGGGGGAAGCGCAACGGGCGAGGCCCCAATGCCTGTGAACATTTTATCTTCCTAAGGTGTAAAACACCCCAGCGCTCTTTGAAATTACAGGCGGAATTCCTCACCCGAATTGATACTGTCAAAGCTGTATATTCTGCTTTTAGATATTATGTGTACCCTAATATCCACTGAAAGTCCTTAAATGATGAATTCAACTCGATATGTATTATCGCCTGATATCGTGGAATAATGAAGGAAATGGGTATATATAAAAATAAAAGCCACAAATATCCCTGCCACCTTCTCTCGCCTCACCATGGTCAGGCGAACTCTCACCAGGCATTAGGTCTTTGTATTAATTAACTCAAGACTTAAGAGGTCAACACCAAAAGCCGCCCACGGTGCTGCAACTCAGGGTAGAAATTGAGATAAACAATGTATTTAGCCTTGTAACACTGTGCACGATTCCAGAGACAGTTTCCCACAAGTTGTAAGATATGTGGAGCCTACATTTACGACTTGAAAACCAATGACGAGCATAAATTATCATGTTTCTTTCGAGATATGGTAGATGGCAAGGGCCTGTCCACTTGGAGATCATGCACCCACCTCAGCGTTTGACTGTTCCTTGCTGGTGGATTTTTTTATTTGTTTTAGTGGTATTGAAAACATGCTGCCAAAACTACTAGTGCATTGCACCTAGGCTTCTTCAATGATTACCACCCAGGTATAGTTCTATTCAGCTTGCACTTCAGACGCCGTTTTGTTTGCTATTTTTGAATTGTTTAGTTTATCCTTGGATTTGAAATTTCCAACTCCAGTAATCACTGCTAGATATTTGTTGATGCCCCACCTTGTGGGAGATTCCTGTATTGTAAACCAATGTAGGCCCATTGAACATATAACACTCGTGGTAAGTTTGTCCACCTCACTTTCAATGACTGAGTCATTGTGATGCCTAAATTTTGTCGTCATTGCTTGTGAACCATCCGAAATAACCTAATTTCCAAAAATGTTCCTAAAGTGGAAATTTTTTACATCATACATCCGCTACTCTACTTGGTTGCGAAAATGTTGAGTTTTACTAAATTTTCATTCCAATTTTATGACATTTGCAAGGTCGTGTATCGAATATTCCAACTCCTGCCAAGTCTTTTAAACGTTACTCTAGTTTATCAATAACTAGAAAAGCTATTTAAAACACTCTAATTCTATTTAATAATAACTTTGTTTTATCCCACTTATGTTTATTGAAATAGTTAAATTTAAATTTTAACATTTTAATCATTTGCAATTATTCTAAAAACATTTATTTGCCTCATTTATTAATTATGATGGCTCTCACAGCATTGCACCCCTTGCTCCTTTGGAATTGGATGTTGCTCGTTGGACAATCATTCATAAAAGGACAATGGTCATTCTCCTTCATGCTAGAAGTTGTTCCTTTGGACCAACTCCTTGAACTCAACTATGATCTTCATGAGCTGTTTTTTTAATATGAGTTGTTTTTTTAGACAATATTTGTTTCACTTCATTTGTTTTAAGATGGCTCAATCTTTGTTATTTCTGGGCAGGGTGTTGTATTTTGTTGGGTCAAGAACTAGTTCTGATTAAGTTAATTGGGAAAGGGCCCTAACCAAAAACATCAAGCTTAAAGGTAGTTTGAAAGGCATTAACAAGACCTTGAGTGAGAGATAGATCATACTTAGTAAAAGAGAATAAGTGTTTTAGAAATAGAAGCCAGGAATACAATAGATAATAGATGGGGATAAGAATACAATGTTCTTTCACCAATCTACTATTAAGCATAGAAGAAAAAATAGAATAACCAAATTACGGCTTATGCATGGTAGTTTAACTAAAGATGAAGAGGAAATAGCTAATATTGTTGTTTCCTTCTTTGTTGATTTGGGTAAAAATGGCAATAGTCAATTCTCTAATCCCGCTGGTATATTGGACAACATACCATGCTTAATCACTGAAGATGATAATAGGAACTTGGTAAAAAAAATTAGTTTTGAATAGGTGAAAGATGTTGTCTTTTCTTTTAGTGCTTACAATGCTCCTAGACTAGATGGTTTCTCTCAAACATTCTTCCAAGAGTTCTAGGATATTTTTTAGGAGGACATCTTTAATGCTACACATGACTTATTTAGAACTAGTAAGCTTCAAAAGTAGCTAAACTCTAGTTTTATTTACCTGATCCTTTCGGTGGAAAAAAGCTAACTAATTATAGACCTATTAGTCTATGTAATATGTTGTATAAAGTATTTTCTAAGATAATGGTGAATAGACTCAACCTTTCTCTAGACAAGATAATTTTCAAAAATCAAAGGGTATTTGTGAAAGGGAGAAGTATTCTCAAAGCCACCATAAACACTCATCAGATTATACACTATTGAGGTAAGTAGGAAAGCACGCATGATCTTAAAACTTGACATTTAAGGCTTATGATCGAGTCTCTTGGAAATTCCTCTTTGAAGTTCTCAAATTTTATAGTTTTAAAGAAAAATTAATTAATATGATAATGCAGTGTCATACCTCAACTAGATATTATATTTTAGTTAATTTCTCCTCCAAAGGTTTTTCCTCTACTAGTTAAGGCTTGAGGGAAGGGGAACCCCTATTTACCTATCATTTAATAATAGTAGCTTAAGTGATGGGAAGAAATATTCAACATAATAGATAAATTACGATGAAAAAAGGTATTAAACTAGCTTCACACCTCTAACCCTACTCACAACAACAATTTGTTGATCATACAATTTTGATTGGTGAAGCATATATTTCAAAAGTGAAGAAATAAAAAGAGATCTGGGAAATTATGTTAAAGTGTCAAGGCATTAAATTAACTTTTAGAAAATTGAGTTATATTTCTCTAATGTGGATAGGAAAGTCTAAAAATGCTAAAATTATGGGTTGTAATATTGCTTCCTCCCTTGACTCTTATCTGGGATTACCCCTATCTACTAAGTCCCTTGCTCTAGCTTAGTAGAATAATCTGATAGAATGATTTTAAAGGAAGTTGGCCAGGTGGAAAGGAAATTTTAAGTAAAGAAAGTAAGATCAAAATTCTCAAGGCTTGTCCCTAGAATATCCCTAAGTGTTTCATTTATTTATAATCCTAGGAGTGGTTACTGATAATATAGAAAATATCCAAAGAAAATTCTTATGGATTGATACTGAGGATAAAATGATATTATCTTTGATTAAATGGAAAAAATATTGTAGTCCTAAGAGGAATGATAGGTTAGGTATTAGAAAGATCAAATTATTTAACAAAGCCTACAAAATTTGGCTAACTCATGATTTTGAATGAGAATGATTTGGTTGAAATTATAAAAGCTAAATATCTTTAAAATAGACCTACTAATTCTTTTATGTACAAGGTTGACATCTCCTTGGGATCTCCCTTCTAGAATAGACTTTAGAAAGTTAAAAGCATCATCCATAAAGGAATCAGGAGAATTATCGGTGATGGTAAAGATTCAAGATTTCAGAGGATATGTGAAAAGGATAAGAGTTTGAATGCTATCGAAACTTTCAAGAATATAAGAAAATTCCTCACTACATAAAATAGAGGTACTGCGAGTAATTATTTGAAAAGAAAGAATAGAAAATATGATTGGAAGGATTTTAAAGAATAGATTGAAAAGAGTTAAGGAGGACCCTTACAAGAGAGAAGATACCTTGAAGAGGAAATTAATATTTTTCTACCCCTGTACTACCTAAATGCTCCTCTTTTCCCCCTTTGAGCATAGATGATTGGATTTGGAGTCACAATAGCTCATGGGCTTTCACTATCAAATCAACATATTGGGCTATGGAGACATTTGAGAATAATAACCAATTATGGAAGAATAGTTCGATACCCAATCTAATCCTAAAAATTAATAGTTTCTATCAAATTGTAGCTCATGGGAATATGTTAATGATTGAAAACTCAAATAAGAAAGGTCTTTTTAAAGTTAAAAGGTCTATCTTATACCTCTCAAATAAAGAAGATATTGATCATTTATTACTTTATTATTCATATTCATTTAAATCATGGCACCAAATCCTCTCTTTTCTTCAAGTTCCCTAGGCTACCCTAATGCCTATGAAATATTTCATGGTCCAGTTGAACTATTATCATTTCAAATATCCAATCATTAGAAACTTTTAGACGCATTTCCACACAATTGTTATCTAGAAAATTTGGAAGGAATGTAATAATAATGTGTTTAGAGATCAATCAAGAACTAGCATTGTGGATTCTCAAATCATAAAACAAGAAAAATAAGGAAAACTTAAATTTTCCTTCATTTTGAAAGAGGAAGGTTATCCCCATCTTGCAAGAAACTATAGTTGAACAAATCATGGCACCAAATCCTCTATTTTCTTCAAGTTCCCTAGGCTACCCTAATGCCAATGAAATATTTCATGGTCTAGTTGAACTCTTATCGTTTCAAATATCCAATCATTAGAAACTTCTAGATGTAGTTCCACACAATTGTTATCTAGAAAATTTGGAAGGAATGTAATAATAATGTGTTTAGAGATCAATCAAGAACTAGCATTGTGGATTCTCAAATCATAAACCAAAAAAATAAGGAAAACTTAAATTTTCCTTGATTTTGAAAGAGGAAGGTTATCCCCATCTTGCAAGAAACTATAGTTGAACAAGTTTGGGCCTTAACATAGAATCTATTTAATATCAAATGGAAAGGTATCTTGACAAGAAATACTACCAATTGGGCCCCACCTAATGAGGGATGGATTAAGTGCAACTTTTATCATTTTACAAAAGGGAACCCAAGTGTTTTTCTACTAGAGGGTTGATAAGGGATAGAAAATGGAATTTTATAGAAGGATACTATAGAAATTAAGGAAAATAATCAAATAACAAATCTGAATCCATGGTTTCTTAGTGGACAATTAATAGGTTGAAAGACATTACTTTATAGAAAAGGACCCTCCAAATAGTTCTGTATGCATTGAACTCATAGAAATCAACTCATTTCCTAAAAATCCTAACCCTAAGAAGAAGGGTAAAGCCACTAAATCCCTAATTATGAAACCTCTTGAAGATAAGCTTCTAGAAACCAACCCTAAAAAAGGAAAGGCCCTTCCAGTAGTCCCTACTAGTAAGAAAACATAAGTTGGTATTCATTTTATTGATATTGAAGAAGTGGAGGAGGAGAAAAAGGAAACAAAAACCTATGATTAGAAAAAACATGAGATGAGTTATAGGGAAATAAGATTTGCTCAACTGCTTAAAAAGGAACTTAAAAGGAAGAAAATCAAAGAGGAAATTTTTCCTAAAAATGACTCTGAGAATGATCTTGAGGAGAAGGAAATATTGGATAACTCTAAGGATGAGAAATAAAAAGGTGGTGAGGAAGATTTTAAAGGACAATAGAGAAAAAATAGTTGATATTATTGTTAATCATGGTGACTACAAAGAGGTTTTGGATAGATATTATGTGCCCCATGTTTCTAATAAGGATATGGTTGATGAAGAGGCTCCCCTTTCTCATAATTTTTTAAAAGAGAAATAAATTCCGACCAATCTCTATGAAAAAATTAAAAATCTTAAGAGAAGAGTGTTGACATTGGAGGAAAATGCCACTTCTTATGAGTACTAAATTTTTGTTTGATAACATAATTTCTAACCTTTGCATGATTACTTATGGAATCAAGAAAAAAATAAAATTTGTAGTGGTCTTCAGACATAAAAGAATCTAGATGATAGATAATAAGAAGAGTAAAATAGGAGGAGATAAAGACAAGGAAGAACATATGGTGGACAAGAATGATGAAGATTTTAGAGTGAACCTGAAAAATCTCTCATAGAATTGGAAGATCATCTCAAAAAAGGATTAGGCTAAGATACTAGTAGTAAAAGATAGTAGCCTTATGTTTAATATTGATAGGATGATATCTATTAAGAATTTTTTGGTTTTGAATATGAAGAACTTTTTATCATTTTTTGATACTCATGACCTTCACACAAAGACTAATTTGTTGGTTGATTGCATGGTTACAAACTCACATGGTAATTGTAATACCCCAAAAATGGGCTATAGGTTCATTAACCTCCTATATCGACACATCGAATGAAATTGATACAAAAGTCCTAACCTAAGGCACATCTGCACATTATCAAATTTAATTGATTATCCTAAATTCTGCATCGGGCAATATTCCTAGCAATATTCCTAATTTATCCTAATTATCTTTAATTTAATAATTATTTGGCGATAAATCATATTTATCCTAAAGTTGATTAATTGAATATTCTAAATATTTAATTAATTAATTTAATTTTTCCACTTAATTATTAAATTAAATTAAATTCTATTTATTCCTAATTATATTATTTAATTTTGACAATAAATCAAAATTGCTAAAAATAATCAATTCAATATTTATTTAATTGATTTAAAATCAAAGTTGTCAAATTTAATGATTTAATTGGAATAAAGTTTGATTTAATAATTGATTAACCCATAAATCAATTGTTTTAATTCAAAATCAGTTAAGTGGAAAATAAATCACTTTATTTATTAAATTAATTCATATTAAATCATGCACAATCAGAAAAGCAGTCAACTTTAAAGCAACTTTAAATCAATTTTCAATTTCAATTTGTTAACTTTCTAAAACTCAACAGCTGATGATGAGTTGAAAAAGAGAACTAAAACTCTATTTTGAGATAAAAATTGCTTTTGCATGATTTTATGAATTAAATATTCTTAATTTCTTGTTAACTTAAAAATCAACCTGAGTTTATCAAGAGTGATTTACGACTTTTCTCAATGCATCCTCAAGCCTTGGATTTCTATAAAATCAAGGCTCAACTCTTCACAATCAACACCACGAAATTGCTTCCTCACTCTGGCGAATTCATGACTGAAGAATCAATCTTTTGTGAATCAAGGCTATTGTGAGAATTTCATTTATTGTTTTGAGCATTCATAGTTTCATATCATAGATTTTTATATGCATTCATAGCATTTCTTAAATTAAATCTGCATTCAAACTCAATTTCATATATTATAGCTTAGATTCATACAATTTCTCATTCTTATTGCATAAAAAATACAAAAATATAGATTAATTTGCATTCATATTTCATTGCTTTCGTCATCTTAAATCCTTCATTTAGGTGTTGAATTGTCACTGATCTTGATTTCAAGCTAAGAACATCATACTCGCACCTACTAGAAGGTAGTAAATCGCCTGGTTAGCATCGTTTCAATTACTTGCCGATTTTGGTTTTTGCTAACCTCTAAT
The DNA here is from genome assembly GCA_027943335.1 of Chamaecyparis obtusa. Classification (NCBI taxonomy): domain Eukaryota; kingdom Viridiplantae; phylum Streptophyta; class Pinopsida; order Cupressales; family Cupressaceae; genus Chamaecyparis; species Chamaecyparis obtusa. The sequence continues at coordinate 144,159 of BSBK01011967.1, read as the reverse complement.
GTTTTACTGAAGTGTTGTGTCTATAGCTAGGTACAAAATTCACACACACATTTCTGGCACCCACCATGGGGCCCTAAAATGGGTTTCCATTATATTCTATCAAATTTCTATCATTTTTCTTGAACCCACGACCACAAGGTTAATTTTTGTGAGTTTTGTGATAAATTTCTAGGCTATTTTTCCAGAAATCCGACTGATGGTTTTATTGGTACATCCACATATGACATGATACAGATCTGAAATTTATATTTCTAGAAAGTTATTTGAGTTAGCTTTCATTTTCCATTGGTTTGGATTAATTTCATTTTGATATGCAAAAGCTATGATCATTTTAGTGAAGACTGGTCTGAACATGATTTTATGAAATTCAACTGATGTTTTTATTGGTACATGCACATATGACATGATACAGATCCAAAATTTATATTTATGGAAATTTATTTGAGTTAGCTTTCATTTTCCATTGGTTTGGATTAATTTCATTTTTAGTTGCAAAATTTATGATCATTTTAGTGAAGATTGGTCTGAACCTGATTTTATGAAATCCGACTGATGTTTTTATTGGTACATGCACATATGACATAATAAAAATCCAAAATTTATATTCCTGGAAAGGTATTTGAGTTAGCTTCCATTTTCCCTTGGTTTGGATTAATGTCATTTTGATTTGTGAAATTTATTATTGATTTAGTACAGACTGGTCAGAATCTGATTTTTTATGACAATGGGTTTTTTGATTATCAAATGACATATTATCTTTGACTAACCTAATTTTCTACCATGTGGGGTTGACAAGTTGCATTTCTTATTTTATGGATTTTTATAATAGTGGGTTTCATGTACAAGAATAGGTAAGTTTTTCATAACAGTGGTTTGCAGTTGCAGGTGCAGGTGTAGGTACGTTGTGTGGGTACAAAAGATAGAAGACAAATGCTCAAAAATTGGTAAAATAGGTAAAATCTACTAAGCGTGTTGCAAAGAACTTAGGTATTCTGTTACATCTGATAACACTTCAGTTTGGGACATAAAAAAAACTCTCTTGTGTCAAGCTTGAGTGCCTTTACAACTTTCATAATTCACACTTCAGTTTTGGGCTCTAAAACAAACATAGATTTGCTTTTTGCATATTTGTTACACATAGTAATTAGGCCCTATGAACACTATTTGCGGATGATCCTTAGAGAATGGGCTTCTTTTTCTTGTTTTCATGCGAAGCTCTTCTTGACGAAGGATCCCCTTGTAGGTAGGGAGGTTACTAAGAGCATCTCACGTTCTACTAGATTTGTGTGGCTTCAACTTTTGATTGATATATTCTCTCTCCGGAGGGGTTGATAGATGATAAGTGGTTGACATCATAGATATTTGTGAGATAATCTTGGTCTTAGCATGTCAAATTAATCTGTCTGCTTTGTTTTGATTAAAAGTGAAAAGGCTAGAGGACTATGCTCTACTCCATTTTTGGGTAGTATCAGAAACTCAGATCCTTGAATCTGGAACCAGTCTCCATGTGGTATCTTTTATGAGTCACCTTTAGAGAGGGTTAACTGTAGTAGAAATTCCCTTAATTGGGTCAACCACTTGGATGGAACCTCAAGCGGTAATAGCCATTTTCACCGTGGTAGCAACAACTGCTATATAAATGTCCTTGTGGAGGAAATCTTTACAGGTGTGGTCTCTTGTTGGGCTGTCAGATCTCCCTAGCAGCTCCTGATTGATTAAATTCTAGGATTGTGTCAAAACCCCGGTGCGCCTGGATTGGAGTTCACCCTCTTGAGATCACAAAATTTGCAGAGTCAGACAATTACTACAAACCCTAGTGAGGCCAAATTTTTCATTTTCTAGGAATATGTGCATTATTGAAATTTTTTTTAGAACATACACAAGTAGTATTTCTAGGGATTAGCACAATAAGTTACTATTGCTTGCTCATGCGCAAGGTTGTTTTTGCCCTTGTTCATTATTTTCAGATGATTGCTTGCTTCCCTTGCTTGTTGTTTTGCATGCTTGATATCTTCTTGGTTACTTGAAATGAACTATTACATGGATCTTCAAAATTTACATAACAATCTGATACTAAAACATTGAAAAATTGCAAAATCTGAGCAAAAATCCTTTTCTAGAGTGAGAACTGAATATTCTATTAGAGAACAGCCAGCGCTGTGTCTCGAAATTTGTGCCTCAAAAACTGTCTAAACTGTCAAATTGTGTCCTTTTATCATGCAAAATTTCACTTTCTAAGCATTCCTTCACTCGAGACAACACATTATCGCACGCAACCTGGTACTTCCTCATGTGAAATAGCATTCTCTTGCACAGACCTATCTTGTAGTTTTGTCAAAACAATGAGCTGATTCCTGTCACTTCCAGTCTTCCTCGATCGATCCAGATTATAGTAGGTCACTTCCCCCACTGTTTCTCAGCATCCAAATGAACTTAAATGGTATCATTGAACAAAATGACTCTTGGTCTTCTTTCTTTGACATCTCCCATGTCTTCCTGGTCTCCCATTTCCATCCTTTCTCTTCTTCCTAAGCTCTTCACATCTTCTTGATTCTTTTCCTCTTATTATCTAGTCTTCTTTCTTATATTCATCTCTTCTATCACTTCCATGCTTGATTCCCCTTCTTTCATAACCATGAATTTCAGCTATCTTGTTATGAAACCTCTCTTGAAAATGGATGATCTCAAACTCATTTCTCAATTCAAAGAGTATTATTCCTCCAAAAGTTCCATGAGTGATAAGTTTATGATAGAAATAAAAGAAAAATTGATTAAATCAGATGCCTTTTTTAGGATCATACGCATGATCCTGTCACAACCTCCTTCTTCCAAACATCTTTCATATTCTAAGTCTTCTCATTCTTCCTCATCTTCCAAATCTTCTTCCTCCACTGGGTCTTCACCTTCCTCTTCTCCATGATCTTGTTCCTCTTCTACTTCTCCCAAGAGTCTTACTCATCTCAAGACATACCATGTTGAGCAATGTGATAACCCTTATGATACCTCTTCCATAGAGAGTGATACACCTATGTTTGAAGACTATGATGACTATGATGATGGACAATATAATGATACCTATGACACCTTTTCTCCTAAGAGTCCTCCTCATCATGTGCTCGTGCTTACTAGAAATGGGTCGTCACATTGGATAGATCATGATGGTGATCCATATGATTCTGATTTTGAAAGAGACTTTGATGATTTCTATGCACAATACCTAGATGATCCATCTACTTCACTTGAGAAAGAGAAAGCTTACCACACTCATTATAAATGTCAATACTAAAAGGATCTCTCCCCTAAGAACTCTCATGCTGAAAATAAAGATTACACTCTCAAGAAAGATCATGTTAATGTTGAATCTTTGTCTTGTGATGGTTCCCTTCCATCCCCTCCTTCCTCCAATACCCATACATTTCCTAAAACTTCCAAGTCTTTCAAATCTTTCACAAGTCCTTCATCCACCAAAGGTCCTACTACTTTTCATGTAGTTTCCTATAGTTATCCTCAAGGGCTACCTCTTAAAGAAACTCAAGCTAACTTTCACTTGGCTGCAAATACTTTCAATAATGCTAAACCCAAAGAACCTAAGCCTTTATACACTATAATGCCTACTCCAACTAGTCCTTCACCATCTATTCTAAAGTCTTCCATACAATCCCAACATGCTTCCTTGTCCTTAGAAGTGGCTCCATGTGAAGAGGACTCCAAAAATGTTAAAGAAAAGAACATAAAGAAATATCAAGATCAAGAAGCCTTCATGTCATCCAATCCTTTTCATGATGTCTCTTATTTGTTCCATGGTTCTTTTGATTCCTATTATACACTAAGTTTGCACCTTGTTTCAAGTTCTCTTGGTCTTGATAACTTAGTATAACATGGGAATCATCTCAAGGTTGTGGGACCTTTTGCTAACCAAGATGGGACCTCCAGGTTCTAGGCTAGTTCCTCTTGGATAATCACCCTGATTTGCTTCTTAACATGAAAAGTAAATTCTTTTGAGGGCAAGGGATAGAAGGAGTGCTTGGAAAGGGAAATAACAGAAAGCAAATCTACCTAATAGGTGATGCACCGAAACTTGGGTTTGGATCTCAGTATAGAGGAGTGGGATCAATGAAAGACTTAGGTCCGGTAGGTCACAACTTATTGAATAGGTTTTCATAAGTGTTTCATGAGAGGGCTTGAATGTAAGACACCACTTATGACCCGCAAGCAAACATTCACTTCTACAACTCGGTGTAGGATTGAGACAAGATTGTTAGGGGCTGTAGCATACGCACAAAACATCTAAATCAGATCAAACACAGAAACACATAAAATTGTAGAAAAGAAAGAGGGATCAGGAACCCTAAAAATATCACTGATAACATTCATAAACTTCAACCCAATAAGAGATAAACAAAGACAAAGAAGCATAGGGACATGAAGAACTATCACGAAACACTTCTGCAATGTTTTTATTTATCAATGGGAGGAATACAACTATGGAAGCTAGAGGGTAGAAAAATGCCATAGGTAACTCCTTAGAAAGATGAATTTCTATTACAATTGTCCAACTCTGAGCTCAAAAGCTCCCAAAAAACAATATATACATCACTCAACTACACGCAGGTAGGAGTCAAAATTTTAACCAAGGTTACAAATTTTACATTAGAATATTAAACCCTAGGTACTCTAAGAACTAAAGTCAAGTCTAATCATAAATATCTCTCTATAATACCATGGCCAATCAGATCTCTTGTTTTCATGCCCATCTCTGTACTACATCACTTGCAGATAAACAACCTGGATTCAACCACCTTTCTGCACAAAAGGTCACGCCATGAATGCTAATGGGTACCTTGCTGGGACAAAGAATCAACCCCTAATGGCCGCCCAGACTTCTTCATCATTTTCCCTTGACTGCGCATGTCCTGCAACATCAATTTTTAGCTACTCGCCACTGCAACATCTCTACAAAAGAAAAGCCCACAAAAAAAGTTGCACTGCTTGAAATGAATGTTGGTTGCATGATCACATGAGCCCAAAAGCCGTCATGCGATCATGCGACAAGCCCCCTAGAACCTGTCTCTGCTTTGCACACATAAATCAGATCCAACACTAGTGAAAACCCCTGCAAAAGACTTCAAATTCCGGCCCCAACGGTTACCAGTTCTTCATTTAAAACTCAGCCATTGATCACATTTTTCCCAGCAAATCAGATGATCTAGATCATTCCCAAAATAGTGGCAAGCCCCTATGAAAGGTCAAAGTCCACATTGCTAGTCAAGAGCCAATCAAAAGTGAGCATACTGACATGTCAGCACATTTGGACCCACCTCGAGCCTTATTGCAAACTTAACTCTAAGTTAACCCTAGGTTCATCTCTTCTTAGTCACCGAGTTGCTAAAAACCTTCTTTAACCCCGGTTACATCTGGTGACCATACGAAACAATTATCCATGCAACCGCACACTTGCTTTACCAACCCTAGGCCCACCTACAAGTCGAGATTCTAATCTAACAGTGGGCACAAGATCTCATGGGGTCGAAAGATCCCATGAGATCTTACGACCACCGTAGATCCTTTTTCCACCACCACCAAATTGAAACCTCTAGACCCACGAAAATCCTCATCATAACCCCACTGACCAATGAAACATGAGCACATCATGACCCGAGGACCCACCAATAGCTACCGAAGTCCCTGCTAACCATTGACCACTTGTCACATGATCACATGCGGCTAGGAAGACCTATGTGATCATGCGACCAACTGCATGATGTTAACTACTAGACTGTAAACTACCTGTCGCATGGTCGCATGCGGTTAAGAGACCGCATGCGAGCATGCAACCGATCACGGGATGCTCCCTATCAAACACGTCACCACTAGCCTAGCAATGAGAAATGACCACCATCACACATCGAACCCACTGTGATTCTAATCAGATGGTTGTCACATGATCGCATGGGGTCAAAAAATCCCATGCAAACATGCGACCACCATCGCATCTTCCGCACTTGCACGACTATGAGGAATTGGGACCCACCTGGTTAGAGTTGCATGCTTAGGGTTGAAAACACAGAGGGTTTTCAAATCGGAGGTCGAAAACATCCTGGGTTTTCGACACTGGACACCTGCGGCTAGAGTATTTCCTGCAACCATTCAAACTTGAAAATTTCTCTGGGTTTTGTGAATTAAGTGATGCAATCTAGACAGGGGCATTGTGAAACATTGAAGAACATGGGGTTCATATCACAAAGCATGAAACCTTGTGGATCAACTTCGCATGAGAAAAAAGTTGCAGAAGGGACTTAGACAGTTGCAGAGGCCAGAATTGAAAGATATGAACTTTTGGGCAACAATTCCATATGCCCTTTGTCATTCATTCCACCATGTCTTAAGTCTTCTCCTAAGCAAGATCAAGCTACTACTTACACTATTGAGCTTATTGACAATCAAAATAACCTTACTACACTTGCGCTTTCCAAATATGATACTTCCATTAAGGTTGGTAAAAATGGTGTTGTTACTTCCAATGTTAAGCCTATTGAAAATCAAGATAAAAATTATGTGCTTATGCTATCCAAAGATCCTTGTCAAGATCAAAGTCTTCCATCTTCTTATTCTACCACTCCATGTTTGTTTCCACTTTCTACTCTTCCTAAGTCTTTGCAAGCTTTGAACAATCCTATCAAAGAAGAAGCTCATAGTCAAGATGTCCATGATTCTTTTAAAAATTCTAATGCTCACTCTAAAGATGCTGATGTCCTTGGTTGTCATATAGATGTTGATGAGCCTGTTGATTATCCTTTTGTATCTTCCACATCCATCCTTGGACCTCCTCCACCAATAGTAAAAGCTTCACGTCTTCCTTCCATCTTGGGCCCTTATATGCCTTCACTTTCCCCTCCTAACTCTCCTAATTTGTCATCCATCATGGGTCCTTATGTCCCTCCATCTCCTATCTTTCCTCAAGATCAACATAGATTCATACCCTTGAATCTTTTTCATCCACTCACCCATCTAAACCCATCATATCCTCCCTCTTCTCCCACAAGTCCCAAATCTTTTGGAAGTAACTTGAATATTCAATACAAGAAAAAGAAACAATACAAGAATCTATCAAAAAAAGAAGATCACCATGTCTCCTCTAATCAACATGGAGGCATAAAGTCAAAAGAGATATCTAAGAAAAAAACTACAAGACAAGTATGGGTTCCAAAATCCATCATTGAAGATATTCTCTCTAAATTATCAAAAAGAAATGAAAAGCCTACGACTATATGGATTCCGAAGTCTCTCTTAAAAGATTTTGGTGTTGAACAACAAGTGAAGTTGACATTCAAGCTTCCAAAGGCTTCCACTTCATCTTCTTTCAAAAATATTCTTCTATTCTATGTGCCTAAATCGCAACATCTGCTATCCATTCACCATATTCCTTCACGTATTCCTTCATTCACATTTCCTCCATCCCCTCACCACCCTTCAAGGTGTGTGTTGATGTTGATCTTGCCTTGATTTCCATCTACCCTTTCAGAATCCTTCCATTCATTATCCTTCTATCTTCTATCCTTTTTCCTCATTTGCCTATTCCTCCTATCTTCCAACCTTACTCGCTTTACATAAAACCTTATCCTCCATTTTTCTCTTCCATCTTCCTTTCTCTATCAAAATCTTTGAGCATATCATTTTGAATCTTTGGCATATCATGGTTTATCCTTTCAATGAGAATTATCTAAAAAGCTTGCCTTCTTTCAAAAAATAAAAAAATAAAAAAAAAGAAATGAAAAAAAATTGAAAATGTGCCTTGGTGGAAACCTAGAAACAGGCACCTTGGTAGGAAAAGTAAAGAGAAATAAATTCATCCTATTGTGAAAATCACTCCCTTGTGGCACCTTGGATAAGTACCATGATGAAAACCTGGCAATCAGGCATCATGTGTAGTTCTTCTACATATTTCATCCATTTCATCTTCTCTCTTTGATCTTGACAATGTTGACCTATACACGAACATTTGGCTATTTTATGAGCTATTTTATGATGATCTTGCTTTCATTCCTTTCATGTTTAGCCTTCATGTCTATCTTTCTCCATTCATTTTTGCCTATCACTATCCCTTTCCCCTTTGGTCTTGATCTAAAAAGAAATAAAGAGTGAAACATGGTGCTATGAAGCCTCTTGACATGTCTACTCCTTCGAACTGCATCATTTCCTACTCTTGCATTATGATTTTGTGACTTATCCTATGCTGGCCTTTCATTGCTTGTCCAAATGCGCTTTCCATGACATTTTTTTCCCTAGTTTGGGTATTCTTGAGGAGTTTTCCCTTGAGTATTTCTTCCCTTCATTCTCCTTCATTCTCTTGTCTTCCATCTCTTCCACTAGCTTGCCAATCCCTCTTGTTCTCCACCTTGCTAGACATTGGGACTGCACGATATGATCTTGCTTGGGAGTTTGCAATGGAGAAGGATTCTATCAAGTTTGCTAAGAACTGTCAAAAGTGCCAAGTGCATGGAAACTTAATTCATGCTCCAGGGAGAGATCTAATCCCCTTCACTACACAATGGCCTTTTCATCAATAGGCATTTGATCTTATAGGATACATACATCCTCATTCTTCTAATGGGCATACCCACATTATTATAGCTACAGATTATTTCTCAAAATCTGTAGAAGTAGTCCTTTTAACACAAGCAACTGGAAAACAAATATCTATGTTCATCTTGAACTACATCATATGCCGATATGGTATTCCACATTATATAGTCACAGATAATGCTAGACAATTTAAGAACAAAGGCTTGGATGATTTATGTGCCAAATTCAAGATTACACAAGATTGGTCATCTATCTACTATCCTCAAGGGAATGGACAAGCAAAGGCTTCAAACAAGAATCTATTGAAAATCTTGCACTGTATAGTTAATAAAATAGGAAGAGATTGGCATCTCAAGATCAATCTAGCTCTCTGGGCCTATAGAACAAGTATTAGAATGCCTACTGGGTCTACAACATTTGCTTTAGTCTATGGGTCTGAAGCGGTACTACCTATTGAGGATGAAATCTCATCACTAAGAATCAGAATACATGGTCTAGTAACTGATGATGATTACAGAGTGTCTAGGTTGCAAGAAATTGAAATACTTTATGACTGTAGACAAGCAACGTATGATCATATCAGAGTGTATCAGAAGATAATGTCTAGAGGCTACAACAAGAAAGTTAGACATAGAGAATTTCAAGTTGGCGATCTAGTCTTGAGAGAGAATCCTAAAAATCAATCCCATAGAGAACGCAAGGGGAAGTTTGAACCCAACTGGTTGGGTCCGTTTGTTATCACTACTAGTTTTGGCTTTGGGGCCTATCAACTCTCAATGACTGAAGGAGAACAACTTTGAGAACCAATCAACATTCTCCATCTAAAGAAATTCTATGCCTAAGGCATTTAGTATTCAAAAATGTCTTGAAAAAAATTATAAAAATTGGAAAAAGTCTTGAAAAAATGAACATCTTGGTGAAAACCTAGCAATTAGCGCCTTGATGATTCACAAAAAAAGTAAAAAATATCAAAAGTATAAAAAAATTGAAAAAATGAAAAATACAAAAAAAATGGGAAAAATAAAAAGTGCCTTGGTGAAAACTTGGAAATGGGCGCCTTGGTAGAAAAAATAGCATCTTTGCCAAGATGGTGAAAACTCGGTAAACAGGTGCCACTTGTTTCAAAATGCTCCATCTATCAGCACAATCTTGGCCTTTTCTAGCTTTCAATCTTGCTTTCAATAAGTCAATTTGTACACCAATCAGCTCATGAGTCTGTATCCTATCAATTCTTAACACTTGGAGGAAATCAAAGTCATATCCTATGCCCTCCAGTATCTCAAATGAGTCATATCCAGTCAAAGTCCTTTGACGCTTCATCCGAGTTAGTCAGTCAGTCTCTCCAAAAAGGATTTTGCATCTACAACAACGCAATCATACATCACCACAAAATGAAAACAATCTATGCTTCCTGCTTTTATCTCCTTGTATGCTTACTGATTCGAATTGAGATTTTTGCATATTGTGTCCTTTGAGCTCTTCGATGATGTCCTTTACAAGATTTAGAGAGTGATGATTGGGGGCATAATCTTTTCTTTGTCTTCTACTTGTATGTGAAAATCTAACAACTTTGGAAATTTTGGATTGAAATGGTGTCTGTCTGTAAGAGCCTCTATCTCGAATTGGATGGTCATGAGTACCTCGACCATTGATACCCAAAAAATTCAAGGAAGTTTGATCTAACTATTGTTTTTTTGAGTGAGTTCTTTCTCCTAATGTGAAGTGCAATCTTACCTAAGGATGTGAAGGATAAAGGGTCACTACGGGTAATTCACATTGGATTTAGGATGATCTCTTGACTGCTTGATGTGTTTGTTCCGCAAGGTGTATTTAGGTCATCAAAACATTTATGTTTTGATGCTTATTCAAATTGCTATATCAAAATGGACATGATATTCATGTCATCTTGGCATTTGTGCCTTGTTGCTTATATCTAATCTGACATTTCAAAAATAAAATCAATATTCATATGTCCATGGTTGTCTCACCAGTGGATGTTGTATTGATTCATGCACATACAAATCGATATTCATATGTCTATGGTTTCATAACTAGTGGGCATTGTATTGATTTATCTGGTTACCTAAAAGTTCAATGATGACAACAAATCGACACATGATCAGTGACTAGGTCCTAGGTCCTAGGTTTGCATTTCATTCTGCATTTTATTTTGCACTTTGCATGACCTCACAAATTGCTTGAACACTTAAATGATTCTTCAAAACCGAAAATGCTAAACATGACACAAGGACTGAGCATTATATGAAGGTTCCTCCAATGAAACAATAAGTAGAATCTTTTTTTGGGATCAAAAATGAAATTTGAGATCATTCATATTATTAACTACTTGCATATTCGACCTTCAAACATCAAAGAAATCCATTTTTCAACTTAACTGATTCTCTCACATCAAACTATCAAAATTTCAACTTGGTCAACTATGGTCAACTCATGCTTTAACCTAGTCAAACTTGGTCTCCAAGACCTCTAAATGATGCACAATGCATTCTCGGATGTGTATAACCACTTCTCGAATCAATTAACATGCTTCTAAACTATAATGTTGACTTTTCTTGTCAGATTTCAATGTTAATCCCGAAGGGGGAATAGTATTGCACATAATTCAATGTCTGTAAATATAAATCTGAAAATCTTTCATCAATAATCAAGACAACAACCACATCTAGTTACTGATTCATCTAAAGTCCTCATTGCTTGGGGCAAATCTATTACAATCTGGTATCCTAAATCTATCTTGTAAATTGTATCATCTTTTTTAACTATCAGTTCATTAGTGTTATTTCTTTGGTTCTTCATAACTGATGGGTTCAGGATGTGATACCAATATGATTCATACAAGGACATTGAGGTTTGGAATCAGTCACTCACTTCTTCGCAATCATAAGGTTCAGAATCAAGCAGTTTGACACTTTTTCGTAATCACTGGTTCATTGTTGATAAAGCTAGCATCATCTCGATTCCTGGTCATTCTGGGCCTGGGTCGATATCTCTTTTTTCCAAAGTTTCAATTAGTTTCTATCTCAGAATCAGTTAATCTTTCAAATCTTTCAAATCAGTTTCAAACATCTATATCATACACAGACTATCTTTGAACCACTGTGCTTTGCACAGTAATTCAAAGAGGGGCAAAATGTAATACCCCAAAATTGGGCTATAGGTTCATTAACCTCCTATATTGACACATCGAATGAAATTGATATAAAAATCCTAACCTAAGGCACATCTGCACATTATCAAATTTAATTGATTATCCTAAATTCTGCATCGGCGAATATTCATAGCAATATTCCTAATTTATCCTAATTATCTTTAATTTAATAATTATTTGGTGATAAATCATATTTATCCTAAAGTTGATTAATTGAATATTCTAAATATTTAATTAATTAATTTAATTCTGCCACTTCATTATTTAATTAAATTTAATTCTATTTATTCCTAATTATATTATTTAATTTTGACAATAAATCAAAAGTGCTAAAAATAATCAATTGAATATTTATTTAATTGATTTAAAATCAAAGTTGTCAAATTTAATGATTTAATTGGAATAAAGTTTGATTTAATAATTGATTAACCCATAAATCAATTGTTTTAATTCAAAATCAGTTAAGTGGAAAATAAATCACTTTATTTATTAAATTAATTCATATTAAATCATGCACAATCAGAAAAGCAGTCAACTTTAAAGCAACTTTAAATCAATTTTCAATTTCAATTTGTTAACTTTCTAAAACTCAACATCTGATGATGAGTTGAAAAAGAGAACTAAAGCTCTATTTTGAGATAAAAACTGCTTTTGCATGATTTTATGAATTAAATATTCTTAATTTCTTGTTAACTCAAAAATCAACCTGACTTTATCAAGAGTGATTTATGGCTTTTCTCAATGCATTCTCAAGCCCTAGATTTCTATAAAATCAAGGCTCAGCTCTTCACAATCAACACCTCAAAATTGCATCCTCGCTCTGGCAAATTCATGACTGAAGAATCAATCTTTTGCAAATCAAGGCTATTGTGAGATTTTCATTTATTGTTTTGAGCATTCATAGTTTCATATCATAGATTTTTATATGCATTCATAACAATTCTTATATTAAATCTGCATTCAAACTCAATTTTATATATTATAGCTTAGATTCATATAGTTTCTCATTCTTATTGCATATAAAATACAAAAATATAGATTAATTTGCATTCATATTTCATTGCTTTCATGATCTTAAATCCTTAGTTTAGGTGTTGCATTGTCACTGATCTCGATTTCAAGCTGAGAACATCATACTCGCACGTACTAGAAGGCATTAAATCGCCCATTTAGCATCGTTTCAATTACTTGCAGATTTCAATTTTTGCTAACCTCTAATGTTTTACTGAAGTGTTGTGTCTACATCTAGGTACAAAATTCACACACACAGTAATAGGTATTTTGATTACATTAATAACTCTAAAGAGTATATAGATAGTAGTAGGAATATGAATATGCTATTACTTTTGTTTTTCTATGGATTTTTTATTGGTTCCGTTGCTATAGGGTTACTAGTCCCCAGGTTGTAATGGCCCAAGTTTATGTTTTTATGTGTCAAGTTATACTATCTGGGATCAAGGTCGTTCCCTTGCCAATTCAATCAAAAATAAAAGAAACATTAAATATTGTAAAAATATACAAGATACATGAAGACTTAGGATTTATTGTGTTAGTATCTTGAAAAAATGAATAATTTTTAAAATGAAATACTAAAGGAAAATTTGAATGAAATTTTAAGGTTTCCACCATGTGCCAAAATAATTACACCTCAAATGACTGTGTATTATCACAAGTGCAAAAAAGAATTATATTATCCTTATTGTATGGTTCTTTTATATAAAACAAATGAGGAAATAGTAGATTTTTTGATATATTTTTTAAAGTGAGGAAAAGAATAAATAATACACTAATATTCAAAGATAGTTACACACTTATGCATCTAGACACTTACATGAAAAAATGTTCTGAAATTAAAGCAAAAACATGTTTTATAGGGACCCAAAATCCAAATAGTTACAAAAATAGATCAGACAATAAGTTCAACAAAAAAGATCAACCAAAATGGAAAGGGGGAACAAACACCCCTAACCAACAAAAAACAACAAAATAGGAAACCAAAAGAGAACCAACAAAATAAACTAGTTATTGCCACCCTTTCAGAATCTAGATGGAGTCTTCCATCTTTTTCTCTAGCTTTGTCATTCTTCATATTCTTCTTGATTCCCATAATATCCTTACTAGAAGAAGTATTCTAGCTCATCTTTGCCCTGGGTCTAGACCCAGGGCATTTCCCCTTAGTATTAGGATTTTGCACAGCTTCCTAGTCATTCTCTAGCATATCAACCAATGAATAAATGTTACTGGTAGAAGATTTCATGCCCTCTATAGAATGCTTGAGAAATTTTTCCATCATTTTTTCAACACATACAATCCTAGCCAGTAATTTAATTAGAGCACAAAAATCCTAAGAGTGGTCACAATCCTTACCCCTATTATTAACTCTCTCCATAAGATTCTGATACTTAGCCTCTAGGTCAGTATTCCATGTCCTAAGCTTCTCAATCTCCTAATAGCACCATTTGTAATTTCTAAAAGAAAAGATCTCTAGCTTTAGGTATGTGTAAGAAGCCCGAAGACAATTCGTCCTTATCAGTGAGATCATCCATTATCATAGACATAAAATCCTCTCTCTTAGAGGCCTCCTGACTAATATCCTCTAATACTAAAGACATCTAACTATAAAATGATATATGATACGTAATCCATTCCTAATGATATCACTATCTAAGTTTACCATGCATCTTCTTGATGATATGATGTGAGGAATAAGAAAAATAGTGTTCCTCAAATAGAACTAAAGGACTAAGATTACTTGATGCCAACACATGTATATGACCAAGGTGCCATAAAATTCCATCTAACTCCAAGGAATAAGCCATAAATATTCCATGTAAGGCTTTCTAGAATTCTATAGATCTATTATCGAATCCCAATACCAAGTGTCACCTAGAAGGGCCTTGAGAATAAAGATCCACAATTTAACTCCAAGAGTCAAAACTAAAATATCATGCCTTCTTCAACTCAAGGAATGTATGAAAAATACACATTCCTCTTTATATAGTGAACTTCACAATTTCACTCATAAAGGAACTCCATGCAACGATGATTTCAAGAATTAATATTTATATAAGTCAAATATATTGAAAATTTGAATCATCACTATGAAACTCAAACAAATGATCCACTATAAAATTCATCTAGATCATAAGTTCATGCACTACAATATCTACCCCCAAATACTAGGTAGAGTAGCTTAGCTTGTGATCCTTGAGCTTGTAGAGCTTATAGAAAACCACTCATCCCTCCTACTTAATAAATCTCCCCATACTTTCCAATGATACATTGGTATAGACTAGAAAATATCTTTAAGGAAATGACACTGAAAAGATAGGTGCACTACTCAAAGTATTTTTAAGCGCCTAAAATGCCACCTCAAAATAATCTGATTATTCAAATTTCATGGCTTTCCACTTAAGAGAAGTAATAAGATGTGTCAAATGAGAGAAATATTTCAAGAATTAATGGTAGTAATCTACCAAACCTTTGACACTATATACCTCTACAAGATTTGTTGGTAGTGGCTAATATAAAATAGTCAAGATCTTCGATGGATCCACTTTAGTACCCTCTCCTAAGATCACATAACCCAAATAACTCACCTCATTATAAAATAACTCACACTTTGTCAAGTTAGCATAGAGACAACTATCATAAATACACTACAAAACTTAATGCAAATGGACCTCATGGTCCCCCATAATCCTTAAATACACCAACATATCAAAAAGAAATACAATGAAACATCTAGCAAGGTAGGTGTATAACAACTCATTAATAAAAATTATTAATACCAATAGAACATCCATCAACCCAAAAGGAATAACCATAAACACATAATGCCTATAATGGGTACAAAATTCTATCTAATAAATTGTAGCCTCATGAATTAAAATCCAATAGTACCATAGCATGAGGTTTATTTTATAGAACACTCTATCTCGTACTTCATTTGATCAACCAAGTCCACAATCCTTAGTAAGGGATATCAATTCACCATCATCACCTTACTAAACCACTTGTAGTAAAAAAACATGCAAAGAGATCTATTATTATCTTTAACAAAGATGACTAGTGCTCGTTAAGGAGAAACATAGGGATGAAGATGACCCTTAGTTAACAACACCTACCACTACAAACAAAGATTACTCAACTATTGATTATTCATACAATATGGTGGTTAATATGAAAATCTATATTTTTCTTAGCTGACATGCCAATAATCTTACTCAAAAACCCATCTACATAGTTATGAAGGACTAGGATATTATCAAGTGAGACCTATTAATTATCAAGCCATCATAAAGATAAAAATGAAGAATGGAATTAAATAGCATGATCTATGTTTAAAACTCTATTTCAGCTACATAACTAATTTCATGCAAAGTGAGATTGGTCTATGCATAACTACAATCTCTACTTTCACACCTAAATTATCAAAAATTATAGAAACTTGCACCTAGAATGTATACAAGCTTGATGAGATGGAAACAAATCCATGGACTACACAATTTTGTAAAACTCCAAGTGTAAGACATGAAGATCAACAGTGGTAGTGAAGGCATCTAAATCTAGAACAAAACCACAAACAACCTAATCTATGATAACCTTAGAGAAAATAATAACTGAACTTGTTAACTATATATCTTCCTTACTACCATTATCCCACATTCATCCAGAATGAAAGGGGAAATAAATGAATTAGAAGAACCAAATAAAATAGAATAGAAGTAAAAATCAAACAAAATACATCTAATATGTCAACAATAGTGCCTTTATGCTCTTCTCGATGGTTATCAATTATCACAAATAATCTATGAGATATAACTTTATCCCCCATAGTTGTCTCATAAGTAATTAGTATTTGACTCAATCCTGATGCTAATTCATTGAAGTAATGAGCGACTATGTGCCACATTGGCCACAAGTTAAACATCCCCCATCACCAAATTTATGTCTAGTAGAGAGTTCACTTTAATGATGGGAACTAGTTCTACTATCAAATTTTTGAACACTTAGAACACTTTGAGACTACTATCTATGATCAAACAATCTAGCATATCACTAATTGCAATATGTCCTAGTTGGGTTCTCTACACTACAACCACTATAGTAGCCATAAGATCTCCTTTCCTAGTGATGACATGACTAAGATGGTGTTTTCAATGCCCTTAAAGACCTTATAGGCTATGACTCTATACTCAATGTACATAATCCAAGGGGTGATCCTCTACCTAATTGCACATATATCTATCTTTAAAGGGCTTTGGCCATATTATCATGTAATGCACTTTCCTTCTCCATGACCATCTCAAGGGTCTCAAGCTAAAAAAATTAAACTCCACCACTAAAATGTGCATTGAGGACCCAAATTAAATGTTATACAATCATATGCCCATCATTGTCTTTCTATTGTACTACTTGGTCATTGATACACATTTGAAAATAATGCTCTGATAAGAAACATGTCCTAAATAACTTAATAAAGATCACTAATGAGATATATATAATATCAATATTGAGATTTTTCATTCCACATGCCATGATGTAGATGCAAAGATAGTAAGGTGCATGGTTTATCCTCAAGACTTCATATTACTCTTATATGAGTTTATAGGGAAGAAACAATCTAGGTCAATCAACCATGTCTCAACCTCTCTAGCGCTATATTATCCAAATAAGGTAGGTGAATGTGATCTCAAAATATCTCTCATATGACTTACCATAGTATATTCCTTGGCATCCTCCATATGATCACTCACAGAATGGGTCTCTTTACCTCTCCTAGACTCATCTTTCGAACAACTTGAGTTATGAGAACACTCTTACTATCTTCAACCACATAGATTTCACTTAGACTCCTCATGTGTCATCTCTTGTCTTATGCAAACCATGTAATGATTTCTAATATAATATTGAGGCCACGAGAATGTCTAAAATGATTATCTTTGCCACCTCTTTGATCATCATTATGCTTCTCATCCTAATAAACAATTTTCAATATCCCTCATGATGACCTTCTTACTATTCCACTTGAAAAGAATTTTCTTGTACCAATACAAGTACTCATGGCTCTCTCCCAATTTATATTCTCAGGACGCATTGTTTCATAGAAAATTAAAAATGGATTAGGACTATTGTAAACACATTGACTGTCCAAAATATAGTAGTGAGAAAAATAATGTAAGAATCAAGATGTGACAAGGTAGAAAAAAAAACCCATGCACACCAGATATAATGAGACCATATACACCAAAGACCCAAGTGTATGGACATACACTTTCATACCAAAAGAAATGCATTGGCAAGGAACCATTGGAATGAAGCACAAAACATGCACTAGAACATACGAAAAAACTTGTCTTTTTCAAATAATTACATTAATATATGTAAGATAACATAATTTTCATACAAAGAAGAGATAATTGATTGAGTAATATGTGAAAAGCATAAGGAAGACTACTAATTTCTTCTATGGGTTCAATAATTGCAAACATGAAGTTTAGTTAAGAGAACCCAAAAAAGTGTTCCTATGATAAATATTCACTCTATTAACCATTAATCTACAAGCTAAACATGATCATTCAACTAATCTAGCATCATAAAGGATGTCCAAAATTCCCAACAACTAAAAATAGGTCAAAAAACCAAATGTATAATTAAAATAGGCACAAATACCAAAACACTTGCAGAGATGTTGATCAATAGCTATAAACAGTAACTCCTGGACACATACACTGATGTGGAGGTGGTGTTCTAGAACTGCAAATAGTAGTTTAGAGTTTGATTTGTCCTAGTGAATGATTTGTCTTAGTTTAGTGAGGCAAAGGTTTTGGTCGACAGTAGGAGAGATCAAGTAGTGTAGTCACTAATGGATGGCCTTATACGTCAGTTAGAAAATTTAGCATGAACACTTATGTAACTTAACGTGCAACTCATCCAACAAATCCATAAGGTTAAGATACATTCCTACTTACTACATAGGGTACAAAATGCAGGTCATCAAGGGTTAATTAAGTTGATGCTAATACATGTTATCATCATTACAATATCCGTCAGATTACAACAAATATAAATACATCACCATGAACATAAATACATCAATGAAATAGTAGAAGTGCAAGATGAAGGGTAAATTAGTTTTGAGGCTACACTCATGCCTATACATCAGTCTCAAATGGTGGCTTATGACCAAACTCAACCATGTTAGACCTTCGAGTCCACCCACATTTCAATATTAATATTTCCAATTATAAAATGATTCTATGAAGTGTATTTCTAATAGGTTAATAATTTTGTCTTCCTCTAAATGTGGCAACAGGAGATCATTGATAAAACAACTTGACACATGGACATTCCCATCCTTTCATGATAATGTCCTTGAAATGTTTAGGTATCCTCATTGCTAAAGATTCTGAACCATTGTTATGCTACCTAATATTGTCTGATCTAGACATTATAGGAAAGGAATATACACAACACCCTCCATCCCATGTCATTGTATATTTTTCTCTTAAATAATATATAAAAAAAATCCATTTTTTATTTCACATCCCTCAATATACATCACAATATTAAGTAAAAGAAAATAAATTATTAACTATTAAAAATTATATAATTTAATATAATATCTTACTTTCCAAATATAAATCATAATTTTTTATTTTATTGACTCTTCCTTTTGGTATCTTTCTAATATGGATAATTTAGAAACAAATGAATATTTTTTTAATATATATCAAATTTTTACATGAAATCTTATGCAATTAATTAATGTTTATCTTTATAACTAAGCCTCGCTTACCATAGAATCTATCTCTAGGAGTATTATAATATGGATAAAGAAAAGTCAAATGCATTTCAAAATCAGAAATATACCAAAAAAATGGTAAATAAATATTAATATTATATTATATTCCAACATCCAACTTAATCATTTAGCTATCAAATCATATATAAATTTTTTTTTGAAATGAATTTTGTCGCTCTTGCTCCCGTCGTCCTCCCTGGCCCTGTCACACCTTCTAGGGCTTCTCTAGCATTTGCTTCTACTAGGGCTTTTGCAATATTTTCTACTATTGGGAAGGTTGTGTTTCCTTTGGATGCCTCCCCTATGTGTCATGTGGTGCCCTCTACGAAAGGGTGTTTTCCCTCTCCAAATCAAAATCCCATTCCTTCGGCGGCTGCTTCTATTGGGAAGTCTATGGATCCTCAAGTTTCTCCTATGTGTCTTGTGGAGCCTTCAGAGCTAGGTCCTCTACCCTCAGTGGCCCTTTAGGCCAACTTTTGGGGTTTCCCTACCCCTGATGGAAACTCTCTCTATTCTTTTCTAGTTTCCAACCACATTTCTGTGGTGTTGGATGAGGAAATTCTATCTAAAATCGATGTGGTTTCTTCTATTTTTTCATCGCATGGTTTAATTTGCATCTTTAAGGGTCATTTTCCTTCTCTATCTACTCTTCATTTGATGTAGGAGCATCTTGGGTCTTGAGCGATCTTGCATCACCAAAAACATTTCCTATTTTCCTGTACCTATTTGTTGTTTGTTTTGGTGCCATTTCTTTTATTGGTTGCTTGCCTTGCGAAGTCTATGTAGTGTTGTGGACCTATTTTGGAGCATTCTCCTAAGAGTGCACATCCTGATTCATTTGGACCTTGGAGATATTGCCATTTTCCTTGGGTATCAATTTTCTGCCAGTTTTTCATGAAACATGTGGAGTGTTTCACCTTGCACGGTTGGGAATCTATTCTTGGATCATGTCTGGACCTAAATGTATTGGTGCATCATGTTTTTTTACTTCTATCTTTAGTTTTGGTTTCTCTCCCTAGGCTGGACCTATAATGTAATTGATGCTTGACTAGCCGACTTGTGGCTTAGCTGGCTATATATTGAGAGCCTTGGTTGATGTAGGGATAAAAAGGATGAGGAGATTAGATTAGAGTAGAGTAAAGATGAATAAAGTAGCATCATAATTGGATCCTATGAGATCTTGAAGATCGGATCATTTATTTGATATTGTAATAGCAGAGCTAGTGGTTTGCATGCTTGGAAACAAGGAGATTGTTTGGAAGCTTGCGAGCTCAAGTTTAGATCTACCTTAGTGTTTCCATCAGTTACTAATGTGTTTCAGAGCTGGACTAGCTATGAGATTGTTGAAATACATTTGTAATTTCATTATTAATGCCGAAACTCGGAAGGCCTCATAGTCCGGCGTGTTAAATGAAAGTCTATTTTAAAGCATTATTTTGTTGTATTCCACTATGGTTGTTGTTGTTGTAAGTGTTGGTGCAGTTTTGGACCATCCATCATTGGATCTTCCATCCCTTCCCTGCATCAGGTGGTATCAGAGCTTTAAGATCCTGAGTGTGTAGACATATCAGTGAGGGTGAGGAATTTTGCACCAGGACCTTGGATTGAAGATACCTCCAAGGAGATCTCATGAGATCTCAGAGGAAGGACCTGTTGGAGAATTCAATCTTGATGATTTTAGGGCTTTGCATAAATAAGTGCAAGATCTACAAGAGGAATTGAGAAAGAAGACTACATTGAGAGAAGATAGTGAAGATGAGTCTGAGGGAGAAGATCATTTTGAAGAAGCTATAGAAGAAGCTAGGGATCCAGAAGAGAGTAGAATCCTGAAGGCTATGTCTAAAATTGGGAAAAGACCTAAGATTGAAGTTTTTACATTTGCTGGAAGCCTTAGTCCTAAAGAGTTGATTGATTGAATTAATGAGATAGATGAGTACTTTGAGTATGAAGAAATAGAGGATCCTAATAGAGTTCAATTTCCTAAGACTAAGTTGAAGGGTCATGCAAATATTTGGTGGAGAGAAGTTCAATTAGAAAGAAATAGGAGAGGAAAAGAAAAGATCACTAGATGGAACCGAATGGTTGACAAGTTGAAAAAGAAAGGATTATGAGTTAGAGATGTTTAAGAAGATGCAAGCCATGAAGAAAAACACCAAATCAATGTAGGAGTATACTGAGGATTTTTATAGAATCTTGATTAGGACTGGTCATTCTGAAGCTAATAAAGAGAAGGTTGCTAGGTATGTTTATGGCTTGATACCTAGTATTCAAGAAGATTTGCTTACTATTTAGATGAAAACTATAGGAGATGGTTATTAGATGGCATTTAAGATTGAGGAGAAGCTGAACAATAGGTTTGAAGGAAGATAAAATAATAGGAACAAAAGTGGTAAGACTGGTGAAACAATTCTTGGAGGTAATGTGGTAGAGAATCCTAAGAAGACTGATGAAGGATCAAGAAGTGGTCAAGTCACTAAGAACTACAATAATGGATAGAGAGGGAGATAGAAAAATGAGTTCACAGGTACTTGTTTTCAATGTGGTGAAGAGGATCATAGAAGTTTTCAATGTCTTAGAAAAAGAGTTGCACTAACTACTGAAGAAGACATAGAAAATATTGCAGAAAAAGGTGAATTTCTTATCACTAGGAGGCTGGCTACATGTGCTAAGGAACCGGTGCAAAGAAGAAATTTCTTTAGAACCAGATGTAAGTGAAAGAATAAGGTATGTATTGTTATAACTGATGGTGGTAGTTATGAAATCTTTGTTTCAGAAGAGATGGTTAGTAAATTGAATTTGGAAAGAAAGAAACACCCTAATCATTATTAGATTAGTTGGATACATGATGTGTCTAAGGTTAGGATTGAAGAGAAATGCTTGGTTAATTTTTAGATTGGATCTTATCATGATGAAATATTATGTGATGTATTTCCTATGGATGCTTGTCATCTATTGCTCGGGAGACCTTGTCAATTTCATAGGTATGTTATGTTTGATGGTCATGCAAATACATATATGGTAATGCATGGTGTATCCATGCATAATTTATTACCCTTGGGAGAAGTTGGGGCTAAGGAATGTGGAGTTATTAGGTGTTGTTCTTGTGATAGTAACAAACATCAGGAGAAGAGAGTTGATGAACCTATTCCTATGGATGAAAGGAAGCCGAGTTTGAAAGAAAAAGAGAATGATACAACTAAGGAATTTATAGAGATTAAGAGGCAGATGGTCTTTCTGATAAAGATAGTGTAGCAAATGATGACACTAGTGACATAGAGGAATTCAGATGATGTCGAGTTGATTAGTAAGTCTAGAGAAGATATGATTTACTAAAGTACTAGTGTAATCGACAGTGGAAAAGATGGTCAGAGCCAATTTATATTAGTCACAGAAAGGAAAGATGAGAAAAGTGTAGGGAAAGATAATTTGCTGAGTGTGACAATAGATAAAGTGAAGACAACATGGAATGAAGGAACATAGTAGATATGGGTTAAGAATAGATATGGCATACATGTCCTAATTCCCATACAATGTTCATGAGAACTTTTTATTTACCTGGGGTGTTTGATGCAGGAGCATCTTGGGTCTTGAGCAATCTTGCATCACCAAAAACATTTCCTTTTTTCCTGTACTTGTCTGTTGTTTGTTTTGGCACCGTTTCTTCTATTGGTTTCTTGCCTTGCAAAGTTAATGCAATTTTGTCGACCTATTCTAGAGCATTATCCTAAGAGCAAACATCTTGATTCATTTAGACCTTGGAGATATTTCCATTTTCCTCTAGTATCGATTTTCCACTAGTTTTGTAGGAAACGTGTGGAGTGTTTCACCTTGCACAGTTCTTAATGAGGGAATTGGATCTTGCACGGTTGGGAATCTCTTCTTGGATCATGTGTGGACCTAAATGTATTGGTACATCATGTTTTGTTACTTCTATCTTTAGTTTTGGTTTCTCTCCCTACGCTAGACCTATAATGTAATTGATGCCTCACTGGTCGACTTGTGGCTTACCTGGTTATATATTGAGAGCCTTGGTTGATGTAGGGGTAGAAAGGATGACAAGATTAGATTAGAGTAGAGCAAAGAAGAGTAGAGTAGAATCATAATTGGATCCTATGAGATCTTGAAGATTAGATGGTTTATCGGATATTGTAATAGCAAAGCTAGTGGTTTGCATGCTTGGAGACAAGGAGATTGCTTGGAAGCTTGCGACCTCAAGTTTAGATCTTCCTTACTATTTCCATTAGTTGGTGATGTGTTTTAGAGCTGGACTAGCTAGGAGATTGATGAAATACATTTATAATTTCATTGTTAAGGCCAAAATCTAGAAGGCCTCATAGCCAAACATGTTAAATGAAATTCTATTTTAAAGCATTATTTTGTTGTATTCCATTGTGGTTGTTTTTGTTGTAAGTGCTGGTGCTATTGGACTACAACTGATTTGGAATCTAATTAAAGAATCTATGATTGGAAGATCACTAAGGAGTTGATAATTAGATATGTAATATGATTAAAGCAGTATTATGTTGTCATTGATGTCAACTAGTTTGACAACACTTATCTTGTAAGTTACTACACCGAGACATCTGAAGAAAGGTGAAAAGGATGAAGAATAGAGAAATCTACATGAGGAAAGATGTATATGATAGATAAGGATAAGGAAAACATTGAGTAACTTGTTGATGAGTCTATGACTTGATGATATTGACTTTATTATGTTGCATTAATCTATGATGAAGTATAGAGCTGAAAGACACAAAGCAGTGTTGTTGGTAAATGAAGCATTTCTAGTATACACCAATGGAGTGTAGTGTATACTGATCACAGTATTAACCGAGCAGTGTTCACTGACGCATTTCTTTGTTAACCTAGCAGAACAGAATGAATTAAATGATTAGTTTAGCTGATATGATTGATGAGTTGGAAAGAGTATAACATCGAGGTAACAGATAATGTTTGTTACATAGATCGACAGTTGACAAAATTTAGGAAAGATCTAATGGAGAAGATTGAAATGTGTTATTGACACAAGTACCGAGAAAGTTTGAAGTATAAAAATCTATGAATAAGATTAAGCAGCAAAATCTGATGGTGGAGAAGAAAATGATTTACTCGTCTATATAAGAGAACATAATTTCTTTTATGAAAATGTTGGGAAGAAGAAGAAGCTGCAGGATTATCGCGTGAACAAGATTTCATGCATTCTAATCATACTGGTTAGTAAGAACCAATCTATAGAGAAATTACTGAGCTACAGAGAGTAATTATCGACAGATAGTAAGTTGATACAGTATTGAATCTGAAGTAAATTATTGATCAGAAGGATTTTTATGGACTGAATATTGATCTGTAATCTACAATTGATGTTGTATTAATGTAGGTCATTTACTATTACATATTTAACCATTGTATATAGTCAAAATATCTTAACCGAGTGGACTTTGAAAGTCTTATGATGTATCATTCATAGAATGAACATTGTTATCCTATCAACCCCATAGTTAATGCTGGTTGAATGATAACTTCTAGTCTAAAATCCTCTAACAAGGTCACACCTTACAGTGTGTTTGTAACCTTTAATAGGGTTGGGTCTTAACCAACCTCACTTCAGAAGAGTGAACAATTTTGGGTTGCCGATCCCAAGTGGTTTTTCCCTTTACAAGGTTTTCATGTTAAATCTTTTGTGTTATGTGTTGATTGTGATATTTGTTTGTTATCATTCTTTACATGTTACATGTTGGATTTGATCGATAATATTTTTTAGTATTAGACTGGTAATCAGTAAAAGCACAGACTGTGAGAGTTATTAGTGTTTACCGATGAGCAAAAATTAAAGAAATTGTTTTGAATTATACATTTTGTTTTGGAACACTGGATAATTGATTCACCCCCCTCTCAGTTATTCTAACAATTGGTATCAGAGCACTAGTTGCTTGGAGCAGAGTTTTAAGGACTTAAGCATAAAGGTCTCAATATGTATAAGAGGGAAGTACCAAAACTGAACAAAGAGAACTTTGCAGTATGGCAAAGTAGAATGAAACTACACATATCTGGAATTGGGAACTCAGCACTAGATCTGATGGAAAATGGCTACATACAACTACCCACTAGTCCCTTAACCATTGATCAACTGAAGGACAAGCATGAACATAATCTTACTATGATGGAACTTGCCACTACCTATACTGATGCTGAATTTAAAGATATCAAGACATGCATGACTGCCAAAGGAATGTGGGATAAATTAACACAAATATATAGTGGAGATCTGAATGTCAAAAGAGCCTGAGCTGAAAGTCTGAGAGGCAGATTTGATGATATGAGAATGAAAGAAGGTGAGAACATTGTACAATATTCAAATAGACTCAAAGAGGTGGTACATGCTATTAGAGCATCTGATGGAGTGATTGATGATGAAACAGTGATAAGCAAGATTATAAGAACTTTGCTACCAGTTTATGCAATCAAGATTTTTGCAATTCATGAAACAAGAGCTACATCCAACCTTACTCTTGACACTCTGATTGGTAAACTTACAACCTTTGAATTAAATTTTTTTTATAACAGTGTTGTTCCTTCTGTTGAATTCGCTTTCATGTCTTCTTTGAAGATTGGAAAGTCTAGCAGGAATAGTAAAAATTTTGATAGTGATGATAATACCGATGAACTTGATGAGCTTGAAGCACTTATGGCTAGAAGATTTCCTAAAGGAAAAGGAAGGTATAGAGGTAAGCTACCTTTAGCATGCTTTAATTGTAAAGAAGTTGGTCACATCACTGCTAGATGTCCTTAGAAGAAAGATGATGATAGATCCAAAGACCGATCTAATGGAAGTTATGGAAGAAGAGTCAACAGAGGCTACTGACACTACAACAAAGAAAACCAAGATGAAAAAGGCAAAAAGGTATGTTACATAGCCAAAGATATTGAAACTAAATCTAATTCTGATGATGATATAGAAGTTGTATTTGTTTCTATGAAAGATGATTCAGAAGAGGAAGAGAAACATGAAGAGATAGCACTGATCTCTAAAGTAAGAAGAAATGATACATGGATCATAGACAGTGGCTATACACATCATATGACCAGTGATGTAGAGAAGTTTGATTAACTTGTTGAATATAATGGAGGATCTATGAGAATGGGAAATGATGCACCTTGTATGGTAAGAGGTAAAGGTTCACTGATGATCAATGACAAACTATAATGTGAAAATGCATACTGGGTAGATGGACTGAACTATAATCTGATAAGTGTGGCTCAGCTGAACAATTTAGGCCACCGAATGGCTTCTGAGAGAAAAAAGGTGAAGATTTATGATGATGGAGGAACACTTGTCAGAACTGGTACACAATCCAGAGGTAATCTATTATATCTTGATATGGATTAGTCTTCTTGTTTGTTAATAAAGGATGAAGATGCTTGGTTGTGGCATAAAAGGTTATGCCATCTGAATTTTGACAACATGATCAAGATTAGTAGAAAGAGAAGAGTTAGAGGATTTCCTAACTTAACAAAATCTGATCATGCCATGTGCCATGAATGTCAGAAAGGTAAGATGACTAAGTCTAGTTTTAAAAGCAAAGACTATTCAACAAAGAAGATACTTGAGTTGGTTCATACCGATCTGTGTGGTCCTATGAGAACTCAGAGCTATTTTGGTGATAGATATTTTATTCTTTTGGTTGATGGTTATACTAGACTGATGACTGTTATGTTCTTGAAAGAGAAATCTGAAGCTTTCAAAATGTTTAAGTGGTATAAAGCTAAGGTAGAGAAAGAAATTGGAAAAGAAATAAAATGTTTAAGATCTGATAGAGGAGGTGAATTTATCTCTGATGAATTTACTAATTTTTGTAATGAGCATGGAATCAAAAGGTAGGTATCCGCACTAAGGACACCTCAGCAAAATGGCATTGCTGAAAGGAGGAACAAGTCTATAATTGACTATGCTAGAACATTGATGATACAAAAGAATGTTGCTCAGACATATTGGAGAGAAGTTGTTAGTACAGATGTGTATGTTCTTAACCGAGTACAACTGATGAAGGACTCCAACTGAACACCTTATGAACTATGGTTTGGACACAAACCCATTGTAAGTTATTTCAAAATTTTTGGAAGTAAATGCTTTATTTTGAAAGATGAGAGTAATGGTAAATTTGATTCTAAAGGAGATGAAGGGATATTTCTAGGATATTCCACTACAAGTAAAGCATACAAATGTTTGAATAAGACTACAAATAAGATTGTTAAAAGTACTAATGTTCATGTTAATGAGTTTGATGATAAGTACACTGAGGAAAGTATAAAGGAATCAGAAGACTATGGTATATTCACTTACATTGAACATCTAGAGTTTCTACCAACACCGCAGACTATGTCAACCGGTCAGTAGGGAAACAATGCAGGACAATAGGCAACACAAACCAAGGAACAAGATGGAGCTACTGAGCAAGAAAATGACCCTGAACAGGATGAGCAAGAAAGGAGAAATCAATTTTTGGCTAGTTTTGTCAAAAGACATCATCTTGAGACACAAATCATTGGAGACAAACATGTCAGAATGCAAACTAGAAGCAAGACAAGACAAGGTACATGTTTAATTTATGAATTTGAACCTAAAACTATGAAAGTTGCATTAGAGAATGAAGAATGGGTTAATGCAAGGAAGGAGGAGATAGAGAAAATAGAGAAGAACAAAAGCTGGTCCTTAGTACCCTGACCAAAAGATAAGAATGTTATCAGTACTAAGTGGATATACAGGAATAAATTGAATGAAAATGGTGAAGTCACAAGAAATAAAGCTAGATTAGTATGCAAGGGCTATGTACAGGAAGAAGGCATTGACTATGGTGAAACATTTGCACCTATTGCTAGATTAGAAGGAGTTAGAATGCTACTTGCATATGCTACACACAAGAAATTCAAAGTCTATCAAATGGATGTGAAGTCAACATTTTTCAATGGTATACTTGAAGAAGAGGTCTACATTGAACAACCTAAAGGATTTGTTGATCCTGACACTAAAGACATGGTATGTAGACTACATAAAGCACTATATGGATTGAAGCAAGCACCGAGAGCATGGTATGAAAGACTACATACTTACTTGTTAAGTATTGGATTTGTAAGAACAAGTGAAAACAATAATTTGTATGTGAAAGGTGATACTGATGATACTATTATCATTGCTAAAAGATTTGTTAATGACATTATATTTGGAGGCTCAGATCTTGTCTAAAATGCATTTGTTGATGAAATGCAAAAGGAATTTGAAAGGTCTATGTTCAGAGAGATTAAGTTCTTTCTTGGACTACAAGTGATTCAGCAGAGTGATGGAATTTTCATCACACATTCAAAATACATAAAGGAAGTACTGAATACATTTGGCATAGAAGATGCTAAACCTATGGTAACATTGATGGCTACTAGATGCAAATTGACAAAGGAGGATGAAACTACCGAGGTAAATCAGACACTTTACCAATCCATGATTGGTAAGTTAATGTACGTAGTTCACAGTAGACTAGATATAGCACATGATGTGGGTATAGTTGCAAGATTTTTTGCTAATCCCAGAGAATCAAACATGATAGCTACAAAAAGGATCTTAAGATACTTGAAGAAAATAGAGAATTTTGGATTATGGTATCCTAAGGAAGGGAAGTTTGAATTGAAAGTTTACACCGATGTTGATTGGGTTGGAAATGTGGATGATAGAAAAAGCACCACCAGAGGAGCATTTTTCTTTGGTGAAAGACTTGTAACTTGGATAAGTAAAAAGTAGGCTTGTATTTTTCAGTCTACAGCTGAAGTAGAGTATGATGCTACTGCTACTAACTATTCAAACATTGCATATATCAAAAAAGTGTTGGAAGGAATGAATGAGGTAATCACTGACCCAGTGATTATATACTGTGACAACACTAGTGCCATTAATATTTCAAAAAATCCTGTGATGCACTCTACAACAAAGCATATATCTATTAAGTATCATTGCTTAAGAGAACAAGTGCAAGAGAAGCAAGTAAAGTTAGAATTTGTTACATCTAAAGTGTTAGTATACAATTTTTTCCTTCTTTAAATTAATCTAATGCTCCTTCAAAGAATGAAGAGAAGAGAAGAATAACTCAATACTAACAAATGAGTTGCTAAAAGCCAACTCTCTGCAAATTCACAAGGTGCAACCCCTCGCTAGTGGATTTTCAATAGGATTTTATTAACAAAGAATGAATAACATGTGTGCCTTTAACTAGAAAACACATAAGGAAAAACACTCATTCCATCACCATGAAAAGAATGTGCAGAATAAAAGAACATTCACTTCTGACATAATCAAAAGATTCACTGCTTAAAACTAAATCTATCCACTAATTCTCTCTGTTGCTTCAAGTGTAAAATCAACCAATATAACAATCAAGCCTTCTTCAAATATAATTTATTTCCACAGGAAAACAAACCATACTTTCATAAATAACAGTATCTACCATTCCAAAAGCTTAATCACATATATAAAACCATAGGATAGCATATATTTTCTATTATATTAGTTTCAGAAACTTAAAACATAGACTTCATGAAAATAGTTCCAAAAAATCCCAGAGAGCTGAACCCTTAATCAGTTTAAAGTTTCACAATAAATAGCCATGCAGGGCCTTGATAGCTAACTTCGTAAAATTGTCTTCTTGAAAGTAAATAATTCTAAATCTAAGAAACTACCCTAGCAGTAAGCATAAAAATTGGATTGAGACTCAAAAATGCCTTTCAACTACTGCCAAGTGTCCCTGACGGTTATGGAGCTGAGGCTGCCACAAGTCGCGCTACTTTCTAGTCTTCGAATGAGGTGGTAAATGCGAATATTATTACCTAATGTGGCAACCAATAAAATCAATCCTATGCTTCTAGACTTCACTTTCCCTGCTGAGCTTGGTAACCTTTTCATTATGCATGACCAAATGATTTTGCTGCAGAATCATCATTGATTCTATCCGCACAGCTTTTGGAAAATGTTCATTTATAGGCACCTTCATGCTTTTGATTTCATCAAACTAGGTGCCTATGTTTTTTATTACCTACTCAACCTGCATATTGGACTCCCCTTGAGCCTCTTGACACCACTCACTGATCCATTTTATATCACCAGAGAAGATCTCCTTTATTATTTCTAGCTCTTTCTCGAGATTCCTAATTTCAATAATTCCCAAGACCATTGCTTCATTTCTCCATTCAATACACTCCTTTATGACATAAAGGACTTTATCATCTAGCCCTGGCACTACTTTCTCCTTAATGAACTTCTGTAAACCATATTCTTTGACCTCTTCAATCCAATGAAGTTCTCTAACCGAAGTAGTCTTTTCTAGCTCCCATTCTTCGATCCTGGCTTCTATCTTATTTATCAGGCGCTCTCCTTCATTATGGGCTTGACCTAAATAATTTAACATTTTGACAGTCTCCAATTTCACACACTCAATCTAGTCATCAAATGCTTTTCTCATTGCTTTACTCCTCTGAACTTGATCGAGGAAATGTTGGTTATCAAGGGACTTCATGTCAATCAAAGTAGGCATTTCACTTAGGGGAAATGGTTTAGGATGTTGAATGGAATTTATATATTGAGCCATACTTTTTATTACCTCTTTCAAGTCTTGTTTATCCCTGGCATCTTTCCAGACCTGACTAGTGATCTTTTTATTTGACACTTAGAAAAATCACATGTCAGCAACTCTGGTATCCTTTCCCAAATCTACCTTGGATACTTGAAAATCCTGGGCTGAGGCCTCTTCTTCAAATTTATCACGCATGGGCTTTGCAATTTCTACCACCCAGCGGCCACTACCTTCATCAAAGTCGATCCTTGATTCCATATTTGGCTTCTTAACCTTAGATGTTTTCCCTAGATATTTACTTACCATGTCTTCAATAGGCACTGATAGAGGAACCATGTTCCTTTTCTTGGTTGTCAGGGTTTCTAACCATGGTGGAGCAGCAGAGGATTTCTTTTGTGTCATACTTACTGAGAAGTGCCAGTGAGTCCATAGGAGTGTTCTCTATTTCTTGTGGTGCCTATTGATCATCTGCCTTCTCAAGTACACTGTGATCTTCTATTTGTACTACTTCAAGATTAGGATCTGAAACATCTAAATCCATGACAATGCTAGGAATAACTTTTTGCTTTTGAGACCTTTCCCTCACCCTTACACTTGACCGGGTCACTCAGACTTCAGGTTCAGTTGGGTGTTGAACTTGAACTTGAACTTGAACCTGTGGAGAAATTTGTTCAAGTTCAGGTTTGACTTCAGATTTGGCCTTCCCTGCACAAGGTTGATTAACACTTAAGTTAGTCAAAATAAAACTTTTCTTTGCTGAACGCTTCTTTTTTATTTTCACTTGTCCTTTAGAGGACTACAAAGGAGTATCAGAGACTCTTTTCATTAACAACCATGCTTCTATTCTCTCAATAACTCTTTTCATTTTATCATGTAGATCATCTTCTTCGGGCTTTGACCAATCAAATTTAGGGATGGGAAGAGCTTCAACTTTCTCCAAATATAGGGAATCTAGAATATCAGCTTCACTATCCTCCTCTATCCCGTCCATGTTCATATTCAACTTGAAAGTAATGATTTGTCTCAAAGTTAACTGAGACCACAATCTTTTCCTCACCTCCAATTCATCAGGGTAGCCAATCTAAAAATCTTCTAGCTCTAGGAGATGCATAAAGGTCTCTGGTACATTGAGATTTTCTCCTGCAAAACCTCAGTAGTCAAAATCCACCCTGGGAATATAAGTCTATAAAGAAAAATCATTTATCTCCTCTTTCATAGCCAAAGCATCCTGGAAACTCTTACATCTATTATGTCCTAACTCAATCAGGAAAAGAATACATGTAGAGTTTCTTAGGGTCCCAGCCTTCTACTCAACTAGAACCAGCTACCTACATAGCTCCATCAGGACTATATCATCTAAACAGAACCTAGGGAGTTTGAAGGGTTCTCCATCAAATGCACCTACCCTGACATAAGTAAACTTTGAGAACTGAATGAAATGACAACCATACACATTGATTATCTACTTGGCCTCTTTAGAAAGTCTGGAATTATCTTTACCTCTCAACTCAAACACCAACTTTCCTGAAAATCTATCATTTACTAACTTGTAGACACTGGGAAACGTCTCCTTTCATAGGCATGTGAAATAATCATGCACCCTCATATCATTTGTCCACACCTCATGAGGTAACCCCTCCCAGGCTTGGCAACAGGCTAAAACATAAATCAGATAGGAGGGCATATAAAATGCAGACAAATTAGTAACATTTAGGAGTTCCTTACGAAGCTTCTCTACTATTAGGTCCGCCCAGTCAATGAATTTATCCCCTTCTATAATCTTTTGAATTAAAAAAAACATCCAATTTTCCCAATCAAAAGCATGTGAATTCCCTTTTACCCTATTTAGCAGGAGTACCATATCAGTTATGTCTTTGCAGAGGTGCTCAATTGTAAGAGACTTTGGCAACCTAGACCTACCTTTCTCTAGTTTTGTGAGCCATACTTGGGCTATACAAGAACTATAGTTTTTCTTCTCTGCATCATACACCTACTTCACTTCTACAAACATCCATGTCTCATACAGTTCCTTTTTTGGAATTCGCAGGGCTGCCATTATTGTTTCTCTGCAAACTTTAACCAAAATCTCCCCTGACGCATCCCTAATGCACCTATCATTTACGCCAGATTTATAAGCACATTCCAAAACTAGCTTGGGGAAAATTAGGGCTGAGGGAAATGTAGCCACCTCTAAAAGTCCGCTTCCTAATAACTTTCTAGAAAAAGTTCCTTCTGAAGTAGTTCAAACTCTATCACAAAGCTCCCCAAGGTTTACATTTAACAAGAAGGTATCTCCTATTTCTGGAAGGGAAACTAGCGGGTGTGTTCTACTCTCTTCTTTAGGAAATTTCAGATGAAACAATGGCATCTTAACAATACAAGGGAAAAGATTTGCAATATAGAATGAGGCTCCGTAATTTGAAAACTACAAAGAGAAAGAAAAACTCACTGCTTTCCTACACACAATTTTCTACAAATTTTCACCACTAGTTTCATCTCTCCTTCTCCTTCTTCAGGCAAAAATAACTTAATAAAGAAGCCTTAATCAATCAACAGTTATTCACAAATACCATAAGATCTCAAAATCCTCAGGGTATGCTTGTAATAAATATCATAACTGAAGGAATGATTGATTTGATAGGCCGTGCCACTCTTAATTAATCTACCAGATGTTTCGGCATGAAAATCTCAATTCCCAAGGAAAGTACCCAATCTCCATATTTGCATATTAATTACTCCCTCTATGTCACATCATCATTTCCAATTTTCACATCCATGAATTATCTAATCATATAAGACAACCTTTGTACAATAGTTTCCACTTCTGAATAAACACTTAGAGTGCTACAAAACCAAATTCCTCCTTTTTGAAAACTGGACAAACCCACTGACTTTCCCATACATGAGCTATCTTTTACAATCATGAACTTGAACTTGAACTAACTTAAGGTTCGAGACTAGGTTCAAGTTCAAGTACATCCTTGAGACCGACTGACCTTTTAAGAATCTAACAAACATGAGTATTATAAGACTTAGAAGTGTGAAATGGGTTGAACTTGAACCTGAACCGATTTCACAGAAGTTCAAATTCAACTTCGACTTGAGGACTTTCACTTACTAAGACTAAACCCAAGGGTTTTGAGAAAAATAAGGGTAACATAAAGAACAACTTACAGATGTTTTTACAAAGCCCCTACCGAAGGACACATTTGAATACTTAAGGACTAGACTTGGGTTTCATCCCCTGTCTCTCAGTCACTAAGGTGATTTGGTTGTTGCATCAGCCTACTTTTATCAGATGATCATTCATGTTGATGTATCATAGTTCACACTTTGAATCATGTTCAAGGTTGTGATTAAGTTTGAGACCTTGAACCAATTGGAATATCAGTATTCAGAGATACAGAGGAAGACACAAACGTTTGTTTATTTGTTTCTTTGGCATTGTTGTCAAAGGGAGAGATAAACAATATGAAATGAATATGAATATGAAAAGGAACAAGCACCGATGAGAATTATCTAAGGGAGAGACAATGAGACAGAGTATTGAAGATTAGTTAAATAGAACAGAAGCAGGAATAGGAGAATTGAAAAGATCACAATTACAGAATGGTAAAGCTGTATTATTTATTGCTGGTTTAGTAATGTAGTGATTAAACATATTAAGTCTATTCAACTTACAACATTTGTTCACAAAGTTGTAGAATATATGTTTGGTATGTGTATGGTACATTTCATATTACTTGAGTTTCCATGAATGCCACAGGGAGAGATTGTTGGACTACAACTGATTTGGAATCTGATTGAAGAATCTATGATTGCAAGATCACTAAGGAGTTGATAATTAGATATGTAATATGATTAAATTATTATTATGTTGTCATTGATGTCAACTAGTTTGACATCACTTATCTTGTAAGTTACTACACCGAGGCATCTGAAGAAAGGTGAAAAGGATGAAGAACAGAGAAATCTACATGAGGAAAGATGTATATGATAGATGAGGATAAGGAACACATTGAGTAACTTGTTGATGAGTCTATGACTTGATGATATTGACTTTATTATGTTGCATTCATCTATGATGAAGTATAGAGCCAAAAGACACAAAGCAGTGTTGTCGGTAAATGAAGCATTTCTAGTATACATCGACAGACTGTAGTGTATACTGATTGTAGTATTAACTGAGCAGTGTTCACTGATGCATTTCTTTGTTAATCGAGTGAAATAGAAAAAATTAAATGATTAGTTTAGCCGATATGGTTGATGAGCTGGCAAGAGTATAACATTGAGGTAACAGATAATGTCTATTACACAAATCGAGGGCTAACAAAATTTAGGAAAGATCTAATAGAGAAGATTGAAATGTGTTATTGACACAAGTACTGAGAAAGTTTGAAGTAGAAAAATCTATGAATGAGATTAAGGGGAAAAATCTGATGGTGGAGAAGAAAATGATTTACTCATCTATATAAGAGAACATAATTTCTTTTATGAAAATGTCGGGAAGAAGAAGAAGCTACAGGATTATTCTGTGAACAAGGTTTCATGGATTCTGATCATACTGGTTAGTAAGAACTAAGCTATAGAGAAATTACCAAGCTACAAAGAGAAATTACCAATGGACAGTAAGTTGATACAGTATTGAATCTGAAGTAAATTATTGATCAGAAGGATTTGTATGGACTGAATATTGATATGTAATCTGCAATTGAAGTTGTATTAAGATAGGTCATTTATTGTTACATATTTAACCATTGTATACAGTCAAAATCACTTAACCGAGTGGACCCTGAAAGTCTTATGATGTATCATTCATAGAATGAACATTGTTATCCTATCAACCCCATAGTGAATGCTAGTTGGATGATAACTTCTAGTCTAAAATCATCTAACAAGGTCACACCTTACAGTGTTTTTGTAACCTTTAATAGGGTTGGGTCTTAACTGGCCTCACTTTAGAAGAGTGAACAATTTTGGGTTGTTGGTCCCAGGTGGTTTTTCGCTTTACAGGGTTTCCACGTTAAATCTCTTGTGTTATGTGTTGATTGTGATATTTGTTTGTTATCATTCTTTACATGTTACATGTTAGATTTGATCAGTAATCTATTTTAGTATTAGACTAGTAATCAGTAAAAGCACAAACAGTGAGAGTTATTAGTGTTTACCGATGAGCAAAAATTGAAGAAATTGTTTTGAATTATACATTTTATTTTGGGACACTGGATAACTAATTTACCCCCCTTTGAGTTATTCTAACAGGTGCAGTTTTGGACCATCCATCATTGGATCCTCCATCCCTGCCCTGCATCATTATTCCTAGATCTCCATGCACTGGGAGCGACTAATTACTAGTTCAGTCCATATTTTTCCTATGGAAAAAGATTTTTTAATAGCTATATTTGAAAATGATGTGGATAGAAAAAACTATTTTGTGTGAAAATTTTTTTTGTTGGGATGATCACTTTATGCTGTTATTCAAGCCTTGGGATCTTGAGTTTTCACCATCTTCTAAATTGTTTCATAAGAAACCCATTTTGGTTAGGCTTTCGCATCTTCCTCTCCATCTTTAGGTGGATTCTCTCCTCAAGACTGTGGGGGGTTCTATTAGGGATATGATAATGGTGGATGAGAAATCATCTAATTTGTTTCACTCTACATATGCTCATATTCTGGTGGATATAGATGTTAGGAATAGTCCCAAGAGATAACTGAGAGGGGGGAGGGGGGCGAATCAGTTATCTACAAGTTTCAATTCTTTATCCAATTAAGTATACTTAAACATAAAGCATAAACAAAATGAAAGAACACTTGAACACAACACCAATATTTTGGTTACAGGGAAACCCAAATAGGTAAAAACCTCAGTGGGACTTGATACCCACTAATATTCTATACTACTGTATAATGATCCTTGCTAGAAGATCATTTACCCTATTAGGAGTAGCTTTACAATATATTAAGTACAGTAGACCTGGTTAAGGGTCAGACCCTATTAGGAGTCTTTTAAAATTGTCCCTATTAGGGGAGAGGACACACTGTTCGAGAGCACACTTCTCAAATGGGTGAAGGCTACAACCTTCTAAATAATAGATACACACTATATCTGGATTTTGGTGAGCTGCACTTTGACCTATTGTCTGGATCAGTTCCACTGAATAGCACAAGTACTTTACTTGGTCACATAGACCTTCTTCTGATGGTTCCACCACTTGCACACTCTACTCTGCTCTGCTTAATCAACCATGAACCACACTCAAGCAATCACAAATGACTACCTATAAATATCTTTCCTCCAAATGATATAATCAAGTCAGCCTATTAGAACCACCTTGAAATCATATTAGAGAAACCACAATAAACTCCAACAAAAATTATGTTAGCTCTACTATGGGCACAACACATTCTGGGACCTGTGCATACAATATAATTGTAGACGCATGCTACACACTATCAGCTCTACCAAAACAACTGGAACTTTCTCTGTAAGCTGAATTAACTTATGCACTCTTAACCAAACATCAATAACACTTCTCCAAGCTTAACTCCAAGGGCACATATCCTCAAGATAGGCACAACTCAAGAACCAATAAAATCTATGTTGGCTCTTCTGAACAAACACAGGAAACTGCTACTAGTGAATAGCGACTGCATAACTTCACTTGCATTCATCATTAGAGTATGCATTCATAACTGAAACAACACTAAAATTTCTACAACATATATCCTAGGGTGCATGTTGATAAGACAATTGTACGGACAACCATACACAGAACACTCCCTGTAACTCTGTTAGGAACATTGCTGACACAAGCTTCTATATAATTGTCTTTACTCACATTCAACCTCTGCACCCATGATATCATGCTGATATCATGTCCATGCAACATATATAGAAGGCTTGTTACATAAGACTTCCATGCATACTACTTTCCATATGTTATCATCAATGATAAACATACAGTCAATACTGGCCTACTAGCAAATCTCCAACAATCTCCCCCTTGAGAATTGATGGCAACATGTGGAATGAAAAACCACCATCAAGCCAAATGAATAATTCATTCATAACATTCTCCATTTCCTCTTCAAAACTCCCCCAAAGATGAATCCTCCATCTTCTATAATATATTCCAACATTCTTCATTACCTCAACTGAATTGTTGTCACAATTGAATACTGCTCTGCTTAAGTACATTACTCCTATTTTTCATGACTCTATATAATACTCCCCCTTTGACATCAATGGAAAAGAGTGCCATTCATTTTAAGCATTGGTACTACTCTTGAGGTAGAGTAGTCAACCTTCCATCAGTCCCTGAGGACTGATGCCATTCCTGCTTCCTTCTAAGCAGAATCAGGGAAGGGAATTACTCTCAACTTCTCCTTGAGATACTCAAAAGTATCCTTAGGCAAGGGCTTTGTAAATATATCTGCCAACTATTCTTTAGTACTCACATAGTCCAACTTGACTTCTTTCTCTTCACTTTCTCTCTTAAGAAGTGATACTTGATCTTAATGTGCTTTGTCTTTGCATGCATCACAGGGTTCTTTGACATATTGATAGTGCTAGTGTTATCATAGTGAATAACAATAGGATAATCAATCTAAATTCTAAAATCTTTTATCATCTACCTGATCCACACAAATGTAGAGCAATTCAAGGCTGCTACAACATACTCTGCTTCTGTTGTTGACTGAGAAATACAATTTTGTTTCTTTCTTGTCCAAGTGACAAGTCTATCACCAAGAAATGTTGCTCCTCCTGATGTACTCTTTCTATCATCAACACATCCTACCCAATCTACATCAATGTATACATGAAGCTCAACATTTTTTGAATTGGGATACCATAAACCATAGTCTATAGTGCCTTGTAAGTATTTGAATATCCTTTTTACTGCCATGAGGTGACTTTGTTTAGGCTCTGCTACAAATCTTCCAACTATGCCAACTACATTTGAAATATCAGGTTTGTTTGATAAGGTCAATCCTTCAGGGTGCTCAATGTATACTTCTTCTTTCAGATCTCCATTCAAGAATGCTGACTTGACATCCATTTGATACACTTTTAAGCTTTTGACTATACCATAAGCTAGAAACAACATAATAGCTTCTAATCTACTCATAGGTGCAAATGTGTCTGAATAATCAATGCCTTCTCTTTGTACATATCCTTTACATACTAACCTTGCTTTGTTTCTTACTACTATACCATCTTCATTCATCTTATTTCTGAATATCCACTTTGTACCAATCACATTTTTATCACTAGGTCTTGGAACTAGTTCCCAAGTGTCATTTTTAATGATCTGATCAAGTTCTTCTTTCATAACATCATGCCAATCTGAATGCTTACAAGCATCTTGAACACTTAAAGGTTCAATCTGAGATAGTAAACATACTACATCATTTTTAGCTGAGTTCTTTGCTTGTGATCTTGTTAAGAATTTATCACTCTGATCTCCAATGATGTCTTTCTTGGAATGGTTTCTAGATGTAAACTTTGGAACTTTAGTTGTTGCTAACTCATCAGCCTTAGGAGTACCTTCTTCACTTGTCTCAGGGTCATTGAACAACACATCAATGTTTTCAAACATTTCCTCAATAACTGTCTCACTAGTGGAGGGTCTAGGTTCTTCTTCAATCATGGGTGAGTAATCATGATATCTTTCTTGAATCATAAAATTTTCATCAATCTTTACATGAGCACTTTCAATGATCTTTTTCAATCTTAAATCTAAACATCTATAAGCTTTACTTTTAGTAGAGTAACCAAGAAAAATACCTTCATCACTTCTTGCATTGAACTTGCCTATTGCTTCATCCCTCTTGATGTAGCACTTGCTTCCAAATATTCTAAAGTATTTTACAGTGGGAACATTACCAAACCATAGCTCATAAGGTGTTTTGTCAGTGCCAGGCCTTAACTAAATTCTATTGATTGTATAGACTGTTGTATTGACCGCATCTCTCTAATAGGTCTGTGCAACATTTCCTTCAATCATAATGGTGCGCACTGTATCAAGAATGATCCTATTCCTTCTCTTTGCAATACCATTCTACTGAGGTGTTCTAGGTGCACTTAACTATCTCTTTATGCCATGTTCTTAATAGTACTCATAGAATCTATCAGAGGTGAATTCTCCTCCTCTATCCAATCTCAAACATTTTATCTTTAATCCAGATTCA
Source organism: Chamaecyparis obtusa (assembly GCA_027943335.1). NCBI lineage: Eukaryota > Viridiplantae > Streptophyta > Pinopsida > Cupressales > Cupressaceae > Chamaecyparis > Chamaecyparis obtusa. The sequence goes on along the minus strand of BSBK01011967.1, from coordinate 103,799 downwards.
TTCTCAACCTTAGCTTCGAATATTGAAAACTTCTCAAAATCTTCTGACTTATCTTTTAAGAATGCAACCCACATCATCCTAGTATAATCATCAACAAACAAAATAAAATACCTTTCACCATAGTATGATCTTATTTGAGTTGGTCCACATAGGTCTGTATGAATTAGATCCAACTTTTTTTTTCTGCTGAATTGTGCTTGCTCCTAAATGAATTTCTCACATGCTTCCCCATCACACATTCCCTGCATATAGTATCAACTGGCTTTGCTATGCTAGGTAGATCTCTTACTACTTTAACATTTCCTATCTTTACTATGTTATCAAAATTGATATGACATAGTCTTTTATGCCACAACCAAGTTTCATCATCTTTAGCAACAAAACAACTTGCTTCTGAATTGAGTTGAAAAACATTACCTCTTATCTTTGTTCCTAATGCAATCATAACACCATCTTTGTTGTTAATGATGCATTTGTCATCTTTGAACTCCAACTGATAGACTTTACCAAGCAACTGTCCAACACTGAGAAGGTTATGTTTCAAACCATCAACAAGGGAACATCATCAGTATTGTTCTTTCCATCCAAAGTGATGGCTCCTCTACCAACTATAGGTTTAGGATTGTTGTCTCCAAATCTAACCATACCACCATTGTATTTGTCCAGATGAAAAAATCTACCTTTATCACCTATCATGTGATGTGAACAACCACTATCTATAATCCAGTCTGTCCTTATGTCAACTTGGGAAATCAATGCTAGCTCTTGATTTACTTTCTCATCTTTAGGAACTGACTTAATATTTGTTTTGTCTACAATAGCAATGAATCCAATTTCTTCTTCACCTGATTCTTCATCTAAGACTCCATCTCCAGCATAGTAGCATTCCTTATAATACTTAGGCTTATAATCCTTTTTGAACTTTCTAGCTCTAGTGGGACACTTAGATGCAAAGTGACCAATCTTATTATGTGAAAAGCATTTAAATGATAATTGACCTTCATATTTTCCTTTTCCTTTCTTTTCTCTTTTGGCAATCATAGCAATAAAATCATGTAGTGTTTTATCTTCATCATCATCATCATCAAAATTACTAGAAGTGTTTGCAGATTTCTTACCATGAACTATTGCTTTGAAAGCTATTTCACTCTTTGGTTCTGTCTTCAATCTTGAAATCTCAAAAGCTAAGATTTTTCTAATCAAGGTCTCTCTCTTGAAATTTGACGTAAGCTACATGGCCTCATCAAGGATGTTTATCTTGCTCTCATATTCTGGAGTAAGAGTAGTCATCAACTTGTCCATAATGTCTTCCTAAAAAATCTCTCCACCATTGTTCCTAATTCTAGCAACTGCTTCATTAATCCTTTGATTGTATGCTCTGATATTTTCTTCAACCAACATCTCTAATGCATTGAATCTTTTCTTCCATGTCTTTCTATGTGCATCCTTTGCTTGCTTGTCTCCTCCAAATATGTCTGCAAGGTACTTCCATATCTTGTGGGTGATGTCTACCTTCTTTATCTCTGAAAACTCACTATTAGATAGAGCGCTAATAAGGGCTTCTTTGGCTATAGAATTATGATGAAACAATTCCTTTTGAGTGTCAGTAGCATCATCCTATTCAAGGTCTTCTAAAGTAGGAATCTTGGCTTCTTTGATAGTCACATTGAAAAAATCATAAGCAATACACTGCAAATGGGTCATCATCTTGTTCTTCCAATCAAGATAATTTTCTCCATCAAACTTAGGACTTTCTTTCCTAGAGTACATACCATCTAATCAACCTCAAGCTATTCAACTTTCTCGCTGAGGCACTTCACTCTAATACCAATTGTTAGGAATAGTCCTAAGAGATAACTATGAGGGGGGGGGGGGGGTTGAATCAATTATCTACAAGTTTCAATTCTTTATCCAATTAAGTATACTTAAACATAACGCACAAACACAATGAAAGAACACTTGAACACAACACCAATATTTTGGTTATGAGGAAACCCAAATAGGTAAAACCCCTGGTGGGACTTGATACCCACTAATATTCTGTACTAGTGTATAACAATCCTTGCTAGAAGATCCTTTACCCTATTAGGAGTAGCTTTACAATATATTAAGTACAGTAGACCTAGTTAAGGGTTGGACACTGTTAGGATTCTTTTACAATTTTCACTGTTAGGGGAGAGGACACACAATCCAAGAGCTCACTGCTTAAATGGGTGAAGGCTACAACCTTCTGAATAATAGATACACACTATATCTAGATCTTGGTGAACTACACTTTGACCTGATGTCTGGATTAGTTCCAATGAATAGCACAAGTACTTTACTTGGTCACATAGACCTTCTTCTGATGGTTCCACCACTTGCACACTCTGCTCTACTCTGCTTAATCAACCATGAACCACACTTAAGCAATCACAAATGACTTCCTATAAATATCTTTCCTCCAAATGATACAATCAAGTCGGCCTATTAGAACCACCTTGAAATCATATTAGAGAAACCATAATACAATCCAACAAACATTATGTCGGCTCTACTATGGGCGCAACACATTTTGGGACCTGTTCATATAATATAATTGTAGACGTAGGCTATACACTGTCGGCTCTACCAAAACAATTGGAACTTTCTCTGTAAGCTGAATTAACTTATGTGCTCTTAACCGAACATCAATAACACTTATCCAAGCTTAACTCCAAGGATGCATATCCTCAAGATAGGGGAAACTCAAGAACCAATAAAACCTCTGTTGGCTCTTCTGAACAAACACAGGAAACTGCTACTGGTGAATAGTGACTGGCTAACTTCACTTGAGTTTATCTTTAGACTATGTGTTCATAACAAAAACATCACTAACATGTCTAGGTATGTGCAAGATCATGAGGGGCCAAAAAGTGGTGATGTCAGTTAAAAACTTTGACAATGTAGCTGATGACTTTTTTTTCACCTAAATTTGATAAAACGAAAAGGGTATCTTAAGGAGATTATCAGCTTTCTATCCATATAATTGATGTCAAATTTTGAATTCGGTAAGTAATTATTAGTTATTTTCTAATTGAGCTACCTCTAAAGTGTTGATTTATATACTGATTGAAAAATGACTATAACTTTCAGACGGTATAACATTTTTGAAATCTAAAAAATGTGTCACATTCTATGCTTCACCTACTATAAGGAAAAATAAAATAAAATTGAATTTTGTAAAGTTTTGAATGGGTTAAGGTGGTCAGACACGGGATTTTTTTTATTCTGGAAACATTGTAGCAAAAAAATTATAATTAATTATTTTTTGGAATAAAATTACAAAAAAATATGTGTCACATCCGGGCATGAGTCTACTACTTATATATAAAATCTTATAACAAAATATTATCATTTGATTATGATTAAGGTGGTCAGACATACACCTACTTCTTATTTTTTTCCTAAATTTTTTGTACTGCTGCATTGAAATCTATACTTTTCACCAATCATGTTAACTCTTTCTCAAAAAAGACCTTGTAGTTTAGAAACTAAATTCAATTTTCTATAGATTCTATTCTTACAACTTTTTAAAATTAGGTTCATAGCTAGTTGAAATTTTCACGTCAAGTTGACTAACCCTGATTTGCTAATTTTTCATTGCCACTTAAGGGAATAGTTTGGCCCCTCATGATCTTGCACATACCTGTCTGCAACATATATCCTATGGTGTATGCCCATAAGGCAACTGTATAGACAACCATACATAGAACACTACCTGTAACTTTGTCAGGAACACTACTGACACAAGCTACTATATAACTGTCTGTACTCACATTCAACCTCTGTGCCCATGATATCATGCTGATATGATGTCCATGCAACATATATAGAAGGCTTACTACATAAGACTTCCATGCATACTACTTTCCATATGTTTTCATCAATGACAAACATACAGTCAGTACTGGCCTACTGGAAAATCTCCAACAATAGATACCTCTAAGGGCCTTCCTTCAGAGATTAAACTTTGTTCTCCTCAAGGTAGAAGCTGGATTTAACAACTTGATTTTGAAGGACTTCCCTTCAGGTACAGAAGATGTTTTAAGACTGGTCATATTTCTTCTCAGTGTGATATTCAGAGACTTAAAAATACTACCTCATGGTGGGTGGGTGCCTCCTCTTAGCACTATATGGTGAAGAAGGCCTCTCCCCATCAGAGCTTTTTATAGGTGGCTGAGTAGGATTTTTCCATGGCTTCTATGGTGGGGGCTGGTCTATGCCCATCTATTTGTCTTGAGCCTTCTACAGTTGTTGGCATTGTTTCTGATCTCCCTGTTACTAGTTCTACTCCTTCTCCTTTGCTGGTTGGAGCTGTCTACCATTTTGATGGTTCTTTTCCAGATCCTTCTTTGCTGGTTGGAACCAGGTCCCCTACTAGTTGTTCGTTGGGTGTTGTTTATGTTGTCCCTGATGGTATTTTAACTAGTATTACTTTTGATGTTGTTGATACTCCTTTAGTTAATCCATTGTCTATGGGTTTTTTTTGGTCCTTTCCTGGGCATTTCGCTGGCTGTTCCTACATCTCTACTAGGTGTTCGTAGGATGAGGCTGCTAGAGTTGAATAAGGGTGGGTTACAATTAAAGGAAAAAAATCCAAGAAATCCTCCTTTGTTTTTGACATGACCCTTTGGTCCCATAAGAATAGATCAAAATTTTAGTCCCCTCTCCTTTTCCTGCTATTTTCTTAGGTTTATCTTGCGTAGAAAATTGGAATGTTTTGTTAGACTGCCTTCTTTGCTAGTGTTTCTTGGTGTGCAGTTTAGGGTGTCTCGGCTTTTGTTTTGGCTGGACTATTGTTTCTTTGGAACTCTTATATCTTTATCTTAAGTTCCAAGTATTGTTAAGCGTTTCGGGGCCCCTTCAAAACCTATTTTTTCCATAATTTAAAAACTTAATCATTTAGCTTCTTTTAAAACTTTATCTCCAAATAAAATTCTATCAAATTCAACTGGATATATTAAACATGTGTTTTTTAGGTCAAGTGAGGCTTTTTGTTTCAAAGAAGAAAGTTTTGAAAAAAGTTCCTATGACTTGACGCATACTAATTTTTGTCATGCCTATTTTCTTGATATATGTGGGACCTAAAAATGCCTGAATAGAATCAACAGTTTTGAAGTAGAATTTGAATGGGTTAAGAAAATCTATAAAGGGCCCACTATTTGGCTTCTTTGCATTGAAAAATGACTATGCTGGCGACAAATTCAACTAGATTTGACCATTTGAAAACATTTATTAATTATTAAAAATCATGAAACAATTGTTTTTTATTTTTAATTTAATTAATAAATATTATAAAATGATCAATCTAGTTGTTGCATATCCATTTCCTGTTCATTCTAATAATTGTGATACTATTTGAATAATAAAATGTGCGGTATTATTTATTTATTTTGTAATAATATGTATAATTTTAAAATTGTTGATGAAGAGGTGGGAGGTGTTGGTGGAGTTCCTACTCCAACTAATCAAATTTTCAAAGGTTCAATCCCTCACTAGGCCTTCTAAGCCCCAAGGCTTCCAAATAGCCCAAAGCACAGCATTGACTCACAAACTTTCCCAAACACCAATATGGTTATTTCTAACCTTTACAAGGTTGATTAAATAGGATTCAAAATTTTTTAGATTTGTAATCAATACCCAAAACTGGAAACCCCTTTTTTGTCTACTAGGCCTAATTGTTTCTCTAGTAGGTCTCCAACAGTAGAAAAGTAAAATTTTCACAAGAGTGTCTCAAAAAAAAACAAGGGTTTCAGAAACCCTTTCCAACATTATTCAACATATAAAAAATTCAATATATGTTATTTTGGAAAAAGATACCCCAACTAACATTGTACCCCTATTTTAGGCATAAAAATGGACCATTTTACAAAGCAAGTACAAGGTAATCTTACTCCCAAGACCCAATACTCTCAAGAGTCTCTCAATATGGTTCAAAACAAATGAATATCAACTCAAATAACCTCTTTGACCAATAAAAACACAAAACCTCCAGTTTGACTACTCCCAAGCCCTAAAAAAAAAGGTTTTTCCAATCTGCACACTCCAATCATATCCAAGCACTTCATGTCATAAAACATGCCCCTCATGAAGGTATAACTATCACTATTATTCTTATACCTCCATTTCCTTCACAAAAACCATGCAATCAATCAGCCTTTCGGTGATCACCTTGTTGGAAATTTGGCTAATGTGGATGCATAGATGTTGTCATTATGGCAACATATGATCTCTATTAAGAGTGCAAAATCTGGAATGCAAGTATAGAAAGTTGAAGGAAGAAATTGTCTGAGTATGGATACAGTGATCCTGACAGAGCACCCGATGAAGATTTAGTTGGCGATGTCCACTGGAGCAATATTTTTGTTTGCACAGTTAACTAAAGCTTCTACAGAGTATGAGTATACCCCATCTCAGTGCGCATAAAGTTTGGAGTAGTACAGAAAAAGTTATTCAAAGTTTACCGAAGACAGTTTTTTGTAGACAGAACAATTTTGAAGACAGTATTAGTGAAAGAGTTAAGGGATTATTTTCGCTTGTCAAAATAATGACTTAACATTATGAAGGGATGACATCCTAGATGTTTACTCTTGGATAAAGATTTTGGAAGTTGACCATGTAAAGTTATTAGCTCTAATAACTCATATATTAGGCATACTTGAAATGTAATCAAACATATATGTGATGTGTAAAAAGAAAGAAAAGATAACTTGCGATAGTTGTATATTGTGATAGAAGCAAAGGCTATTGATGCGAAGTTATAAGCAGTACCATATTTTAGTCAGAAACATTTTGTATTACCTGTTTGTGCAGTGAGCTCAACTGGTGATTAGGTTTTGTAATCTAACTCCTAACAGGGTTAAGGCTTCTAACAAGGCCTAAAGTCCTTTAACTAGGATAGATCTACTATATATTATAAATTGACTCCTAATAGGGTCTAATATCCCTAACAAGATACTTTTGATTAGTGATCTTTGTGGGTACCATCCCCACCGGGGTTTTCCCTTGGCCAGGGTTTCCTCGAGAACATATCATGTGTTATGAGTTCTTTCTATTTACTGCTATGTTTGTTAATCAACTTGATAATCTTTGTATGCACTAAAGTAATCTGTTATATCCATAAGTGGGGAAAAGAAAAAGTTTGTGAAATACTGATTCACTCCCCCCTCTCAGTATTTCCTATTTCTAACAATTGGTATTAGAGCACAGTTACTCAGAGAAGGAACATTCAAGGAAAGCTTAGCAGCTTGAGTAAGATCTCTATGGATATGGATCAACTTCAGAAGAATCTTGAAGAAGCTCTTGAACAGATTGATATGCTTACTAATGAAAGAAACTCCTTAAGAAGAAAATATGAAGATGCAAAGAATGCTATTGACAAATTAAAAGGTAAGATTGAAGATCTGAAATCTGAAAAGAAATCTGATATGCTTGTTGAAGATTGTGATGAATTAGAAAAATAAAATGAGATCCTTAAGCATGAGTTGAAGATAGTAAATCTGAAGCTTAGTATGAAAGATGGAAATTTGAGATCTGATAATGAAAAATTGAAAATTGAGAATGAAGATTTGAGGTCAAGACTTGAAAAGGAAGCATCTGAATCTAAAAAAGTAAAAGTACAGTATGTGGAACTTGAGAAGTATAATAAAATTGTGAAAGGTGAATTAACTCAATCTAAACAACAACTTGAAAGGCTATATTCAAATAGTGATAAGACTGGAAAACAAATTTCTTTTGAAGAACCATTCTTTGATAGGATTGGATTTGGATTTATTATGTTTAGAATAATCCATGAAAGTAAGAAGCCAGATCTGAAGAATCTAAAAGTGTGGAGGAAATAAAGCTAGATGAGAACACATTGAAAGATCCACCTAAAGAAGAACCACCTAGAGAGAAAGAAGAATCAAAGAAAGAAAAATCAAAATAGGAAGAATCATCTAAAGGTATGAAAAGAGAATTCAAAGGTAGATGTTTTGCTTGTAATACTATTGGGCACATGAAGAGAGATTGCACAGGTAAGCAATTTAAACCTCTTAATGGACAGTGTTATAATTGTCATAGTTTTGGACACAGAGCTAATGAATGTAGAAGACCTAAAGTAATTTTGAATAATTATGATAGAATGATTGAGAATACTAACAATGCAGATAAGAAATCTATTGAAGAAATGAATCAAAGAAAAGTGGTATTATGTTTTAGATGCAACAAAGTAGGACATATTGCTAGAAATTGCAGGTCATAGATTAACCAGCAAGGACAAAGATTTGGAAATAATGGAATCATTTGTTAGATATGCAACAAGTTTGGACACTCAGCAAGATTTTGCAGAATGAACAATGGAGGTTATCATCATAACCCTAACCCTAGGAACAATGCAAGAAGGAATGAAAATGTAGGAAACAAAGACAAAGGTTGCTGTAGCAATAAAGATGAAGTAAAATTTGATAAAGGCATAGATCAAGGAGGTATAGGGGTATGTGCAAGATCATGAGGGGCCAAAGTTCAAAACTTTGACAATGTAGTTGATGACTTTTTTTTCACCTGAATTTGATAAAACAAAAAGGGTATCTTAAGGAGATTATCAGCTTTCTATCGATATAATTTTTGTCAAATTTTGAATTTGGTAAGTAATTATTAGTTATTTTCTAATTGAGCTACCTCTAAACTGCTGATTTATATACTGATTGAAAAATGACTATAACTTTCAAATGGTATAACATTTTTGAAATCCAAAAAATGTGTCACATTCTATGCTTCACCTACTATAAGGAAAAAAAATAAAAAATTGAATTTTGTAAAGTTTTGAATGAGTTTGCAGCGACAATCATACCAAAACCCTAGATTTGCAAAGTTGAGGCATTTTTTTTTTATCTTTAATCAGTTGATAAGATGGATATTTCTATGGTTCATAATGTTAAGGATAAGAATAGACCTAAGATTAAGAAAGAACTAGTAGAACCAGCTGAAATTGATAACATTCTAGCACTATCATTCGTACCAGACGGAGTATTGCACATTGAGAATGTTAAAGGATATTTAGGTTGCAAGTTTGAGACTTTGGGAGATGCAGATTTTAGTGATGATTATAGGAATTTGTACAATCAAGACATGTCAGTTAAACCAGCTTATGGGTGCCTAGAGAGCAATGAAATTATCAAATATTCCATGAAGTATGAATTTAATGATGAGGAATGCACCAAGATCATTTTAAGTAGAGTCCACAATGGAAAATTCTGGATGGAGGATATAGTTATTGATATAACTGCCGACCTAATTCATGATGTTACTGGATTATCAAAAGTTGGAGAGATTCCACTAAATGAAAAGAACATGAGAAATATTTTTTTAGATAACACTGGATCTAGTTATAATGGTAGAGGAATTGTGATAAGTAAGATTAAGCAAGATGATGTTAGGTACCTTTGCAAGATCCTAACAACTAAATTCTATGGTAGTTCAAGGGAAGATGACATGGCTGTAGGAATGGTTCATGTAGCTTATCTTATGTGTATTGAGAAGAAACAAGTAGACCTATGTGAAATTTTGAAAATTTAGTTATTTGAGAACATAGAAAATGTTAAGAAGGCTAAGTACACACAGTTTAGGTTTTCATCTCTGATAACCTATATGTTTTTCCATATTTTGAGAAGATTTCCCTACATAGTTGATTGGAGTGACAATGTGAACACAATAGAAAGAATAAACTCAATCTACATGAAGCACCTTTTTGATAAAGTTAATGACAATGTGAAGCTTGTATTGAAGACTTTTCAGAATATTGTTAAGAACAAATCAAGGATTCCTCAATCCTTAGTTGAAAAGGATAAAGATGACATTTTTTTTATGGTAGACACTGATTTCACCTACATTGAAGCAGTTGAGCCTAGAATGGAATTCATAGACCCTCTTGGCTATGAAATATCTGAAACAGAAATAGTAGGATATGTGAATAGATTGTTAAAGTGTGAGTTGGATGGTCATGCAAATAGGTTTGGAACCTATGAAGAGAATTTCAACTCTGCAATAAGTTTGAGAGAAAAGAAGCAATCTAGTAAGAGATTTGAATCTACTATGAAGAAAATACTGAAAGAATCAGGTATGTCAAGTCATGAGTTTGACATAGCTAAGAAGACTGCAGAAGCCTTGAAGAAAAGTGAAAATCTTGTAATTTCACCTGAGGCATCTAGTGCAGATCCTGTTGATCCTATTCTAGTAAATGTAAAAGTTGAAGTACCTAAAAAAGATGAAGGAGATAAATCTTTTTCTCCTATTCCTAGCAAAAGAGTAAAAGTGAGTGCAATAGGACCCGGCAAGAGACAGAAAGTGATAGTACCACCTATACCTAGAATTGTAGCAGTAATTAAAGATGATGATGTAGTTTCAATCAAGAAGAAAACTTGGAAACCAAGAATTGAAAGAGTTAATGAAGATATATTGAAGCATGGAGACTTCACTAAGTTGAATAAATTCTATGATCTATATGGATCATTTGACAGATTGAATTTTGAAAATGCAATGATTACACATATGATTGTGACAGATAAGAAACTTAGCACTATTCATGGTAAGATCCTAGAAGATTTGTATAACAGACTTGTGAATAGAAAACAAAGAGCACAAGAAGAGGACATAAAGATGAGAGAACAGGTAATCAGACAGTTTTGTGAAGTAGAGGATGAAGATCATTTGAAGAGATTCTTGAAGTCTCTTGGAACTTTACTAAGAACTAAGAGAAGAACAATCCTTATAATGGGAGGCAAAAAGGAGGAAGTACAGAAAGAGACAGAGCAATCAGTAATGCAAGTTCTTGTAGATATAGTTGCAGAAAAGCATGTTGAATTAGACCCTCAACAGAAGCAATCAGAGGAACCGCATGTAGAGGAAGTTGGTATTGAAGAAGTTCCATCTTCTTCACATATCAATATTGGCAAAGAATCAATGGACATTGAAGGAACCAAAGTGACACTAGGGTCAGATGATGTAGTATTTCATGATCTAGGAAACTTTGTTGACAATTTGGCTTTAGAAAAGCAAGAGAAGATTACAGAATCAGAAAAGGATACAAAGGCAGTGGAAGCACCAGCAGTATCAGAATCAGTTCCAGCAGAATAGATAGTTAAAGGTAAACAAATTTTGACAGAGGTCACTACCCCTAGTGCACCTGACTGTAAGAAGAGACAAATTGGTTTAATTTTTGAAGACCTTGGAAAAGAAGTTGAAGATGATGATCAACTTGAGTTCATCACATCTCTTAATAAAATTATTGGAAAGAATAAGAAGGTGAAGGACCTTGAAGGAAAAGTTAGAGTTTTGACAGAGAAACTTGAGAGTGTGATCAGCACTAAGGTATCTGAATTGGATCCACTTGAAAAAGCTAAAATAGTAATAAACTCTTTTGACTCTGAATTTTCTAACTTAAAGGATATTGCTAGAATAAAAGTTCAGGAAGACTTTGAAGCAAAAATGCAACAAAATTTAAGTGTAAATATTTGAAATGATATTGGTAATTTGGATGTATGCATAAAGAATTTGAGGAAACATTTTGAGACTAGAAAGAGTTTGTATATACAATGCACAAAATCAAAAATCCTAAAAACTAAAGAAGATAAGAAGATCAGAGAGAAGATAGATGCAATTATAGCTGAAACAAACACCTTGTCAAGCCCAAATGTAAAGATAAGTTCTATAGAGAAGAACATAAGGAAGTTAAATGATGAAATTAGAATGTTAGCAAAGGAGAAGAATAGAAAGATGCTCAGGATTAACATCTTGAGAGAGCACATCTCAATCAAGACCTCAATTGTTGAAGACCAAATTAAGCAGTGTCTTTCAGCAAAGACATCTTTTCAAAAGTTTAGCTTCAATTCTCTGCAAGCTTGTCAGACAACAGCATATGGATTGAGTACTCTACTCAATGTTGTTGAATCCATCAGAAAGATATGGGAGAAAGATTTTGAATCATGGAAGTCAGAGTTTGGTGACTATGTTGCAAGCCTACCGGCTTTGCAATAGCTGATAACAAGGTATAAAGTTTTTTTTTTGAAATTTTTGTACACCCTATCTTTGTCATTGTTGTCAAAGGGGGAGAGATAGCAGAAAGTTGAATATATGTTGAGGAAGGATACTCATAGGGGGAGCTATTCTATGGATTATAATATTATATATGTGTTGTATAACTTTTGGCCACAATTTTGTGTAAATACTTTGAAGTTTTGTTTGCACACTTAGCCAATTTTCCCATATGTTGCCACCAATGACAAAGGGGGAGATTGTTGGAAATTTGGCTAATGTGGATGCATAGATGTTTTCATTATGGAAACATATGATCTCTATTAAGAGCGTAGAATCTGGAATGCAAGTATGGCAAGTTGAAGGAATAAATTATCTAAGTATGGATACAGTGATCCTGACAGAGCACCTGATGAAGATTTAGTTGGCGATGTCCACTAGAGAAATATTTTTGTTTGCACAGTTAACTAAAGCTTCTATAGAGTATGAGGATACCCCATCTTAGTGCGCATAAAGTTTGGAGTAGTACGGACAAAGTTATTCAAAGTTTACCGAAGACAGTTTTTGCAGATAGAACAGTTTTGGAGACAGTATTAGTGAAAGAGTTAAGGGATTATTTTTGCTTGTCAAAATAATGACTTAACATTATGAAGGGATGACATCCTAGATGCTTACTCTTGGATAAATATTTTGGAAGTTGACCATGTAAAGTTATTATCTCTAATAACTCATATATTAGGCATACTTGAAATGTAATGAAACATATATGTGATGTGTAAAAAGAAAGAAAAGATAACTTGTGATAGTTGTATATTGTGATAGCAGCAAAGGCTATTGATGTGAAGTTTTAAGAAGTACCATATTTCAGTCAAAAACATTTTGTATTACTTGTTTGGGTAGTGAGCTCAGCTGGTGATCAGGTTTTGTAATCTAACTCCTAACAGGTTTAAGGCTTCTAACAAGGCCTAAAGTCCTTTAACTAGGACAAATCTACTATATATTGTAAATTGACTCCTAACAGGGTCCAATATCCCTAACATGATACTTTTGATTAGTGATCTTTGTGGGTACCATCCCCACCAGGGTTTTCCTTGGGCCAGGGGTTTCCTCGAGAACATATCATGTGTTATGAGTTCTTTCTATTTACTACTATGTTTGTTAATCAGCTTGATAATCTTTGTATGCACTAAATTAATCTATTCTATCCATAAGTGGGCAAAAGAAAAAGTTTTCGAAATACTGATTCACCCCCCCTCTCAGTATTTCCTATTTGTAACACACCTTGCATCATAAATACTTAATTCAATAATATAAAATTTTATTATTCATCCCCCAATCATAGTAAACACAACATGGGGATGAATCTTTAATTCATTTCTTAAAACTTTGCCAAAATAAGGAATATCATGACACAATCATCCTTATTGGTACAATATCAAAGTAAAAAAATTGGAAGTGGATTCAAAATGAGTTATAAAATATCTAACAATGATATCCAATTATTAGATTCCAAATATCATCAAAGAGATTAACAAATTTGCAAGAAACTCCTTCTTTATTGCTTAAAAACTAGTACAACCCTACATATTTCAACACCAGACCATACGCACTCTTCACCATGAAAAACTTTGGATTGAAAACAATCCAAAATATCATCTCCTAACTTTCCAAATTGATCCCATTCAATTGGAAGTGTTAAAACACTCTAAACACCATTAAACTCATTTTCCCACCCTTTCATAACTAGTTGTTAGGATTTGAGAATTCAAATGTTAACTTATATTTAAATGTAAATTAAGTCTCTAAACTCATCCAATCAAATGGATTTTAATAAAATAGGATCAAATAGCCTATTCAAGACCCTAGTTACTTCATTTATCTGCATGGAGCACTAGACTCATTTTTAGATTATTTTCTCCTAAGGTCCTTATCAGACCCTTTAGGAGTTTTACCAATTCTATCATTTTCATCATTGCACAAAACCATAATAGGTTTCAAGACTTCACAATTGACTTGTAGGGATGCCTTCATGATCTTCTCCATGCTCTGATCAACTAGTGTCTTGAAGTTCTTTGGTGCCTTCATAGATGCTCCTGCATCATAGACCCCACCTTCAAAAGTTGTCTTGTTCCAAGAGCCAATGCTCTTCAACTTCAAACCACCCATCCTTCTAGATGGTTTTTTGCATCCTTGTACCCTTATAGCAATCAACAAAACTTTCATATTACCTACATCCATTTTTTTATAAAAATCATTGTTGGAATTAGGAGAGATAGGAACTGAGAGGGGAGGGGTGAATCAGTGCAAACAAGACTTCACTTGTAAACCTTTCAGATCTATAACTGTAAACAGTGATAACCGACTGAAATAACTTCAATCTAATTGCATGAATCAATCATCCATTTAACTTAAGTAAGTAAACAACATGACATCAATATGACAATCACATAACATAAGTATTTTGGTAATGAAAAAACCCTTGTTAGAAGGTAAAAACTACAGTGCAGATGACACCCACAAATTCTTCACTACTGCAGATAGAAAAGGTTTGCCTGTTAGGGCTACAAGTTTTGATCACTTCTGGTGATCTCACCCTATTAGGAGTGACATGTCACATCAACTAGATCTACCTAGTTATAGGATTTTAACAACACTAAAGAAGTGTGCACTCGGTTAAGAGATTTAAATAAGACTGTTAAGTTTACTCTGTTAAGAGATTTTATCCAAAACTCTATTACAATTGTCAGAAAGCAATAGGCAATTATCTTCTATTTGACAACTCAATTGTCTAATACAGATCTATAAGCTTTCATGAAATATCACCTTACTTGTGATGAATCTCTTCTCTGAATCTACTTGGCAGCCTTCTCTAATTCTGCTAATCTTGATAATCTCTATACTTTGTTCTACTTTGTTAACTGATAGACTTGAAGTTAGGCAATTACTTCAAGTGTTTCATGATTCATATATCAGCTAACACCAAAAATGATGCAAACACACAAATATTAGTGTTCTATTTTTTCCACTTTAACAAAATTAGGTTACACACCATAGTCATAACCCTAAGATCTATAGTGTACAATAATAACCTAGATCAACTATTACAAAAGATATACATTGCATTTAATGAATATCATCACATAAAATGTTCCTCGATCTTGGTAAAACATTTTATAAACCATTGTAACCTTTTGCATAGAAGAATGTGCCATTTCTGATTACAATTCCATTTCCTATGATCCTTGGTAAACACTGTATAAACTACTTAGTATATACTATGATGCTCGGTGTTTACTATTTGTCGGTGTTGGTGTCTACTGGTGCTCGGTAAAATGTCTGCTACTCAGTATATAAGCTTTACTAACTAGTCTATTCTGCTTCATGTTACCGATTAGCTCAATGTATGTGACCAACCGATATCTTTACAAACCTTTGTTACTAATGACAACCTTAAATGCTCAATAGAGATAACAATCTCCCCCTTTGGCATTAGTATAAAAACTTTGAATGTATATAGACAAAATTTTCTATATAACGTATATCTCCACCATATACATATACACATCAAAAAATTTCTAAGTACTAAGTACTCCCCCTCGGTGAAGTACTCCCCCTCGGTGCATACTCTTGGTAATATGTAGTATACATAGCATCTATGTACATATTTGGAATAATAGTTGATACATTGTTTTCCCCCTTTTTAATAGTAATGCCAAATACAAAAATTAAGTAGTATACTCACATCTTGTCAAAAATGTGTTGATGGGTTTTCTTCAGTGACGCCAAGAGGTTGTCCCATTCCTCATTCGAGTTGGTGAGAGTGATGTGCTCAAGACCGACTTGTGCATGCATGTCAAAGATGTTATCTAACACTGAAATCTCCCATGTTGCAATGAGTAGCTTGGCTTTGACAATATGAACTTCAAAAATTTTTAAGTATGGAATGAGTTTGGTTTGCAACTCAGTAACCTGATCTGTTATGTGCTCTTCTTGTTTCTTCAAATTTGCTATCAACTACCGGAGTTCCTAAACTTGGTGAATGTGCTTTAAGAAAGCATGAGGCTCAATTATAGTTGCATTTGTACTCAACTGTATTTCTTCTTCCAATCCTTTGATCTTTTGACTGACTTCAATAGTGAAGGTGTCTATAGTACAAAGCTTCAATAAATATTGACAAATTATCTGGGTGATAAATTTCATTTCAGTAATTACCTCAGATAATTTGATCTTCTATAATGCCACTTCAATTATTTTGTCTGCATCAATATCTAGGTTATTGACCTTCTCAGAAAGTGTAGCAAGTTGATCTATGATAGGAGTATCCTTATCAATGTTTACCTCAGGTACTACCTATTGTAGGATATCCCTCACATCGGTTAATACTTCTTTTTTTTTGTGTTCTTGCTTCAACTTCTCTTGTGTTTCCTTCCTTGAACATAATTCCCCATATTTACTCAATTCTTTAGGGCTTAGAGTCCTCGGGTCACACGCAGGGAGAATGATCACTTCATCTAGGGTGACCAGCCCTTTTCCTTTCTTCTTCTTCTTCGGTGCTAGAGGTGATTTCTTCTCAATAATAGCAATAGTTTTATCTCCAAATTTTAGAGTATCCTTCCTGGTTAACACATGTTCTTCATTCTTCTGCTCCTCGGTAATTATAGTCTCGGTTGATATAGTAGGAGTCTCAGATGTGGTGTCAAGTGGGATCACCTCTGTTGCCTTTGTTTCTAGTATTTCCTTTACTTCTTCTATTTCCTTTGCTTTGGTGGAAGGTGCCTCTGTATGTGTAGGCTCATCTATTTCTGCAAGTTTCTTTGTCTTGATCCCCTGTGATGTCTTTGTTTCACTTGGGATTTGAGCCTTCAGGTTGTACTTGTGAAATGATCTTAGCTACTTCTACAAGTATAGGAAGCTTACCCAGTAGTGATGTAAATAGACATTCAGTGTCTAGTGCTTCATCTTTATTTGGTGCAATATTTACATCTTCATCATCTTGGTCATCAGGATCACCATTTGTGATGTCCTCAATGAGTACATCATCATCAGTTTTCTTCTCCAGTTGAACTTCAACTTTATCTAGTGCATCCTATGAAATACTTATTTCTTCCTTGTCCTCGGTGATATCAATTGCCTCGATAACTGATATACTGGTATTCTTTGATTTCTTTGTAGTTTCCTCATCAATGCAAATACCTTTGCCTTTGGAATTGTGTCTCTTCTTAGACAAGTTCAAGAATGCTTCTTGCTTAGCTTTTTCTTCGGCCTTCAAAATTGATGCTCACACAGAATCAGTTGTGGTATCCATATCTACTACATTTTCATCCATCATCATCAAGGCTCTATTCTTGATCATAAAGTTTTCTTGGTATTTGGTCAAGTATTCACTAACTTTTCCAAAGCTTAAATGTGAGGTTGCCTGAGCTAGAGAGCGTTCTCTCTTTCTCTTCTTGGTGTCCAGTGCAATAGGCCATTTTTCAGTAATTTTGTCATCCAATTTTTTTCGGTAGTGCATAGGCAAATTCCATTGGAACTTTCTTGAATTTTATCATCATTTGGATGACAGCCTCTTCTATCTTGGTTTGATCTTCTTTTGACATCTTGTCAAATCTATCTAGTAAGGGATTAGTGAGAGCTCCATGATTAATTATGTCTTCAATGATTTCATCTATTGTTTTTGTCTTGTTACTAACCACTTTGAATTGATTGACATCATCTTCTATCTTAGTTTCCTCAAGATCTTCTTTATTTCTTATGAATTTTCTCCTTTTCTTTGGTGCCTCAGCTATAGCCTTGTTCTTTCTCTTAATGTTTTTCCTTGTTGGTGTGGGTGCTCTCCTTTTTGTTACTTTCTCTTCTTCTTCCTTATTGGTTGATGGTGCTACAGTTGATGATCTTGTCTTCATACCTTCATGTATAGGTGACTACTTCTTTATATGAATTTTAGGTAGAGGAACCAATGTGGGATCTTGTTCTTTGTCAGACTTAGTCTCCTCACTATCATATGGTTTGTCAGCTAACTATAACTGACCTTCAGTTGCCTATTCAACTGGTATCTCTTTAGATGTCTCAGACCCATCTCCATATTTAGCAGTGAGATTTTTCTTCATCTTCTTTACCTTTCTAGTTATTTTACCGATCTCAATATTTGTTGAAATTCTAGATTTGGCCTATTCATATACTCTGAACCTAGTGGCAATGGGATCTTTTGGTAGTGCAAGTAGTGTATTAATATATTTCAGTGTGAAATCATGGTTTATTTCATATCCCATCGGTGCCAACCATTTTATCCTAGGTTCAACTACTTTTATCAAAGTATAATCTATGTTGACTACAAAACATATGTCATTCTCAAATCTCTGAACTAATTCCCTCAGAATTCTGCTTCTTTTATGCATTTTAGACTGAAACTCTTTGAAGTATGTATTAAACTCTATATTCAACATATCTCCTAACTTATTCATCATTTCACTAATCTGCTTTGTTATTGGTATATCCATATCCAATTTACTTTACTGATGCCAGGTACATACTTTTGTAGATAGAAAAATATGCATGCAAGTAGAGATCTGAACTTACATGTGTTAGACTTCTTTTTCTTTATGGTTTTCATATTCTCCTAAAGTTGATGAAATAGTACCTCGGCAAGATCAACCTAGTGACCTTTTACCACAATTTTGTGTGCCATGTCTTTTGTGCTGCAAGGTACACTATTGAGTCTACTTGATTGAAATAACTTGTACCTGATCACATGTGCTACAAATTTGACTACTGGGTACTTGATTGTTGAAATCTTCAATGCCCGACCATCCCATTGTGCTCCAGTAAATTTCTCAACATCCGGTCATGATGAACTATGAAAAACCTTAGCCGTGTCAATTGTAGGGAGCCTAGTAACCCTACTGATCATTTTCTTATTGACCTCAATCAGTTTAGCCGGCCAAAATTTGTCATCATGATACCTGCTCATAATGATTTTGATCTAATCTGATTCAAATGATTGCAGATAGTGTATAAAACATGATAACCCTGATTCCTCAATCTTCTTGTAATCTAATTTCATTTTTCCATTAGGGCCACAGAGTTGTTGATATGCTGAAATAGTTTCAAAATCTCCAACTTCTCCAATTTTGCAATGAATATATGATCTTACATCTTCTATCAATAAAACCCTTTCTGGCATGCTTGAAAAAGTGCCCATGGTATCTATTTGAGCTGGGACTTTAGGATGTGGCTTAAACTTAGGTTCATCAAAGTTTGCCATAACAATTAGATTAACTTCCTCCTCAACACTTTGTGATTTTCTTGTAGATGACGTTGATGCGATAAATTTATTCTAGGGTTTCAACAAGTAGTAGGATAAAAAGTGTTTGATAGAAAATGAACTTACTCAGTATCATGAAGAGTGATGTTGGTTCAATCTAACGTAGCCTTGAATCCTTCTGAAAATCTTTTAGCTTGAACTTTTCTCTTTGGATTCTCTGCTCTTTGAAATCACAATGTAAAAATGAACTCTGTTCCTATGTATTTATAGACTTTTCGATATTCCCACTCAAACTTTCATGCAATAAATGCTTGATCTAACTTTCGGTATGAAACAACTGTCAACTCGATGACAACTAAAAGTCTTGTCTGTTTGGTTAACATAGGATTTCTTCATCGGTTGATACATGTGCTCGGTTAACCTTAGATAGTGATTACTAATGGGTAACCAACTCTTGGTCTCTCTTTTACCAACTGTATAACATTGTTAGCTCATAACACATAAACCATAGTGTATCTTTATTCATGCTGATTTTTGTATTTGTACATCAAGTATAAGGAACTGTATGTAAAATGTGATCATTTGAAATGTCAGTCCCATACATTCCTATTTCACCTTAAGTGGAGGTACTGATGTCACCCAGTCCAGTGGATGAGGTTTCACCGACAACATTACTTGACTCAGCATTCTCATTAGATGCCTTCTTCCACATAGTGTTCCTTAACTTCATGATATTTGTGATAGTATATCCACTTTCAAATATATGGTTTTCATCTGGTGCTTAGTCTCTGCAGTTCTTTCTTAAATGACCGACCTTATGATAGTGCATACAAGCCTTTCCAGTGCTTGGCCATCTTCTTGATTGTCCAATCTGACTCTTTCTATAATAGTTTGTTGCAATGTGTCCATATCTACCACAAGTAGTGTAGTTAGCCCATGTATTATAATCCCAAACATAAGAGTTACCTTGTCTCTTCAGTTGATATGGCTTGCATTGTGGTTTGTCCTTAGGTGTCCAGACTTGTTTCATTTTTGCCTTACATTCTTATGCAGTGTGTCCATGCCTGTTACAAATATAACATATTTTCTCCACAGTGGTATTATTAGCAAGATCATTTTTCTTAGCTCTACACTCATAAGTAGGATGTCCAAACTTACCATAGTAGTAACAATATCCATTAAACTTAGGAGTGATAGGAGGTTTACCTTATGCTTTTCTTCTACTCACATTAGATGTATGTCCCGGTTTGCCACAGTGATAACATGCCAACACTTTAGGTTTTTGATTTTGATTGATGTTGACTTGTTTAGCTTGTTGTGATTTTTCTCCTCTACCGATGTAGCCTATACTGGCTTTACTTCAAAATCTTCTTTGATTAGTCAGAAAGTCATCAATCTTCTTAGAGTTGTCCTCAACAAGTTTCTTCATTTCATTTTTTTGTTGTTGATTTTTCACTTTATTTCTCAGCTTCACATTCTCTTCTCTGAGACTTGCAACATCTTCTAGTCTTCTTGACAATTCTGCATTCACTTAGTTTACCTCTTGATTCACAGTCATCATTTAATTAGTTATTTGGAAATGTCAGTTAGTGAGTCTTTGTATCTCACTCTCTTTAGCTTGAAGTTTTTTAGTCATCTATCTTCGGTCATCGATTGCCAGATTCCTTTCTTTCTCAACATTTTTTCTTTGTTCATTGTTTCTACCATTCTCACCATCTAACATTCTTGACCGATTTGTAGTGCTTTCACTTGATCAGTTAAATATTGATTCTTTTCAGATAGATCGGTGATTGAAAAGGTAAAAACTGCAGTGGGGCTGACACCCACAAATTCTTCACTACTGTAGATAGAAAAGGTTTCCTTGTAGGCTACAAGTTTTGATCACTTCTGGTGATCTCACCCTATTAGGAGTGACATGTCAGATTGGCTAGATCTACCTAGTTATAGGATTTTAACAACACTAAAGAAGTGTGCACTCAGTTAAGAGATTTACATAAGACTGTTAAGTCTGCTCTATGAAGATATTTTATCCAAAACTCTATTACAATTGTCAGAAAGTAATAGGCAATTATCTGCTATTTGATAAATCAATTCTCTAATATAGATCTATAAGCTCTAATGAAATATCACCTTACTTTTGATGAATCTCTTCTCTGAATCTTGTCAGTAGCCTTCTCTAATTCTGCTAATCTTGATAATCTTTGTACTCTGTTCATCTCTGTTAATTGATAGACTTAAAGTTAGGCAATTACTTCAAGTGCTCCATGATTCATATATTAGCTCACACCAAAAATGATGCGAACACACAAATATATAGTGTTCTATTTTTGCCTCTTTAACAAAATTAGGTTACACACCACAGTCATAACCCTAAGATCTATGGTGTACAATAATAACCTAGATCAACTATTACAAAAGATATACATTGCATTTAATGAATATCATCACATTAAATGTTCCTCAATCTTGGTAAAACATTTTATAAACCGTTGTAACCTTTTGCATAGAAGAATGTGTCATTTCTGATTACTATGCCATTTCCTGTGATCCTCGATAAACACTATATAAACTAGTCAGTGTATATTGCGATGCTCAGTGTTTATTGTCTATCAGGGTCGGTGTCTACTGGTGCTCGATAAACTGTCTACTACTTGGTATATAAGCTTTACCGACTAGTTTGTTCTACTTCATGTTACTGATTAGCTCAATGTAAGTGACTGACTAATATCTTTACAAACCTTGGGTACTAATGACAATCTTAAATGCTTGATAGAGATAACAATCATCACAACATAAAACATTTTTATCAACAACCTCACTACCATGTTATTGTTTGGAATGGTCAACATGTTGCTTGTTTTCTTTCCTTCCAAGGCCTACATAACCATTGTTTTTACTTCCCAATGTACATCTCTTCCTCTGACCAAATAGAGGACACCATACTCCTCCAATAAGTATGTTATTTTTATGATTGTTAGCAGTGTCATTCATCACATTATCTGCATCACCATGCTTCCTCATTAACAAAGACTACCTCATAGTGTGATCCTTAACCAAGGACTGATTGTTAATCCTTCCCACATACTCTCTCTTACCAAGAAACACAATTCTAACCTTACCATCATAAGGTAAAGGTGTTAGAATGAATCTCTACCCATTTTGACATACAACATATGTTAGGAATAGTCCCATGAGATAACTAAGAGGGGGGGGGGGGGGTGAATCAGTTATCTACAAGATTCAATTCTTTATCCAATTAAGTATATTTAAACATAAAGTATAAAAACAATGAAAGAAAACTTGAACACAACACCAATATTTTGGTTACGGGGAAACCCAAATAGGTAAAAACCTCGGTGGGACTTGATACCCCCTAATATTTTGTACTAGTGTATAATGATCCTTGTTAGAAGATCCTTTACCCTATTAGGAGTAGCTTTACAATATATTAAGTACAATAGACCTGGTCAAGGGTCAGACCCTATTAGGAGTCTTTTACAATTTTCCCTATTAAGGGAGAGGATACACTGTCTGAGAGCTCACTGCTCAAATGGGCGAAGGCAACAACCTTCTGAATAATAGATACGCACTATATCTAGATCTTGGTGAAATACACTTTGACGTGCTATCTAGATCAGTTCCAATGATAGCACAAGTACTTTACTTGGTCACATAGACCTTCTTCTGATGGATCAACACTTCACACACTCTGCTCTACTCTTCTTAATCAACCATGAACCACACTTCAGCAATCACAAATGACTGCCTATAAATATCTTTTCTCCAAATGATATAATCAAGTCAACCTATTAGAACCACCTTGAGATCATATTAGAGAAACCATAATAAACTCCAACAAACATTATGTCAGCTCTATTATGCATGCATCTCATTCTCGGACTTGTCTAATAAAATAATTATAGACGCGCACTACACACTGTCGGCACTACCAAAATAACTGGAGCTTTCTCTATATGCTAAATTAACTCATGTGCTCTTAACCAAACATCAATAACACTTCTCCAAGATTAACTCCAAGGGTGCATACCCTCAAAATAGGTGCAACTCAAGAACCAATAAAATCTATGTCGCTCTTCTGAACAAACATAAGAAATTGCTACTGGTGAATAGCAACTACATAACTTCACTTGCATTCATTATCAGACTATGCGTCCATGAACTTAACATCACTAACATGTCTTCAACATATATCTAAGTGTGCAAGGCTCCATAATAACTGTATGGACAACCATACATAGAACACTATCTGTTACTCTGTCAGGAACACTGCTGACACCAACTACTATATAACTATTTGTACTAATAGTTAACCTCTATGCCCATGATATCATGTCCCTGCTACATATACTAAAAGCTTACTACATAATACTTTCACACATGCTACTTTCCATATGTTGTCATCAATGACAAACATACAGTTAGTACTAGCCAACCAGCAAATCTCCAACAATCTCCCCCTTTGGCATTAATGGAAACATGTGGAATGAAAAACCACCATCAACCCAAATGAACATTTCTTTTATAACATTCTCCATTTCATCTTCCAAAAATCCCCCAAAGATGAATCCTCCATCTACTACAATATTTTCTAATATTCTCCATTTCCTCAACTGTATTGATGTCATAACTGAATGCTACTCCCCCTTAGTGTATTACTCCTCTTTTGCTTCTATTTTTCATGACTCTATATATACTCCCCCTTTGACATCAATGGCAAAGGGTGCCATTCATTTTAAGCACCGATACTACACCTAAGGTAGAGTAGTCAACCTTCCACCAGTCCCTGAGGACTCATGCCTTTCCTTCTTTCTTCTAAGTAGAAACGGGGAAGGGAATGACTCCCAACATCTCCCTAGGGTACTCAAAAGTATGCTTAGGCAAGGGCTTTGTGAATATATCTGCCAACTATTCTTTAGTACTCACATAGTCCAACTTGACTTCTTTCTCTACTAATTTCTCTCTTAGGAAGTGATACTTGATCTCAATGTGCTTTGTCTTTGAATGTATCATAGGGTTCTTTGACATATTGATAGTGCTAGTGTTATCACAGTCAATAACAATAGGATAATCAATCTGAATTCAAAAATCTCTTATCATCTACTTGATCCACACAATTGTAGAACAATTCAAGGCTACTGCAACATAGTCTACTTCTATTGTTGACTGAGAAATACAATTTTTTGTCTTGCTTATCCAAGTGACAAGTCTATTACCAAGAAACACTACTCCACCTAAAGTACTCTTTATGTCATTAACACATCCTACCCAATCTACATCAGTGTACACATGAAGCTCAACATTTTTTGAATTAGGATACCATAGACCATAATCTATAGTGCCCTGCAAGTATCTAAATATTCTCTTTACTACCATGAGGTGACTTTGTTTAGGCTCTGCTACAAATCTTCCAACTATGCCAACTGTATTTGAAATATTAGGTCTAGTCTGAGTAAGATAAATGAGTTTACCAATCATAGACGTACAAAATGTTATATCTACTACTGGTGAGTCATCTTTTTTTGTAAGCTTACATCCAATGATCATAGGAGTTCCTACTAGCTTGCAATCATCCATCTAGAATTTATTTAGTATCTCTTTCACATAATTTGATTGATTAATGAAAATTCCTTTTTTAGTCTGCTACACATTTAGTTCCAAAAAGTACTTGATAGGACCAATCATACTCATCTCAAACTCATTCTTCATTTCTTTGGAAAATTCAACACTGAGTTTGTCATTACCTCCAAAGATAATGTCATCAACAAATATAGCTACAAGAAGTAAACCTTTAGATGTCTCTCTAATGAATAGATTACAATCTGCTGCTCCTTTCTTGAATCGAATCTATGTTAAGTATCCATCTAGTCTCTCATACCATGCTCTAGGGGCTTGCTTAAGTCCATACAGGGCTTTCTTCCATTTGCATACCATATCAGGTCTATCTAATAAGGTGAATAGTTTAGGCTACTCAATGTATACTTCTTCTTTTAAGTCTCCATTCAAGAATGTTGACTTGACATCCATCTGATAAACTTTGAAGTTTTTCACTGTAGCATAAGCTAGAAACAACTTAATAGCTTCTAATCTACTCATAGGTGCAAATGTGTCTGAATAATCAATGCCTTCTCTTTGCACATATCCTTTACATACTAGTCTTTCTTTAATTCTTACTACTGTACCATCTTCATTTATCTTATTTTTGAATATCCACTTTGTTCCAATCACATTTTTATCACTAGGTCTAGGGACTAATTCTCAAGTGTCATTCTTAACAATCTAATCAAGTTCTTCCTTCATAGCATCATGCCAATCTAAATTATTTCATGCATCTTCAACACTTAAAGGTTCAATATGAGATAGTAAACATACCACTTCATTGCTAGCTGGGTTCTTTGCTTGTGATTTTGATAAGACTTTGCCGCTCTGATCTCCAATGATGTCTACCTTGGAATGATTTCTTGAAGTAAACTTTGGAACTTTAGGTGATGCTGACTCATCAATCTTAGGAGTATTTTCTTCAATTATCTCAGGGTCATTGAATAACACATCTATACTATCAAACATTTCTTCAAGAACTATCTCACTAGTAGAGGGTCTAGGTTCTTCTTCAATCATGGGTGAGTAATCATGATATCTTTCTTGAATGATAAAATTTTCATCAATCTTTACATGAGAACTTTCAATCATCTTTTTCAATCTTAAATTGAAACATCTATAAGCTTTACTTTTGGTAGAGTAACCAAGAAAAATACCTTTATCACTTCTTGCATCAAACTTGCCTACTACTTCATCCCTCTTGATGTAGCACTTGCTTCCAAAGATTCTAAAGTATTTTACTATGGGAACATTACCAAACCATAGTTCATAAGGTGTTTTTTCAGTGCTAGGCCTTAGTTGAATTCTATTGATGATATAGACTATTGTATTGACCGCATCTCTCCAATAGGTGTGTGCAACTTTTTCTTCTACAATAATCATGCACGCTATATCAAGGATGATCCTATTCCTTCTCTTTGCAATTCCATTCTACTAAGGGGTTCTAGGTGCACTTAACTAGCTCTTTATGCCATGTTCTTTGCAGTACTCATAGAATCTATCAAAGGTGAATTCTCCTCCTCTATCTAATCTCAAACATTTTATCTTTAATCTAGATTCATTCTCAACCTTAGCTTTGAATATGTTGAGCTTCTCAAAAGCTTCTAACTTATCTTTTAACAATGCAACCCACATCTTTCTTTTATAATCATCAACAAACAAAATGAAATACCTTTCACCATAGTATGATCTTGTTTGAGTTGGACCATAGTATCCTCAATGAATTTCTCACATGCTTCCCCATCACACATTCCCTGCATATAGTAGCAATTGGCTTTGCTATGGTAGGTAGATCTCTTACTGCCTTTACATTGCTTATCTTTACTATGTTATCAAAATTTATATGACATAGTCTTTTATGCCACAACCAACTGTCATCAACATTAGCAACAAAACAACTTGCTTCTAAATTGAGTTTAAAAAAATTACCTCTTGTCTTTGTGCCTGATGCAATCATAACACCATCTTTGTTGTTAATGATGCATTTGTCATCTTTGAACTCCAACTAATAGCCTTTTCCAACTAATTGTCCAACACTAAGAAGGTTATGTTTCAAACCATCAACATAAAGAACATCATCAGTATTGTTCTTTCCATCCAAAGTGATGGCTCCTCTACCAACTATAGGTTTAGGAGTGTTGTCTCCAAATCTGACCATACCTCCATTATATTTGTCCAAATGAACAAACCTGCCTTTATCACCTATCATGTTATGTGAACAACCATTGTCTATAATCCAATCTGTCCTTATGTTAGCTTGTGAAATCAATGCTAGCTCTTGATTTACTTTCTCATCTTTAGGAACTGACTTACTATTGATCTTGTCTACAATAGAAATGAATCCAATTTCTTCTTCACCTGATTCTTCATTTGAAACTCCATCTCTAGCATAGTAGCATTCCTTAGAATACTTAGGCTTGTAATCCTTTTTGAACATTTTATCTCTAGTGAGACACTTAGATGCAAAGTGACCAATCTTATTACATGAAAAGCACTTAAATGGTAATTGACCTTCATATTTTCCTTTTCCTTCATTTTCTCTTTTGGAAACCATAGCAATAAAATCATCTAGTGTTTTATCTTCATCATGATCGTCAAAATTACCAAAAGTGTTTGTAGATTTCTTACCATGAACTGTTGCTTTGAAAGTTGTTTCACTCTTTGGTTCTGTCTTCAATCTTGAAATCTCAAAAGCTGAGATCTTGCTGATCAAGGTCTCTCTCTTGAAATTTGATGTAAGATGCATGGTCTCATCAAGGCTGTTGATCTTGCTTTCATATTCTGGAGTAAGAGTAGTCATCACTTTATCCATAATGTCCTCTTCTGATATCTCTCCACCATTGTTCCTAATTCCAGCAACTACTTCATTTATCCTCTGATTGTAAGCTTTGAGGTTTTCTTCAGGTAGCATCTCTAATGCATTGTATATTTTCTTCCATGTCTTTTTGCGCACACCCTTTTCTTGTTTGTTTCCTTTAAATGTGTCTTCTAGGTGCTTCCATATTTGGTGGGTTGTATCTACCTTTTTTACTTCTAAATATTCACCATTAGATAGGGCACTGATAAGGGCTTCTTTAACAATAGCATTATAATGAAATAATTCCTTTTCTATGTCAGTAGTATCATCTTTTCCAAGGTATTCTAAGTTAGGAGTCTTGGCTGCTTTGATGGTTACATTAAAAACTTCAAAAACAATGCACTGCAAATGGGTTACCATCTTGTTCTTCCATTCAAGATAATTCTCTCCATCAAACTTAGGAATTTCTTTCCTGAAGTACACCATCTGATCAACCTCAAGCTATTAAAATTTCTTTCTGAGGCACTTAGCTCTGATAACAATTGTTAGGAATAGTCCCAAGAGATAACTAAGAGAGGGGGTTGAATCAATTATCTACAAGATTCAATTATTTATCCAATTAAGTATATTTAAACATAAAGCATAAAATCCATGAAATAACACTTGAACACAACACCAATATTTTGGTTACGGGGAAACCCAAATAGGTAAAAACATCGGTGGGACATGATACCCACTAATATTTTGTACTAGTGTATAATGATCCTTGTTAGAAGATCCTTTACCCTATTAGGAGTAGCTTTACAATATATTAAGTACAATAGACCTAGTCAAGGGTCAGACCCTGTTAAGAGTCTTTTACAATTGTCCCTGTTAGGGGAGAGGACGCACTATCTAAGAGCTCACTGCTCAAATGGGTGAAGGCAACAACCTTTTGAATAATAGATACACACTATATCTAGATCTTGGTGAACTATGCTTTGACCTACTATCTAGATCAGTTCCAATGAATAGCACAAGTAATTTACTTGGTCACATAGACCTTCTTCTGATGGCTCAACACTTCTCACACTCTGCTCTACTCTGCTTAATCAACCATGAACCACACTCAAGTAATCACAAATGACTGCCTATAAATATCTTTCATCCAAATGATATAATCAATTCAGCCTATTAGAACCACCTTGAAATCACATTAGAGAAACCATAATAAACTCCAAAAAATATTCTATCAGGTCTACTATGGGCACAACACATTTTGGGACCTGTTCATATAATATAATTGTAGATGCACGCTACACACTATCAGCTCTACCAAAACAACTAGAACTTTCTCTATAAGCTGAATTAACTTATGCAATCTTAATCGAACATCAATAAAACTTCTCCAAGATTAACTCCAAGGTCACATATCGTCAAGATAGGCACAAATCAAGAACCAATAAAATCTTTGTCGGCTCTTCTAAACAAACACAAGAAACTGCTACTAGCAAATAGCGACTGCATAACTTCACTTGTGTTCATTATCAAACTATGCTTCCATGAACTTAACATCACTAACATGTCTTCAACATATATCTAAGCGCACAAGGCTCCATGATAACTATACGGACAACCATACATAGAACACTATCTATTACTCTGTCAGGAACACTACTGACACTAACTACTATATAACTGTCTATACTAATAGTTAACCTCTGCACCCATGATATCATGCTAATATCATGTCCATGCTACATATACTGAAAGCTTACTACATAAGACTTCCACACATGCTACTTTCCATATGTTGTCATCAATGATAAACATACAGTCAGTACTGGCCTGCTGGCAAATCTCCAACTACATATGTATTTTAACACCCATATTAAACTATCCTCCTAGAAGATTTCCAAGGCCTACCTAGGCTAATGTAGCAACACTACAAAGGTACAACATCACAAAATACCCTATCATTATATTCTCCAATATGGAAATCAACATTTTCCTGCTCTCTAATCATCAAATTATGATCATTATTCACCTATGACATACTATAAGGATGCTCAAGTGGAAATGTTCTTAAATTAAGCTTCCTTACCATCTAATAAGAATCTATATTCTCAAATGATCCAAAATCTATGATCATGTTGCAAACCTTTCCATGAATTTAACAACATGTTCTAAAAAGAGTTACCTTTTTCCTCTCTTGTTGCTGCATAGGTGTCTTCCTCACCATCAAGTATTTACCTTCTTTTGGGTCTACCATCTTTGATTCTTGTTCTAAATGTTTTTTTTCTTCCTCTATACCTTGTGTCAAGTGGACTCTCTTCTCCTTCTTCTTGAAGTCACCCTCTTTCTTTGGACACGTAAAGGATTGATGCCCAATTACTCCATGATTAAATCATTTACTAGTGAATATACCACTACCTCTACCATAGCCATATTTTTTACTTCCGCTTTGCTTTGTGTCAGCATTCATGCTCTTTCCTTTTTCATCATTAGGTTGTCCCTTCTTATCGTAGGATCTTCCTCCTCTACCTTTGTTTGGATTTTCTCTACCAACACCATTCTTGTCTTGTTTATCCTCAACTTCTCCTCATCTCTCACAACCAACTTAAAGCATTCCTCAAAAAATGTAGGGGTTGCAAGACTTAATTCATCTTGGATGTTGAATCTAAGTCCTCCCAAGTATCTTTCCATCTTTTCTTCCACATCCTCTTCATTGCCAACTCTAATGTATAGCTTGTGGAATTATTCAATGTACCCTTCTACATCCAAGTCTCTTTGTCTCAAACTTTGCATCTTCTTCTACATCCACACATTGTAGTCAGTAGATAAAAAATTTGTCTTTATTTTATCCATCATAGCATACTAAGAAGTAATGTTTGGCTTGCGTCTCTTCCATCGTTTTGCTTGAACACAATCCCACCATAAAAGGGTATGTCCTCTCAACCTTGACTTTGAAATATTTACCTTTTGTTCCACTTCAATATATTCACACTCAAAGTAGTTCTCGATAGCACTAAACCAATCAATGAGTTCTTCATCATCCATCTTACCTATGTATAAGGGTAATTCTAATCTTCCTTTTGCATATCCACTCTATATGGCTTTAGAAAAATTTTCCATTCTCAAATCTTTAGGATCTAGTTGTGTTTCCTCTCTCAAATGGATTTCTTCTTCTCCTTGAGCTTCAAAATCATCATCATCTTCTAGCCTATTCTTTCCTCTCTTCTCAAGTATGGTCCATCTACCAATCAAGGACCTCATCTCCTTGTCCTTCTCAATATTCTCCCTTCTCTCTTGTTCAAGGGAAGCTCTCATTATTTTGTTCTCTTCCATTTTCTTCTTCACAATATTGGAAAGCTCATAATGAGTGACCATTTGAGGGATACCATCTTCTTCTTCTTCTAACATCTCTAATGTACAAGATCAACTCTAGAACAATAAAGGAGGAAATGGACACTCCAACACCTAAACAAAGGTTCAAGTACACCAAAGACCCCAAAAGTTTTCTTCTCTCTAAAACCTAGGATTATCTTAGGCACGGATACCAATTGATGTAGAGGTGGATGGTTTTGGTTGATTTCCTACTCCAACTAATAAAAGTTTCAAAGGTTCAAGCCCTCACCAGGCCTCCTAAACCCCAAGGATTCCAAATAGCCCAAAGCATACCACTGACTCACACACTTCTTGAAACACCAAGATGGTTATTTATGACCTCTACAAGGTTTATTCAATAGGATTCAATAATTTTTAGGTTTGTACTCAATACTCAACACCCCAAACCCCCTTTTTGAGGTCTAATTGTTTTCCTAGTAGGTCCCTAGCAGTAGGAAAGTTAACTTTTCACACAAGTGTCTCCAAAAACAAGACAAATGAAAGGGGGATTTAGACACCTTTTTAAACTTTATTCAACATATCCAAAATTCAATATATATATTTTTGGACCAACATACCCCAATTCACAGTGTGCCCCTATTTTAGGCATAAAAATGGACCATTTTACAAAGAAAGTACAATGTAGTCTTACTCCCAAGATCCATGAATCTCATAAGTCTATCAATATGGTTTAAAAAAAGGAATATCAACTCAAATAATTGTACAAGTTGAGAAATCCAACTTCACAAAATGCCAAGAACACCTGCATGCAAATAACCTATTGCTGAAAGGAAACCAAGAAGATAAAAAGAAAAGGCTTGGAAAATCTCAGTGGTGTGAGAGAAATTGTATTCCAAGATAATGAAAAATAATTACAAGAGTTCAACCTTTAAGGTGAACAAAACCCTAAACCTAGAAAAGCTAGGTTGCACATTATAATTAATAAATATATTATTTATAATGTACCTAAGAGATAACTTAAGTAAAAAAGATTAATAAAACTAACTGATTAATCTAACACCCCCCTTAAGTGAAGCTAAAGAGGTAAGCTAACCTAGCACAACTATGAAACTAGGAAATGGGTCCTGGCAACAAGGCCTGATCAGGTACCCAATACAAGGAAATCTCTGTAAACTGGAGACAAAGGAGAAAACCCAGTGGGAAAAACTCCTCTCCAAAAAGAGATATAAAAGCAAGAAAAAGACAAAAAATGACTTCAATAGACTCTCTCAAATCCATAAGTACAATGCATGCTGCCAACCCCCTCGTGAGAGAGGGTCAGGGTCCAAAGCCCCCCTAGAATGAAAGAACCCCTGGAACAATGAATGAACCACTATGACTCCAATATAAAGGAGTGAAAGACAGTGAACACTAAAGAGGTACCCTCAAAAGATGAGGTGTCACTAGAAGGCTAAGATGATGCTCAAAGGAGTAGACATGAGGATCCTGAAAGGGAATCCCTAATGTAGGTGGTATGATAGGTGTGTTGACACTATCAGGAGAGAGGAGATAAATGTCCTCTGTAGAATCCTCAACAACTACACCAGGTGGCTCGATGAATGGAGCTAGAGGGTCTAGCAGTGTTGAAGAAGAGTCCTACTAAAGAGAAGAAACCCCAACAAGAGGAGGGGAGGTAGTCACAGAAGTGGTCTCAAGAATAACACAGAGGTTCAAGTGACCTAACTATCCCACATGATGCTCTCGCTCAAGAGGAGAGCTGTGAGCCGATAATGGAGATGGTGGAAAAAAGTGTGAGAAGGTGTAGAGATGAGTGGAGGGATCAACTATCCCTATAGTAACAATACCACCTATTGCACTATCACAGATGAAGACTGAATCAGCTGTGAACTTAAGTGTCTTCCCTGACCCACTGAGTGTAATCTGATAAATCAAGAGAAGGTTTGCAGACAGAGATGGAACATACAATACATCATTGAATGTTCCATCCTAAATTCATACTGAACCTTTCTCGCAGACTATCATAAAAGTGTTACTCCCCATGAGAATGTGATGAATAGGAGAAGCCTCAATAGAAAAGACTATCTCTAGAGAAGATGCCATATGGTGAGAAGCACTAGAATCTTGTGTCCTAGGGACCTATGAAGGGGATGCAATGGAAGACCGTAGTGCATGACCCTGTCCAAAATGTTGTTCAGATGTCAAAGATGAGGTAGAAGATTGAAAAGCAGACCCCTATGAGGTAGAAGAGGATGGAGAGGAAATAATGCTCTTCTGAATAGAGCTTGTAAATCTATAATCTATTTCTCATAGCCATCAAATCTCTTCTGAAAACAATGTGACTCATCATGAGGCCCCTTCTGACAATAGGAACATGTAGGGCTCTCAGTCTTCTATTTCTCCTTCTTAGAAGAAGATGGTGGGCTAGTAGAGTGCTGAGAAGAGGAATCAGATGTTTGCTTCAGCTTCTACTTCTGTGTATCTTGAGGTGTCTTGGCAAGGAATGCATGTGACTTTGAACCTGTAAGTGAGTCCATATGATTGAGCTTGGACTACTCACGAGTCAACCTATCATAGAAGGTCTCAAAAGAGGGCATAACATGTTGTGCACCCAATGCATCCATAATGGAGTAGAAGGTAGAAGTGAAAATATGATAAGGGCCATGAAGCTTTGAGAGTATCTGAAAGATACACTCATCATCTAACTTCATCTTTCCAACAACCTGTAAAATAGAGTGAAGAAACTTGAACTTCATCAAGAAGTCCTCAATGCTAGTGAATGATTCAGGTACCAAGGAATTGAACTTTGCATCTATCTGTAGAACCCTGAACTGATTCATTGTGCCAAACAAGGTGGAAAACTTGTTCCACATAGCCCTAAGTGTGGTTAAACCACCCAGGTGGAACAACAACCCATCTGAAATGTTCATTGCAATGAGGCCCATTGCCTCATCCATCCTATTTCAATGCATACAAACCTCATAAGGTCTTTGTAAAATTGGCTGAGCTACATTGAGGCATGACCATCCCTTTTTCCATAAGCAATCTGGTCATCTGTCCTTTCCAAGTGTGATAGTTGTGAGGTGTAAGGCGGCCCACATAGGAGTCTTCCATTGAGAGAATGAAGATAGAAGTAGAAGGGTCTTTCTAAAGTAAATTATAGAAAGTAAAGAGCACCCCCCCCACAAAGTATAATACTATCCCCCATACATAACAAAGTACTATGAAAGCATAAGAAATGAGAAAAAAAACTTGAGTTCCAGA
Source organism: Chamaecyparis obtusa (assembly GCA_027943335.1). Taxonomy (NCBI): domain Eukaryota; kingdom Viridiplantae; phylum Streptophyta; class Pinopsida; order Cupressales; family Cupressaceae; genus Chamaecyparis; species Chamaecyparis obtusa. The sequence continues at coordinate 69,507 of BSBK01011967.1, read as the reverse complement.
AGTAGAACAGGAGCATAGAAGAAGGTGCATCTTTCACTAAAAAAATAGCAATCAAATGCAGAAATTAGGAAGTGAAACTTGCATGAGAGCAACGGACTTGGAAAGACCTTTCCGACGATATATCATATGTCAAATTTTGAGTCTGTTTGAGCCCTATAGAACCAAAAAAGCCCAAGTACCCCCAAAATGCAAGCTCCCTGGAAAAAACTGTCACTAGAAAAAAGTTGACTATCATATGCCTATCATGAGCTAGTTGATGATGTCATCATGACCTATGATGATGTCATCATAAAAAAAATAGAAAGTCAACAAAAAATTTTGAAAAATGGCTGAAAAATTTTGAAACATGCCAGAAAAAATTCCTGGCAGGTGATGTCAGCAGGTGGGTGATGTAGGGGTGACACTGGGGTGGTTTCTAGGTGGTGGTGGAGCTTTGGTGGCCATTGGGTAGCACTAGGGTGGCGCGGGGGTAAGGTGGCACTGGGATGGCGCAAGGGGCGGCACTGGAGTGGCACGGGGGCATGGGAAGCGTGGGGGCCGAGCAGAGGTGGTGTGGCGGTGGTACACTGGTTGCCCTACCACTAGTGGCTGAAAAATCCCTAAAATCACCTTTTTTGAATTTTTTTAAAAAAATTTTGTCTCAATTTTTGAGTTGTATGGCCCTAAGAGAAAAAAATTCTCCCAGAGGTCACTGTGGCCAAAAATAACAAATTTTATATGGTTTTTGGCTCTCCCAAGCCTTCTGAGTGCAACGATGGAGTCTATTTTGGCTCAAAGTACTCTAGAAAATAGTGCCTCCTCAAAAGTGAAGAAAAAAAACTAGAGAAGTTATGTCTTTCATATTCGAAACTATTAGCTCTTTTTCATGTAGAATCGCCACTATAGTTATCAAACTTGACTCTCAGGTTCCCTAATTCTAGATTCTTACAAGGAAAAGGATAATTGATAAGGACCAAGTCCTTCTTCTACTTTGGGCTCCATAGACCTAGGCAGGTATACCTATCTTCAGACTCACTGCTTCACAATGAAATCCTATAGTGGATCAAAGGTTCTAGCAATGATTTACTAATGCCTCTTGCTGCGACTGATACAGAGCTTAAAAATCCAATCCATGATATTAACATAAGTAAACACTCATTGCAGAAAATTGGCAAGTGTGACAAGGATAAACTCCTTCTTTTTGAGCTTTGAACTTGGGTAGGTTAACCCATGTCAGATCTACTTCTTGAAAGGATCACAATATTAGTTTATATCCTTGATACAAACATTATCTTCTCAGTCGTTCAAACATACACGAAAGTAAATTATTATTTAAGTTTTGTTGATGATGAGATCCCTGCAAATCGAGGATGGACCAGTGCCTTATCCTTGGGTATAGAGTCAAATAGTGAAACATATATTTACAAAAATCTTCTAAATGAAACAAAAAAAAATCCTAGATGAAATGCCTTACAATTCATCCTCTCTTAAACACATTTGATCATCAAATTGTTGCCAAATTCCTAAGCTCTCAGAAATTAACCTAAAGACATTACCCTTTCCTTGAAAGGAGCTAGAGATTAAAATCATAGATACCTTGTAAATGCTATATCAAAACTACCATACAGATTCAATACACAAAAGCCACAGAATTCAAACAAGAAGACAATTGAAATCATGCAAGGGAATTCTATTGTATTTCAGTAAAATTTCACTGCATCAATACATTTCAAAATCTAACAAAACATTCTAAGATTTCAACAATGGAGCCAAGCCTCCCTCTACAGTATATTCTCAACCTCCCTTAAAAGAGTAAAAACTTACTATATATAACATAGCCATCTTGGAATCTTCGAAAGGATGCAACAAGCTTGGGATGGCTAGAAAAGATCCTATACTAGAGACAAGATTACAAACTGACAAACAGATTGTAACAACACATTAGAAAAATCTTTTCTCAACAATTCTGTAGGTGGCATCTTTGTCTAAAGATATTTCAGAGCAGTTGCTGAATTCACTGCATGAATGATGACTGCCATTCTGACTAACTTACATCATCCTTTGTTTGAAACTTGCTCTCCCTCAATTTCTAGATCAGGTGCCATCTGCAGCTCTATTCTTCCTCTTCCTTTATAAGTTGGACAATTGGCCTCTTTTTTTTCTTTATTGTTAGCTTCTCCCAAGCCGCTACTTCATCATCTGATGGCCAGTTGTAAGTCTGTAATTCTTGTAACAAGCTAATTTGCTTGTCCCACATGGAGTCAGATATATTTTTGGTTTTTGCCACAAAGCGTATGCAATCATTTTCAATTTTAAAAAGATTGTCAATGATGCTATTACACCTTTCAAAATCCAAAGTATTGTCATTATTAAGGAAAGCATCTTGTGTAATCACCAACTGATCCATTAATAGTTTCCATTCCTCCAACTTGATCAGGTTTCCATTGTCATTACATACCACAGGCAGATACTTGCTATAATGTTTATCAAACATAAACAACTTAACCCTCACCTAGTTGGACTTACCTTTAAAAAACTTTGAAACAGCATTGATTAAGCCAATCTTCTCAAAAACTTTTGTAACTACTCTAGGGATCTCAGGCTTATGCTCCTGTAGGCTATCAAGTTTATCAAACAACAAACTTCTTCCAGACCAAACACTATGAAGTGGCTCCAAAGCAACCAATGATTCATTTATCTTTCTGTTGGTCTGGTGTAATTGGCTGACTGATTGATAAACTGTATCCATTTTCTCTATTATCTTATCTCACCTATATTGGACAATCTTTGACATGGTGTCCAAAGATGCCTCTATCCTTATCTTATCCAAATCTTCAGTAGGTCCCTCAGGTACTTCTTCATCAATTTGAATTGGGACCTCAGTCTGCACAGGGGGGACAACAACTACCTTCGAAGCTTCTTCAAGCTTAATTTTTATCTCTGCCAATTCATCTTCTAGCTGCTTCATCTTCATCAATTTTAAATCTCTATCCTTGGCCACCAATTTTGCACTTTCAAACAACTTCGAGTACCTTTCAGATAATTGAACTATTTTTGCCTCATTCAGGTTAGCCCAATGAGTCACTGCCTTAGAAACTTCAATGTTAGTTGTATTCTGCATAGTCCAAATAATCTGATTCCCTTCCATTTTATCCTCTATACTCAATAATGATGGCTTTTGAGTTCTAGGGGCCATGGACCACATTGCAATAGCTTGAGACTTAGGGTCATAGCCACTTCATCTTATCATATCACCAATTTGAACCTCATATGATAGGCTACCCGATGGTTGCTTTCTTATTTGATCTATGATGAAAGCAGAAGTCAGATCCCATCCTAGAGTCAATAGCATTCCACTTGACTTGACCAGTTGTGTAGCTTCATCTATAGTTATGGGATCAAGGCTAGGATAATAAGAATTTAAGGTTCTCAATGTCTCTTCACTTGGCTCCATACCTTCAGGCAGAAGTTTTGCTCACTTCTTGTTGCTTATTCCAAACAAGGAAACTCTTGACTTCATCAGTTTTAATAAACTGGTCATCACTCAAAAAATCCTCCTGATAGACCTCTCTGATATCCCTTTCTGACCACAAGGACTGTTCCTTGTCTGCTTCATCAGTGGCCACCTTCTTTCCTTCTCTTATTGCTTTTCTCAATTGGTGATGGTAAACCCTATCACCTAGCACTAGATCAGATGCTCTATCAATTGTTCTCTTTTGTTTTTTCCTGCCTTGAAGGCTCTCCTACCTCAAGCCTCTATTTCTTCAAGGGTGGCTCTAGAGTATCCCCTATTTCTGGTTGGTCTTCAATAGGCCTAACACTTTGTATATATTCCATTTTTGGTGGGCTGTTCCCTTCCTGTGACTCATTAGAGAACTCCTCTTGATCAGAAGATGAATATTCTTTCTTTTTCTTTGGTTGACTCTGGTCAATCAACTTCTCCAACTGATTTGATAGAGTGCCATGCATCTCTATCATCTTGTCAATTCTTTCTAAATAGGGAAGGTCAGGGAAGAAACCCTCAAAAGGAAGCTGGGCTACCATCACTTTTTTTGACAAGTCTATCAAATCAAAGTACCTATTCCATCTCCTTTTGACATCATCATCATCAATGATGTTTCAGACTACATCTTCCTCATCCAAGCCTTCATGTTCTTTGTTCACACCAATGTTTGGGATGTATAGCATCCTGGCAGTTTTGATAAAGCCCTCAGGATCTACATGTAGCCTTTTTGAACTGATTTAACCATGTAGAAATTTGAGGAAATGCCCTCTTTCCTACCAGGAAGTCACCTACCTTGAATTTCCTAGGTGTGAATGTACCCTTCCTATGACGGCCTAGAATTTCCTTGTCTATCCACATCAACTGCCACACAAATTCCAAACAAGAAACCCTTGGAGGCACAAATTTGGGTAACAGATGTGGGGGTTGGGAGCAACCGTAGACTCTCAAAATTATAGCATTCTCCCCCAAGTAAAAATCACCCCAATTGTGATCTCCCTCCCATTTGTTCACAAACTGCACTGGTTGTACGAGCCTGAGGACCCTTGGGGATATCCTTGTAGTGTTGATACCTAACATCCTTATGAGAGGATACATAATGAAATTCTAAAAGAGACAAAAATTTCCCTCATTGGAAGTAGAATTCCACATCCTCACCCATAATTGCACCGGATTATACTGGCCTTCAAAGTTGAACCTTGGTTTTAGCATGTTCAAATCAAAACTATTAATATTAAACAACAAAATTAAGTGCATTAGCAAAGAATAATGCATGAACTTAATTGGGCTCTTACTATCCTTGACAGAAATCAAACCCTCATGCATTCTATCAATGATATACTGGATGTAATCATAGTTAGTATTAACCAAAGAATTCTGGATGTCCAGGATAATCATCAAAAGATCAGTTGGTAAAAACTCTACATCCCCATCAATTCTCAAAACCCTACACAACCCATAACAAGTTTTCTTCATGTAATGCTGAAGGGACTTAAATTGGTAAGGGGCATTCATGTGAGTAGGGAGGGGAGCTATATACTTATTCTATTTTGGGATATGCTTCATTATTTGGTCCTTCACTATCGCTATGTTCCTCTTGTACCTCTCCTTTTCTTTTCTCAGGTCGATTTCAGTAGAAGTGGATGTATAAACATTAAAAGCCTTCATGAATGAACCCCTATCAAGAGTAACCAAAGTTTACTGGTCCTCTTTCCTAATAGTCTTAGAAATAGGGTCGTAACACCTAGCTAGAGCAACAACTAAATCTGCATCCAGGAATACATCAGGCACTACTAATTTCCCTAACCCCAAAGCCCAACCATTACATACAGGGATATGCCTATCTCTATTTTTATAAAAGAAGTTGAAGATAGTATAACCTGTGGTATTTGGTGTGATAGGATCTCTAGAAAACCCTAGATCATCTTTGAACACATCATTAGGAGCTCTTTTGTTTTGACTAGAACCAGGTAGCAATTTCAAAAACTCATCTGAAGAATTAGGCTTGCCCTTATCTTCACCACTTTTAGCCTTTGCTTCACTGCTGAAAGATGTTGTGCTTCTCTCAAGTTGACTCATCTTTGCTATAGAATTATCTTCAATCTCTACAAAATGGATTCACCTGGCGCTCAAAAATCACTTCAGAATGACACAATTCTCTTCGAATGATTTTGGACACAAGAAACAATGAGCTTAACTTATTTATCAATGCAGATCATGTGTGTACAACTACCACAATCATTGTAAATCTCCTTAATTGCTCCCACATTCAATTTTGCATGTCACTAGTTTTCAAAATGGAGCTAGCCGATGTACAGATGTTGATAGATAGATTTTAAAAAACTTGAAAACAAGGCAAAGAAGCAAATGATTAAGATCCTGCACTTTAAACCTATTTACGTCATGCAATCTTCCTTTGAAACTGATTGGATGGCTCATTAGTTTACTTTCTAGCTTGATACTATCCTTTATCCATGCAGGCAATGGTCCCTTTTCTTTTCTTTTACTACCTTTTCCAACTGGGCCCATTTAGCAAATCTGCAACTAAAAGCTTCTCATGATCGCTGAATGCAATGTTAACCCTAGCTTATATTTAGAGAACTAGCGACCAAATCCTTCACGGGTTCTTGAAATGCAATCCTTAACTCATGATACTTTTCACGAATTAGCAAACACAGTGACACCCTTCGAGCACTTGACTATAGTTATTATTTGGCGAACTAGTGAACAAAGCCATCTCGCATTCTCTTAATTTCATGGCTAACTATTAAATATTTTGGAGATTTAGCGAAAAAAGGGTTCACACATTCGCTTAATGGAACACTTAACCGCTAAATTACTTGGAGAACTGGCGAAGCCTTTACTCTCTAAATCGCTGAATCTTTCTTAACCATCATCTTTACTCTGAGATTCTAAATGAACTATTGATCTTGTTAATGATCTACGGTTGTCGTGAGTTCACTGAAATATTTGATCCTTGGTCATTTGATTATGAGATTTAGTGAACAAAGGGTTCGCTGAATCACCAGATCATATTAAACACTGAGTATTTCAATCCATGATTAAACGACTAAAGACTCATAACTTAGCCAATCCTTTTATTCGCACGTTCACCAAATGATTATTCCCTTTACCTTTTCCTTTTAGAGAACCCATGACCACATGATTCGCTGAATCACTAAATCATTTAGCTTCTTACTAATTTATTCTGAGAACAAGCGAACACTTGAAACAACCTATTCCACCAAATTCTTCATACCAAACTGTCGGGGCCGCCAAACTTAGAAGTCTTTTCACAATCACTCATTCACCAAATGAAACATGTAGGACCCAATAATATCTGAGATTAAACCACAACCGTCGATCCTGACAGTGATCTACGGTATTCACCAAATCGCTAGGTCATTTTTCTCTTAACCACTAGATTCAGAGAATGAGCGGTAACCATTGTCCCCAAGTCACTGAGTGTAAGAAAAGAACTACCAAGGAATACGTGAATTGGAGATAATGCATTCGCAGAATCACCAGATGTTTTCTGATAACCACTGGATATTTGGAGACTATGCAAACAATGACAACACAGCATTTTTAACATATTCTCTAGTTCACTGAATGGTTGAGGTGCCAATTGGGAGACTTAGAGACCACACGACTAAAATGACGCTTAGCATAAGATTGACTTGTTCGCTGAATTTTTGAATACTATATGAGAAATGCTATGACCTTTTTCAATTCAGCGAACACAAAACATTTAACACGTGCATGATTTAATCAGCTTAAGTGACTTAAAAAAGGTAACAATGAAATAGAAGAATAAGGGCTAATCATGAGGACTTTTGCATGAATTCAACATTTTTCAAGGACAAGACCTAGGGTAATGATTTTTTAAGTGGGCTATGACAATTTTTTGAAGAACTTCCGACACCTCTACCTAGGAAAACTTCACAGACCAGAGGACTAAACCAACGTTTGGACAAAAACCTTAGAAAATTAAGAATACTCCCAATAGTGGCTCTATCTGAGGATGCTTGATTACAAAATCATAGTAAGAACTTATGAATCTCTGGGAGGCAGACCACAAAACCTTAACCTAAAATAGGAAACAAACACACCTATACATATATACAAACCTACTATGCATGGAAAAAGAATTAACTAAAGAAACATTTTAGGAATTGTCCATGCACTGGCAATTCCTGCTCTTCACCATCCAAGTTTTACAAGAAATATGAGTCCTTACCATGGGTCTGATGAACAATATAAGGTCCCATCCACAAAGACTCAAATTTTTTGTGTTTCCCTTTATCTTCAGCCCTGGCATTCCATTGGAGAACCATGTCACCAGGCTGGAATTTTCTCAGAGTTGCTCTCTTATCAAAAATATATTTCATCTTCTACTGCAACTTCATATTTTCCTTTTATCCTTCCCTCCTAATCTCATCTAATTCAATCAGCTAAACCATTCTATCTTGCAGTGGATCACTGATTTCCATGTCATCTTCTTGCATAAACTTATAGATTGGAAGGAGGTTATTTACTGGCAACCTTGATTTTGCACCATATACCATCTCAAAAGGGGACTTACTATTCTCAAAAATTCTATCAGCCCATAGTGCTAACTTTAATTTTACATGCCAGCTTCTCTTATTCTTGTCCAAGGTTTTCTTCAGAATTTGCAAAATACTCTTGTTGCTGGATTCAGCCTGTCCATTGGCTTGTGGATGATAAGGGGACAAGTAAGACAATACTATGCCCATTTTTGATCAAAAATCAGTGATCTCCTGTGACTTGAAGCTCATAGCATTGTCAACAACCAATTTAACAGGGACACCAAATCTGGTGATTATATTGTTCATAAAAAATTTAATTACAATAGCACTAGTTGCCCTTTTGGTTGGAATGGCTTCAATCCATTTGGTAAAATAATCAGTAGCCACCAAAATATGACTATGTCCCCCACTAGACTTCTTAGAGAACTCTCCAATAAAATCTATACCCCACATTACAAAAGGAGCTTCTGCAACAATAGGGTTCAATAATAATGCACCTAAGAACTTTAATTTTTTAGAGAACCTTTGACAAAGTTCACATTTCCTCACATAAGAATGAGTGTCTTTGAACAACATAGGCCAATAGTATCCCGCTCTTAAGATTTTATGAGTTGTTGATCAAGTAGAATGATGTCCACCACACATTCCAGAGTGCATTTCCTTCAACATTTTCTCTGATTGGTGCTTATCTAGACAAAAGATTAAAATACCATCATTATCCTTCCAGTACAAATCACCCTGGATCAACACATATCTCTGAGCTTGCAATCTCAGACTCCTTTGATTATCATTCAAGTCAGGTAGACATTTAGCATTTTTAATAAAATAAATAACATCCTTGTACCAGGGTTGCATTTCAATACTAGTAATCATATCAATGTTAACAGCAACATTATTTACCTAAACAAGGTCCATATTTTCCTCAGTCATTAACTTAGCAAGTCCCAATCCTCTCACCAATTTTGTAATATGAATTTCTAGGTCAAACTCTTGAATCTTGTTTATCCATTTGCACCTCTTTCCTATGACTTCACTATGTGTTAACATATCCTTTACTGCAGCATGAGGCACATAAGCACTAACCTTTGTGCAGACTAGATATGGTATGAAAGCTTTGACTGCCTTCACAAGTGAATAGGCTTTCTTTTCCATTAGTTCATAATTTAATTCAGCAGATTGTAATGACTTGTTGAAAAAGGCTATAGGATGCTCATACCCTTCTTGATCCTTTTGCAAAAGGATAGCTACAATAGTATGAAAAGATGCAAAAGAAAATAGAGAAAATGGTTTCAAGTAATCAAGTGATACCAAAATCGGGGCCTCCTGAATTGCTTGTTTGATTTTTACAAAAGCTTGCTGAGCTTCAAGGTTCCAATCAAACTTCACATCCTTCTTTAGGAACTTCACTATGGGCTTGACCAATTTTGCAAAGTTAGCAATAAATCTTCTTACAAAATTAATCTGTCCCAAGAATGACTGCACACCTTTAATGTTCTTTGGTGGAGGGACCTTTTTAATTGCTTCTACTCTTTCAGGATCAATCGTGACTCCTTCTTTTGACACTATGTGTCCAAGTAACTTCCCCTCTATCATAGCAAATTGACACTTTTTGGGATTCAAAGACACTCCAAATTCTAAGGCCTTAAGAATGACCTTCTCCAAATGGGAACAATGATCCTCAGCTTTCTTGGAATAAGCAGTGAGATCATCTTGATAAACAACCATTAAAACATTTATCAGCTCCTCAAATGCAACATACATGGCTCTCTAAAATGTTGCTCTAGCATTTTTCAGACCAAAAGACATGCGAACATATACATATGTTCCCCACGGGGTTGTAAAGGCTGTCTTAAATTGTTCTGATTCTTTGACCAGCACTTGATTATACCTAGAGAAAACATCCATCATTGACAAGAGTTCACATCCAGTCACCCTATGCAGCATAGCCTCCATATTGGGCAATCCATAGTTATCCTTAAGTGAAGCCACATTCAGGTTCCTAAAATCAACACAGAGCCTAATATCACCGTTCTTTTTCCTTACTGGCACAAGATTTGAAACCCAAGTTGAGTGCCTAATTGGTTCAATAATACCAGCATCTCTTAGTTTTGTCAACTCAACTTGCATCTTGGTAGCCAATAAAGGGTTAATGGGTCTTTGCTTCTATCTAAAAGGCCTGGTTTCCTCTTTTAGAGGAATTTCATGTTGAAACAGGTCATCCCTATAAGCTTTGAGATCATCATAGGACCAAGCAAATACATGCTTGTATTTTTTCAAAAGTCTAATCAAGTTTCCTCTGATCTCTTTGCTCAGTTTCTTGCCAATTTATACCATTTGTGGGGAGTTTTCTGAACCCAAGTTTATTTCCTCTAAGTCCTCCATTTTAGTGTTAGACTTTTGAGACAAAAAAACCATCATTTATTTTGAACATTCGTTCCAATTCTACTAACCCTTTAGGTATGTGGTTGGATGGCAATTGCACTATCTCATTCCCCATGATGCATTCTTTTCCCTCAACACACTGTTGTATCTCATTGAGATATATTTGCTGACCATCATATTGATCAAGGCCTTGAAGGAGCCTAAGGATATCTAAGTCATCCTAAAAAACTTACCAATTATATACATTATTAGGCACTACAGGCCTAGATTTGACCTCTAACATAGACACACCAGTGAGGGTTATGTCTTCACTCTTAAGGGAAACATTTGCAAGAAAATTTTCCATGATATTATTGGATCTTTCTACCCAAAGCAGATTGAAAGCATCAAAAAACTCTAGTCTATCCCAAACAGCATGTTTATACAATTTCAACTTTTCATCTTTAGAAGCATACTGAGATCTCACTTGGGCTATAATTAACTGGGAATCACCATGAACTTTTAAAGATTTAATACCATGTTTTATGGCCACATCTAACCCCAGTATCAGAGCCTCATACTCGGTAGTGTTATTTGTACACTCAAAAGTTAACAAGAAAGAGTATTTAAATGTAATACCTGATGGGAAAATGAATACCACACCAGCTCCTGATCCTTCCTTGGAGCATCCACCATCAAAGAACATTTTCCAAAGCCCATCTTGCTGGAAAATTAACTCATCCACAATTGGATCTATGTTTTTCAACTGAGGTACTATTTCTTCAATCACAAAATTGCTCATGTCAATATCTACAAAATAATTTAGATCCTCCGGAGCAACCACTTCAATCATGACTGAAGAACGGGGCTCCCTGTACAACTTTACCTCAATTCCATTTATTGGGATGGTAGCATATGATAAATCTAGTTGCAACTTTCCTCCCCCTATTGCAGCCCATTGTCTTGACAATAACATGCCATAGTGAGGTTTTGTATCAACAACAACCACATCTATTTTATATGTGGCTTCTGTGAATGCAGCAATTTTCACTTCAATTCCAAGTAGGCTCCCTACAATAGGTACTACCCTATTGTCCATGGAATACTAGCTTCCACTAGATGTATCAACTTGCAACCCTAACTCCTTCATCACTTGATAAGGCATTACAGTTGTAGCGGCGCCAGAATCAATCATACAATTTTTCAGCAAAAAATTATTTACAAGAAAAGTAACATAGAAAGGATTGATAGAAGAGGGTTCTTGTGTCACAATAGTCCCAACACATACATCAGAGATGTCATTAATTGCAATTGGCTTGTCTAGGGATTTCCCTTCCTCTTGTAAAATAGGAGTAGTTCTCTACTCACTTATGAGATCCAGGGCTACTACTTTGTGCTCTTCTATTTTCAACATCTCAAGCAGAGGGATGGAAACCTTCATTTGGGACAAGGCATGTCTCATATCAAAAGTAGGAGAGTCAGTACAAAAATCAGGGTGATCCTTTGACCTACCCAATTTCTTTTTCACCTTATCAGCAATAATTTATTGTTTCCCTTTCTTTTCAGCTTCAAACCCTTCATCTTTACTATTTACAATATTGGGCTTTGGGGAGTCCTTATTCTGAGGATTACTTTTGACAAACACTGATCTAGGGACTCCCTAATCATTACCTACCTTTCTATTCCTCAAATTGTATGAGGATTTTTCTTGTGTAATACTAGCCATAGTTAAACTCTTGATTTCTTCTTCACTAGGTTTTCTCCATTGTCTTTCATCTGACCTGGATTCTACCATGTGAGTCTTATACTCATCATTATCAAACTCTTCCTGATCAGACTGAGTAAATATTTGTTGTTCATAGTCAGAGAAAATCTTCCTCTTATGATCAACATCAGGGAAAATAAATTCATCATCTGAGGACTCAAGATCCTCCATTAGTTCAGTAGTAAACTGATGCAGGAGCATCCTGGGTGTAAGAGCAATCTTGCATCACCCAAAAATATTTCTATTTTTGTATTCAATAAAGGCTATTTTGTGTAGAGCTGCTATTTATGGAAAGTTACTAGTTTTGGTAATTTTTGTATGTGCTCAGAATGATCTGATTTCTTTCTTGGAGGTTCATTTTGGTCATATAAGTCTGCCAGTAAAGTTTCATTGCCAGATCAAGTGTATATTCGAAGATATTGAAGATTTTCGGTATTGGTAGCAGGGTACAGAAACTTTGAACTCAGTTTTGAAGGCTTTAGAGGCCCTGGATGAGGTCAAAAATTTGGGTGATGGGTGCTTGCACGGGTCAAGCCTGTAGAGCGCTTCGTGGCATTTCTGAAATGGGGTTATAATAGCCGATCAGGTCAACTGGTGATGACTTATGGTCTTCAGAAGTTGGGTCACCTAAAATGGTGGAAAATAATTTTCTTCAAAATTTATGTTCGGGTTTTAGAGGTTATCTTGAGCTGACTATGATGTAATAAAATGTAAAATAAAATAATTCTAAGTTTGGTCGGCCTTATTGGCTAAAATTCTGGAACCTTCCCAGGCGGTGGAAAATTGCCTATATAAGGAAGGTTGTATTATTGTCTTAGGTAGTTCAGAATAGTTCTGGGTAGTGGATCTGGGTAATAGTTCGAGGCTTTGTCCTACAGAATATTGTAAGGGAATGCCCATGTGGCTTTGCATATTGTAATTCTGAAAGTTTGTAATTCCACATTTGTGGAGATAATAAGAAACCAATTTTCTGTTCTTGCATATTGTTGTTATTTCTCTATATCTGTTATGTGTTTGTGGTATTAAGGGGAGCACCCTTCATCAGGTGGTATCAGAACAAGAGTTCTTGAGTGTGTAAATAGATCTCCGACTGTGAGGCAGTTTGCACCAAGACCGTGGCTAGGGTTTCAGCGCGCATCGTGAAAATGCCTCTGTGAAAAGAACGCGGCGGAAGAGCTAGTGTTGTGACACCTGAGGTTAGAGAGCTGCAGAGACAAGTGTGAGCATTGCAAGAAGAGATTCATAGAGGAATGAATCTTAATGCCAGAGGTGAAAGCGAGGATGAAGCCGAAGAAGAATATCAAGAAGGAGAAGCTGAAATTGTGAACCAGGAGGAAGAAAGACTTTTTCGGGCGATTTCTAAGATTGGGAAAAGACCTAAGATTGAGGTTCCTACATTTTCTAGAAATCTTAACCCAGAAGAATTGATCGACTGGATCAATGAATGTGAGGAATATTTTGAGTATGAAGATGTTGAGGATCCTGATAGGGTCAAATTTGTGAAGGCCAGATTGAAAGGTCATGCGAAGATCTGGTGGCAAGAAATTCAATTGGAGTGAAATAGAAGAGGGAAAGATAAAATCACAAGATGGGATCGGATGGTGGATAAATTGAAGTGACAGTTCATTTCTGTTGATTATGAGCTTGACCTACTGAAGAAAATGCAAAGTTTGAAGCAAGCAGGAAGATCTGTTCAGGAGTATACAGAGGAGTTCTATCGACTCCTCATCAGAACAGGCCATGCAGAAGCTGATAAGGAGAAAGTTGCCTGATACCTTAATGGGTTAAGGCTAAGCATTCAGGAGGAGTTGAATCTGGTTCGAATGAACAGTATTGAGGAGGCATACCAATTTTCCCTAAAAGTAGAGGAAAAGCTGAACAAGAAGTTCGAGAGCAGACAAAATGGAAGAGGTCGCGGTGGACGATCTGGTGGACGGTCATATGGTGGCTGAAATGAAGATCCGAAAAAGAAGGATGAGGCTAGTAGCAGTCAAAATCAGCGAGGAAATAATTCCAATCACTTCCAAGATCAGAATAATAGAGATCGGAGAGGAAGAGGACAAGGATCTGGAAGAGGAGGCTTTCGTGGAACATGTTTTCACTGTGGAGAAGAAGGTCATAGGGCATTTGAATGTCCTCAGTGCCAAGGCAGAATAGACAGGAGAAATGAAGGCTAGGCCAGAGTTGCACATGTAGATGAAGATGTCAGATCATCAAATTCTGAAGATGCTGAAAGAGGAGAAACGTTGATTAACAGAAGAGTCCTGTTGAGCGGTGAGAATGAACCTGAGAAAAGAAGGAACCTGTTTCGCACCAGGTGCAAGTGCGAAGGTAAATGTTGTGATGTGATTATTGATAGTGGAAGCACCGACAATTTGGGGTCAGAAGAGATGGTGACAAAGTTGAAGCTCAAGAGACAGAAACACCCACATCCATATCGGATTGCCTGGGTACAGGATGACCACAAGGTCATGGTCAATGAACAATGCCTGGTGAAGTTCAAGATTGGCGGATACCAAGATGAGGTATTGTGTGATATCATATCTATGGATGCATGCCATATGTTGTTGGGTAGACCATGGCAGTTTGACAGATGTGTTGTACATGATGGTCGTGTGAATACCTATTCCTTGACAAAGGATGGAGTGCGACATAAGCTAAAACCATTGAAGGAGACTGAAGAAAAGGTATGTGGTAATGCAAGGATAACTTTTTTTGATGGAAGGAATTTCCTAGATGGTATGAGGCATGAGCATGTATGTTTTGCTTTAATTCCAAAAGTTGGTAAAGAGGAAGTAGAAGATGTTCCTGTAGAAGTTGCAGATTTGTTGAATGAGTTTCAGGATATTGTATCCGATAACGTGCCTGATGGATTACCACCAATCAGGAAGATCAGTCATCAGATGGACTTGATCCTAGGAGCAAGTTTTCCAAATAAGGCAGCACACAGAATGACACCTGCAGAAAGTGAGGAGTTGAACAGACAAGTACATGAACTGTTATAGAAAGGATTGATCCGTGAGAGTCTGAGTCCCTGTGCTGTACCAGCGGTATTAGCACCAAAGAAGAATGGAGAATGGAGGATGTGTACAGATTCTAGGGCAATAGACAAGATCACAATCAAGTACAGGTTTCCATTGCCATGAATGGATGATATTATGGACTGTTTGAGTGGAGCTGTGTATTTCTCAAAAATAGATCTGAAAAGTGGATATCATCAGATTCAGATCAGAGAAGGAGATGAATGGAAGACCGCCTTCAAGACAAAGGAAGGACTGTATGAGTGGTTAGTCATGCCTTTTGGGCTAACCAATGCACCAAGCACTTTCATGCGGCTCATGAACGAGGTTCTGAAAGAATTTTTGGGTAAGTTTGTCATTGTTTACCTAGATGATATTTTGATCTTTAGTAAGACATTGGATGAGCATATGATGCATATTCGTATGGTATTTGAGAAGTTGAGAGAAGAGAAATTGTTGATTAATTTGAAGAAGTGTAATTTTGTGAAGAAAGAGTTGGTGTATTTGGGATTTGTAGTTTCAGCAGAAGGTCTAAAAATGGACCCAGAGAAGGTACAAGCTATCCTTGAATGGCCAACTCTGAGGAGTGCTACTAAGGTAAGATCTTTTCATAGTCTAGCTAGCTTTTACAGAAAGTTTATCAAAAATTTTAGCAGTATTTGTGAACCCTTGACCGAAACAATGAGAGGGGATAGAAAAGAGTTTAAGTGGACTAATGGGGCAGAAAAGAGTTTTCAATTGTTGAAACAAAAAGTTACAGAACAACCAGTTTTAGCACTTCCAAATTTTAATAAGGTGTTTCAAGTAGATTGTGATGCTAGTGGTACTGCAATAGGAGCTGTTATGAGCCAAGAAGGTAAACCTGTTGCTTATTTCAGTGAGAAATTAAATGATGCCAAGAGAAAATATTCTATTTATGATCAGGAATTTTATGCTATAGTTCAGGCATTGAAAAAGTGGAGGCACTATCTGCTTCCTAAGGAGTTTGTTTTATATACTGATCATCAAGCTTTGCAATATTTGAATAGTCAAAGAAAATTGAATCAAAAGCATTTGAAGTGGGTTGAGTTTTTGCAGAGTTATACATTTGTTTTGAAACACAGGAGTGGAAAGTCTAATAGGGTTGCAGATGCTCTTAGCAGAAGGAAACTATTGCTGACAGAAATGCAGATTGAAGTGGTTGGGTTCAAGGAACTCAAGAATTTGTATCCAGAGGATCCTAATTTTGGTGAAGCTTGGAAATCTTGTACAGAACCTGTTACTCTAGACAGGACAAAATGGTTGGATTTCATCATCCAAGATGATATGCTATTTAGAGGGAGTCAGTTGTGCATTCCACGAAGTTCTATGAGGGAGAATCTTATCAAAGAGAAGCATAGCGGAGGATTGGCTGGACATTTTGGTCGTGATAAAACCTTTTCTTTAGTTAGTGAGAATTATTATTAGCCACAGTTGCAGCAAGATGTGAAGAAGTTTGTACAGAGTTGTAGAGTATGTCAGATGGTGAAAGGAGTGAAGCAGAATACAGGGTTGTATCAGCCATTACCTATACCAAAGAAGCCTTGGGACGATATCAGTATGGACTTTGTTCTTGGTTTACCAAGGACATAGCGGGGATATGATTCAATTTTTGTAGTAGTTGACCGATTTTCAAAGATGGCACATTTCATTCCCTACAAGAAGACTAATGATGCTATTCATGTAGCAGAATTGTTTTTCAGAGAAGTAGTGAGACTTCATGGTTTGCCAAGGACCATAGTTTCAGATCGGGACACTAAGTTTGTTGGATATTTCTGGCGTACATTGTGGAAGAAGTTGAAGACAGATTTGAAGTTTAGTTCATCACATCATCCACAGACTGATGGACAGACAGAGGTGGTGAATAGAAGTTTGAGAAATCTGCTAAGATGTTTGGTTGGAGATAAGCCAATAGGATGGGATTTGATTTTACCACAGGTAGAATTTGCATACAATAATTCTGTCAACAGGAGCACTGGTAAATCACCATTCCAGATTGTATATGGAAGTAGTTTGAGAAATGCATCTGAATTGAGAAAGATAGATAAAGGAGAAATAAGTAGTGCTGAGGCTGAGGATTTTGCAGAACATTTGAAGAATATCCATGAGGAGGTGAGGAAGCATATTACCAAGATGAATGCACAGTATAAGGCTAAGGTAGATGAGAAAAGGAGGTATAAGGAATTTCAGGTTGGTGATGAAGTCATGGTTCATTTGCAGAAGGAGCGGTTTCCAGTTGGTACATATAACAAGCTGAAAATGAAGAAGTTTGGACCATGTAGGATACTGAAGAAACATGATTCAGGAAACGCATATGAGGTAGAATTGCCTACTGAGCTAAATATTTCACCAGTGTTTAACATTTCAGATCTGACAGAGTATCATGAAGGAGGTGTTGAAGATGAGATCGCAGCAGCACAGTGGAGTATTCCATCAACTAGTTCAGACACTAAGGAGATCGAAGATATACTGGACAGTCGTGTTGGCAAAAGCACAAGGAACAGGACATATGAAGAATATCTGGTTAAGTGGAAAGGATGACCTGTTGAAGATTCATCATGGCTGACAAAGGAGGAGGTTAGCCATCTTGGTTTTCCTCTGCACACCTGAGTCGTGACAGGGTCACTTCTCAAATTACCCCGGGTGTCTGATGCAGGAGCATCCTGGGTGTAAGAGCAATCTTGCATCACCCAAAAATATTTCTATTTTTGTATTCAATAAAGGCTATTTTGTGTAGAGTTGCTATTTATGGAAAGTTACTATTTTTGGTAATTTTTGTATGTGCTCAGAATGATCTGATTTCTTTCTTGGAGGTTCATTTTGGTCATATAAGTCTGCCAGTAAAGTTTCATTGCCAGATCAAGTGTATATTGGAAGATATTGAAGATTTTCGGTATTGGTAGCAGGGTACAAAAACTTTGAACTCAGTTTTGAAGGCTTTAGAGGCCCCGAATGAGGTCAAAAATTTGGGTGATGGGCGCTTGCACGGGTCAAGCCTGTAGAGCGCTTCATGGCATTTCCAAAATGGGGTTATAATAGCCGATCGGGTCAACTGGTGATGACTTATGGTCTTCGGAAGTTGGGTTACCTGAAATGGCGAAAAATAATTTTCTTCAAAATTTATGTTTGGGTTTCAGAGGTTATCTTGAGCTGACTATGATGTAATAAAATGTAAAATAAAATAATTCTAAGTTTGGTCAGCCTTATTGGCTAAAATTCTGGAACCTTCCCAGGCGGTGGAAAATTGCCTATATAAGGAAGTCTGTATTATTGTCTTAGGCAGTTCAGAATAGTTCTGGGTAGTGGATCTGGGTAATAGTTCAAGGCTTTTTCCTACAGAATATTGTAAGGGAATGCCCATGTGGCTTTGCATATTGTAATTCTGAGAGTTTGTAATTCCAAATTTGTGGAGATAATAAGAAGCCAATTTTCTGTTCTTACATATTGTTGTTGTTTCTCTATATCTGTTATGTGTTTGTAGTATTAAGGGGAGCACCCTTCATCATAAACATGTTAATAACAAGCTTTTCAGATCCTTCATAATCTGCTGCATATGAATCACTAGCCTCTTCTCCCAAGGCCTGGGAAAACACACACTGGAATGGTGAGTGGGGCATATTACAGGCCACACACCAAGGGGTACTTTCCACATTATGCGCTATGTTTTTCTTCAAAGGGTCTGGTGTATCCCTTCCCTTTTGCGGTTCATTATTATCAGGAACAGGCCTCCCATCTTTCCAATTTGTTTTGTAATGCATATCTCTTAAGTTAGGGGCCTTTTCCTGCCTTTGATAAGGTGGCCTTGCATCTTGAAAATTTCTACCACCTTTATCAAACCTTGCTAGGAAGTCTTTAGTGTTACCAGGTCCTTTATCCATTCTATCCTCCTCTATAGATGGCCTTGCAGGCTGTGGCATGGTTTCTTTCTACAGTCTACCTTCACCCCTTTTGTACATTTGGCCAGATGCCTTTCAATTACTCTCAATATTTATGGCCAACTTAAAAGCATCTCTAAGGGTATGAGGATTCTTGTCTCTCAAAAGGTAAGACATCTTACCATCCATAGAATTGAAATAAGTTGTGATGCAAACTGCATCATCTAGCCTCAATACTTGGAATAGTTTATATATAGCCTTTTGGAATCGACTATTAAACTCTGACATGCTCTCATTGTAATGTTTCTTGATATTATTGAACTCATTGAGCATATAGCTAGAGTTCACATGTTCTTCATATTGCTCTTTAAAACATCTGACAAATTCTTCCCAAGATGCAATACTATTCTCAGGTAAGCCCCTATACCAATCCATGGCATCCTCAATCAATGATTGAATAAAGAGCTTCATTATGACATCTTCATGTTCAATCTCATAATCATTTACCTTATTTGTAAAAAAAATTTAGATGCTCTTCATAGGTAATAACATTATTCCCAGTAAATAATGGGATCTTCTTTCTGATTTCATTGGGGACAGCATTAGGTTGGCCAAGAATACCATCAAAAAATAGAGGCCTATATCTATCCAAATGAACTGGTCTTCTTTGGATATTTGGTTGATTTAGAGGGGTACTTGCAACATTTTGATAGGGTATAGTTCCCACTGTACCACTAGCTATAATGGGAACTTGATTAGGAACTGGTCTAGGTAAAGTTTGTCCAGGGTGAAAGGCTTGAGCATTTGGAAGTGAAGTATTAGGCTGACTGAATGGAGTTGTTCCTATGGTGATAGGGATAGAAGTACTAGCAAATGTGTTCATGTTAGCATGTAGGAAGGCAATCTTCCTCTTCATTTCATTAGCAGCGGCCTCCAACTCAAGTTTCTCCAGTTGAATAGCCAATTCTTCTTTCGCTTTCCTAGCCTTCTCCAAGTCTATACTTGTTTGAGAATGTACATTAGGAGGGACCACAATTTTCTTGGGCTCATTAATATTTATACCCACCAATTTTTGTTTTCCCTTATTAGGGATTTCTTTGGGAGCAATTATAATCTCCTTGTTCCTCTAGATTTCAGAGGGATTCAATTGCCTTAATACATGGCCTGTTCCCTCAAATTCACCTTGCTTAGGTTTATTATCCTGAGCCTACTTTCTCAAATCTTCCATGTCACCAAATAAGTCTTTATTTAAACCTTGAACATCTTGGTTTAAATCAATAACTTGGGTCTCATTTTTCTTGGTTCTTTTGAGAAGTTCTTGCCTCTCTATGAGAAAATCATAGATTTGTTGTTCCCTTTCTTTCAACCTATTGGCAATCTTAGCCAGTTGTTTAGTCTCCTTTTTTCTTAAAGTAGTCACCTCTTCTCTCAACTTCTCAGAATCATAGGAGGTGGTCTCAGTAGCAGAGGTTTCTTCTGGTTGTTCCAGAGTTTCTCTCGCAGGGAAATAACCTGCTTTTGTGACCTCTGTGATTACTTCTTTCTTCATGTGCATAGTTGGTGTAACCCTCTTGACATGTTTGGGATCATCAGAAGAGGATGAAGATTCATGAGGAAGTGGGACATGATATCTTTCTTAAGAAGGGCCTTGGGAACTAGTAGTATGCTGACCTCTTCTAGATCATTATTTCCTACTTGGTGTATGAAGCTCATCACCCATATTATCTTCAGGGTGATCCTTATAATAAGACCTAGTGTATCTTGGTCGACTCATGGTATAGCATGACAATTTTAGCAAAGTTTACAACAATTAGCAACTAGTAGCATAGAGTTTAGAGTCGCCACCCACTTTTACATGGGAATGAAATTATTCTATACTGGTCTACAAATGTATAATAGATAGGATTTGCACTAACCTATTGCACGCTATTCAGAAGATCCCCAACAGAGTCACCAATTTGTTAGCTCTTTTTCATGTAGAATTGCCACTATAGTTATCAAACTTGACTCTCAAGTTCCCTAATTCCAGATTCTTACAGGGAAAAGGCTAATTGATAAGGACCAAGTCCTTCTTCTACTTCGGGCTCCATAGACCTAGGCGGGTGTACCTATCTTCAGACTCACTGCTTCACAATGAAATCTTATAGTAGATCAAAGGTTCTAGCAATGATTTACTAATGCCTCTTGCTGCGACTGATGTAGAGCTTAGAAATCCAATCCATGATATTAACAAAAGTAAACACTCATTGCAAAAAAATGCGAAGTGTGACAAGGATAAACTCCTTCTTTTGGAGCTTTGAACTCGGGCAGGTTAACCCATGTCAGATCTACTTCTTGAAAGGATCACAATATTAGTTTATATCCTTGATACAAACATTATCTTCGCAGTCATTCAAACATACATGAAAGTAAATTATTATTTAAGTTTTGTTGATGATGAGATCCCTGCAAATTGAGGATAGACCAGTGCCTTATCCTTGGGTATAGAGTCAAACAATGAAACATATATTTACAAAAATCTTCTAAATGAAACACAAACAAATCCTAGATGAAATGCCTTACAATTCATCCTCTCTTAAACACATTTGATCATCACATTCTTGCCAAATTCCTAAGCTCTCAGAAATTAACCTAAAGACATTACCCTTTCCTTGAAAGGAGCTAGAGATTAAAATCACAGATACCTTGTAAATGGTATATCAAAACTACAATACAGATTCAATACACAAAAGCCACAGAATTCAAACAAGAAGACAATTTAAATCATGCAAGGGAATTCTATTATATTATAGTAAAATTTCACTGCATCAATATGTTTCAAAATCTGACAAAACATTCTAAGATTTCAAAAATGGAGCCAAGCCTCCCTCTACAGTATATTCTCAACCTCCCTTAAAAGAGTAAAAACTTACTATATATAACATAGCCATCTTGGAATCCTTGAAAGGATCCAACAAGCTTGGGATGGCTAGAAAAGATCCTCTACTAGAGACAAGATTACAAACTGACAAACATATTGTAACAACACATTAAAAAAATCTTTTCTCAACAATTCCGTAGGTGGCATCTTTGTTTAAAGATATTTCAGAGCAATTTTTGAATTCACTGCATGAATGATGACCGCCATTCCAGCTAACTTACATCATCCTTTGTTTGAAACTTTCTCTCCCTCAATTTCTAGATCAGGTGCCATTTGTAGCTCTATTCTTCCTCTTCCTCTATAAGTTGGACATCTGGCCTCTTTTACTTCTTTATTGTTAGCTTCTCCCAAGCCGCTACTTCATCATCTGATGGCCAGTTGTAAGTCTACAATTCTTGTAACAAGCTAACTTGCTTGTCCCACATGGAGTCAGTTATATTTTTGGCTTCTACCACAAAGTGTATGCAATCATTTTCAATTTTAAAAAGACTGTCAATGATGCTATTACACCTTTCAAAATCCAAAGTATTGTCATTATTAAGGAAAGCATCTTGTATAATCACCAACTGATCTATTGATAGTTTCCATTCCTCCAACTTGATCAGGTTTCCATTTTCATCACATACCGTAGGCAGATACTTCCTATAATGTTTATCAAACATAAACAACTTAACCCTCACTTGGTTGGACTTACCCTTAAAAAACTTTGAAACAACATTGATTAAGCCAATCTTCTCAAAAAATCTGTAACTACTCTAGGGATCTCAGACTTATGCTCCTATAGGCTATCAAGTTTATCAAACAAAAAATTCTTCCAAACCAAACACAATGAAGTGGCTCCAAAGAAGCCAATGATTCATTTATCTTTCTGTTGGTCTGGTGTAATTGGCTGACTGATTGATAAACTGTATCCATTTTCTCTATTATCTTATCTCACCTATATTGCACAATCTTTGACATGGTGTCCAAAGATGCCTCTATCCTTATCTTATCCAAATCTTCAGTAGGTCCCTCAGGTACTTCTTCATCAATTTGAATTGGGACCTTAGTCTGCATAGGGGGGACAACAACTACCTTTGAAGCTTCTTCAAGCTTAACTTTTATCTCTGCCAATTCATCTTCTAGCTGCTTGATCATCATCAATTTTAAATCTCTATCCTTGGCCACCAAGTTTGCACTTTCAAACAACTTCGAGTACCTTTCAGATAATTGAACTATTTTTGCCTCATTCAGGTTAGCCCAATGAGTCACTGCCTTAGAAACTTCAAGGTTAGTTGTATTCAGCACAGTCCAAATAATCTGATTCCCTTCCATTTTATCCTCTATACTCAATAAGGATTTCTTTTGAGTTCTAGGGGCCATGGACCACATTGCAACAGCTTGAGACTTAGGGTCATAGCCACTTCCTCTTATCATATCACCAATGTGAACCTCATATGACAGGCTACCCAGTGGTTACTTTCTTATTTGATCTATGATGAAAGCATAAGTCAGATCCCATCCTAGAGTCAATAGCATTCCACTTGACTTGACCAGTTGTGTAGCTTCATCTGCAGTTATGGGATCAAGGCTAGGATCATAAGAATTTAAGGCTCTCAATGTCTCTTCACTTGTCTCCATACCTTTAGGCAGAAGTTTCCTCACTTCTTGTTGCTTATTCCAAACAAGGAAACTCTTGAATTCATCAGTTTTAATAAATTAGTCATCACTCAAAAATTCCTCCTGATAGACCTCTCTAATATCCCTTTCTGACCATAGGGACTATTCCTTATCTACTTCATCAGTGGCCACCTTCTTTGCTTCTCTTATTGCTTTTCTCAATTGGTGATGGTAAACCCTATCACCTAGCACTAGAGCAGATGCTCTATCAATTGTTCTCTTTTGTTTTTCCTACCTTGAAGGCTCTCCTACCTCAAGCCTTTGTTTCTTCAAGGGTGGCTCTGGTGTATCCCCTATTTTTGGTTGGTCTTCAATTAGCCTAACACTTTGTATATCTTCCATTTGTGATGGGTTGTTCCCTTCCCGTGACTCATCAGAGAACTCCTCTTGATTAGAAGATGGATATTCTTTCCTTTTCTTTGGTTGACTCTGGTCAATCAACTTCTCCAACTGATTTGACAGAGTTTCATGCATCTCTATCATCTTGTCAATTCTTTCTAAATAGGGAAGGTTAGGGAAGAAACCCTCAAAAGCAAGCTGGGCTTCCATCACTTGTTTTGACAAGTCTATCAAATCAAAGTACCTGTTCCATCTCCTTTTGACCTCATCATCATCAATGATGTTTCTGACTACATCTTCCTCATCCAAGCCTTCGTGTTCTTTGTTCACACCAATGTTTGGGATGTATAGGATCCTGGTAGTTTTGATAAAGCCCTTAGGATCTACATGTCTACAAGCACTAGTAGCCATTTTGAACTGATTTACCCATGGAGTAATTTGAGGAAATTCCCTCTTTGCTACCAGGAAGTCACCTTCCTTGAATTTCCTAGGTGTGAATGTACCCTTCCTGTGAGGGGCTAGAATTTCCTTGTCTATCCACATCAACTGCCACATAAATTCCAAACAAGCAACCCTTGGAGGCACAAATTTTGGTAACAGATGTGGGGGTTGGGGGCAATCGTAGACTCTCAAAATTGTAGCATTCTCCCCCAAGTAAAAATCACCCCAATTGTGATCTCCCTCCCATTTTGTTCACAAACTACACTGGTCGTAGGAGCCTGAGGACCCTTGGGGATATCCTTGTAGTGTTGATACCTAACATCCTTATGAGAGGATACACAATGAAATTCTGAAAGAGACAAAAATTCCCCTCATTGGAAGTAGAATTCCACATCCTCACACATAATTGCACCAGATTATACTAGCCTTCAAAGTTGAACCTTGGCTTTAGCATGTTCGAATCAAAACTATTAATATTGAAGAACAAAATTAAGTGCATTAGCAAAGAATAATGCATGAACTTAACTAGGCTCTAACTATCCTTTATAGAAATCAAACCCTCATGCATTCTATCGATGATATACTAGTTGTAATCATAGTTAGTATTAACGAAAGAATTCTAGATGTCTAGGATAATCATCAAAAGATCAGCTGGTAAAAACTCTACATCCCCATCAATTCCCAAAACCCTACACAACCCATAAAAAGTTTGCTTCATGTAATGCTGGGACTTAAATTGGTAAGGGGCATTCATGTGAGCAGGGAGGGGAGCTATATACTTATCTTGTTTTGGGATATGCTTCATTATTTGGTCCTTCACTGTCCCTATGTTCTTCTTGTACCTCTTCTTTTCTTTGCTGAGGTCAATTTTAGTAAAAGTGGATGTATAATCATTAAAATCCTTCATGAACAAACCCCTATCAAGAGTAACCAAAGCTGACTAGTCCTCTTTCCTAATAGTGTTAGAAATAGGGTTGTAACACCTAGCTAGAGCAACAATTAAATCCACATCCAGGAATACATCAGGCACTACTAATTTCCCTAACCCCAAAGCCCAACCATTACATATAGGGATATGACTATCTCTATTTTTATAAAAGAAGTTGAAGATAGTATAACCTGTGGTATTTGGTGTGATAGGATCTCTGCAAAACCCTAGAACATCTTTGAACACATCATCAGGAGCTATTTTGTTTTGACTGGAACCAGGTAGCAATTTCAAAAACTCATCTGAATAATTAGGCTTGCCCTTATCTTCACCACTTTTAGCCTTTGCTTCACTACTGGAAGATGATGCACTTCTCTTAGGTTGACTCATCTTTGCTATAGAATTATCTTCAATCTCTGCAAAATGGATTCACTTGGCGCTCAAAAATTGCTTCAGAATGACACAATTCTCTTCGAATGATTTTGGACACAGGAAATAATGAGCTTAACTTATTTATCAATGCAGATCAAGTGTTTACAATTACCACAATCATTGCAAATCTCCTTAATTGCTCCCACATTCAATTTTGCATGTAACCAATTTTCAAAATGGAGCTAGCCGATGTACAGATGTTGACAGATAGATTTTAAAAAACTTGAAAACAAGGCAAAGAGGCAAATGATTAAGATCCTGCACTTTAAACCTGTTTACATCATGCAATCTTCCTTTGAAACTGATTGGATGGCTCATTAGTTTACTTTCCAGCTTGATACTATCCTTTATCCACGCAGGCAATGGTCCGTTTTCTTTTCTTTTACTACCTTTTCCAACTGGGCCCATTTAGCAAATCTATTACTGAAAGCTTCTCATGATCATTGAATGCAATGTTAACCCTAGCATATATTTAGAGAACTAGTGACCAAAGCCTTCGCAGGCTCTCGAAATGCAATCCTTAACTCATGATACTTTTCATGAATTAGCGAACATGGTGACACCCTTCGAGCACTTGACTGTGGTTATTATTTGGCAAACCAGTGTACAAAGCCATCTCACATTCTCTTAATGTCATGGCTAACTGTTAAATCTTTTGGAGATTCAGTGAACAAAGGGTTCACACATTCGCTTAATGGAACACTTAACCGCTAAATTACTTGGAGAACTGGCGAAGGCTTTACTCTCTGAATTGCTGAATCTTTCTTAACCATCATCTTTACTCTGAGATTTTGAATGAACCATTGATCTTGTTGATGATCTATGGCTATCGCCAGTTCACTAAAATATTTGATCCTTGGTCATTTGATTATGAGATTCAGTGAACAAAGGGTTCACTGAATCACCAGATCATATTAAACACTAAGTATTTCAATCCGTGATTAAGCGACTGAAGACTCAAAACTTAGCCAATCCTTTTATTCACACATTCGCAAAATGATTATTCCATTTACCTTTCCCTTTTAGAGAACCCGTGACCACATGACTCACTGAATCGCTAAATCATTTAGCTTCTTACTAATTTATTCCGAGAACAAGCAAACACTTGAAACAACCCGTTTTGCCAAATTCTTCATACCAAACTGTCGGGGCCGCCAAACTTAGAAGTTTTTTCATAGTTGCTCATTCACCAAATGAAACATGTAGGATGCAATAATATCTAAGATTAAACCACATCCATCGATCCTGACAATGATCTACGGTATTTTCCAAATTGCTAGGTCATTTTTCCCTTAACCACTAGATTTAGAGAATGAGCAGTAATTATTGTCGCCAAGTCGGTGAGTGTAAGAAAAGAACCGCCAAGGAATACATGAATTGGAGATAATGCATTTTCCAAATCGCCAGATGCTTTCTGATAACCACCGGATATTTGGAGACTACACAAACAAAGACAACACTTAGCATTTTTAACATATTCTCTAGTTCGCTAAATGGTTGAGGTGTTAATCAGGAGACTTAGAGACCATGTGACTAAAATGATGCTTAGCATAAGATTGACTTGTTTGCTGAATTTCCGAATACTATATGAGACATGCTATGACCTTTTTTGATTCAGTGAAGACAAAACATTTAACACATGCATGATTTAATTAGCTTAAGTGACTTAAAAAAGGTAACAATGAAATAGAAGAATAAGGGCTAATCATCAAGACTTTTGCATGAATTTGACATTTTTTGAGGACAAGACCTAGGGTAAGGATTTTTGAAGTGGGCTATGACAATTTTTTGAAGAACCTCTAACACCTGTACCTAGGAAAACTTCATAGACCAGAGGACTAAACCAACGTTTGGACAAAAACCTCAGAAAATTAAGAATACTCCCAATAGAAACAAGGCTTCAAAACCCTCAAACCAGGCAGCAGCAGTGAAGCTTTGATACCATGTAGAATTTGAAAAATCCAACTTCACAAAATGCCAAGAACACCTGCATGTAAATAACCTGTTGCTGAAAGGAAACTAAGAAGAGAAAATCCAAAGGCTTGGAAAATCTCAGCGGTGTGAGAGAAATTATATTCCAAGATAATGAAAAATAATTACAAGAGTTTAACCTATAAGGTGAACAAAACCCTAAAAATAGAAAAGCTAGGTTGCACATTAGAATTAATAAATATATTAATTATAATGTACCTAAGAGATACCTTAAGTAAAAAAGAGTAATAAAGCTAACTAATTACTCTAACAATAATTGCTTTGACTAATAAAAACACAAAACCCCCAATTTGGCTACTCGTAAGCCCTCAAAACAAGGGTTTTTTTAATATTCACTCTCCAAGCCTTTCTAGACTCAAAAAATAGTTGATGCACCATTATATGATCAAATCCAAACACTTCATGTCATAAAACATGCACCTCATGAATGTATAACTCTCACTATTGTTCCTTTACCTCCATTTCCTTCATAAAAACCATGCAATATGTTAGCCTTTCAGTGATCACCCTGCACATAAGTATTATCCTTCCATCATAAATGGTTAATTAATTAATATACAATAATATTATTCATCCCCTTATCATAATAAACAGAACATATGGATTAATCTTTAATTCATTTCTTAAAACCTTGC
Organism: Chamaecyparis obtusa; assembly: GCA_027943335.1. Taxonomy (NCBI): domain Eukaryota; kingdom Viridiplantae; phylum Streptophyta; class Pinopsida; order Cupressales; family Cupressaceae; genus Chamaecyparis; species Chamaecyparis obtusa. The sequence goes on along the minus strand of BSBK01011967.1, from coordinate 41,091 downwards.
CAAGATAAGGATTGTCACGACATAGTCAGCCTTATTGGTACAATATCAAAACAAAATGTTTGGAAATGGATTCAAAATGAGCTATGTAACATCTAACAATGATATACAATTATTATATTCAAAGTAACATCAAAGAGATTAACAAATTTTCAAGACACTCCTTTATTGCTTAAAAACCAGTACAACCCTGCATATTTCAACACCGGTCCGTACACACTCTTCACCATGACAAAATTTGGATTGAAAAAAATATAAAATATCCTCTCCTAACTTCCCAAACCAATCCTATTCAATTGGAAGTGTTAAAACTCTCTAAACACCATTAAACTCATTTTCCAACCCTTTCCTAACTAGTTGTTAGGATTTGAAAATTCAAATCTTAACTTATATTTTAAAAAAATTAAGCCTCTAAACTCATCAAATCAAATGGATTTCAATAACTTAGGATCAAATAACCTATTCAAGACCCTAGTTACCCAATTTATCCCCATGGAGAAGTAATGGCTTATTTTTACACTATTTTCTGATAAGGTCCTTATCAGACCCTTTAGGAATTTTACCAATTATATCATATTGATCATTGAAAAAAAAAATAATAGATTTCAAGACTTCCTAATTTATTTATAGGGATGCCTCCATGCTCTTCTCCATGCTCTAATCAACTAGTGTCTTCAAGTTCTTAGTGTTAGACTTATTTAGAACAACAAAGAGATGGGGGGGGGGTGAATCAGTTCTTCTCAGGTCTAGATCTACCAATTGAACTTTCTAGCCCTTCAAAAATCTCAGATCTAATCACCAATACAACTCGGTCTCTATAGTATATATAAGAAACATATAACATGCAGTCTACTATCCAAAAGTAATTAACTTGTAGAATATAACAGAATTCACATAAAAACATTCAGACAAGTATAACACCAGGATTTATAGTGGAAACCCAACTTGGGAAAAACCACTGTGTAACATGCTACTGATATTTCACTCTTTTGAAGTGAGCTCTATGAAAAGCCAACCCGATTAAAGATTTACAAACACGCTGCTAGGTGTGACCCTATTAAAGGATTTAAACACTCTATCATAAGTGACTTGGTTAAAAGATTTAAGTACATTCCATTATAATGCCGCCTTGATTAAAGGATTTATAAAATGACTATTAGGTCAACCTTGATTAAAGGGTTTAGAATGATATAATGGTTAGAAAGTAGTAGTAGTTTTTTATTGTAAAAAAATACAACTCGCTTTGCAAATACAGATCCACTTCTCACATATAAGTTGATTTACTGACTGACCTTCATTTCCATCTCCATCACTGATCTGTTCAGAATTCACTTCAAGCAATCACAACTCTGTTTAGCTCCTTAACAATTTCACCTTCAACCTTTTTCTTAGACTTATCAGTCAATAACATTAACAACTTCACCCCATGATGTAACCTCACAATTAGGTTTTCCTTTATACCTCTTTGATTAGGTAGATCCATCTTTTGCCACTTAGTCTCCTCTGTGGATCTTAGTTTTGGGTCTGATTCATCAAATCCTTCAATCATTATGTTGTTCATGCTTCCTTCTAGATACATCTTCAAACTTCTCTTTGAATCCATAATAAAATGATTTACTATGTATTAAATTCTCTATACAATTCATTAATAAAGTGAACACGATTTACATATCCCAAGAATTCAACTATTTCAACTAGGAATCTCAATTCTTTCTCCAAATGTAAATTACTGACACTTGGTCAATAATGTGTTCTCTCATTAGTCATTATTGCATATTTGGGTCATTTCTACAAACTATCTACCTCGGCTAACACTATATTTTCTTGGTAATTTCATGTCACTTGACATAAACTGATGTTTGGTCATTACTAAATTTAGTCGCAATATACTAGCACTCGGTCAACACTAAAATCACTTGGCTTAAACTATATTTCTTCACTTTTGCTTGGTTAAGCCTACCTTTCATTCTTTCTTCTTACTTAGATAAATAATACATTATCTTATCAATGTGCCAACTAATCTAGTACCCATTGAAGTATCAAATAACTCAACCTTTCTTTAGGTTCTCTTGTTATCTCCTTGCCCTAATCCTCTTCATAAATCAATAGATATGGTACTATCCTAGATAGAAACTATCTTACCAATTAAAGTTTGACATTGATGACAATATAACAATTGTTTCAATTATAGTTTCCAACAATCTCCCTCTTTGGCTTTGATGGAAACACCATATGAATAATACATGATTTACAAAAAAATCCAATAAATTTTTCTTTGTATCAGAAAATTTAATAATATAGTTAGCTTCATTATGATTTAAAAGATCTTTTCCTTGTCTGACTACATACACAGTTACTTCCTCTGAATCTTTCTAGTCAACCAACTGTCTCTGAATCTCTCCCTCAGGTTCAATGAATCATCTTTGTGTTTTTTTTCAGAATCTCTCCCTCTTTAACAACAATGCCAAAGTAGTATACATCACTTACATCTTCCATATGTAGATATCTCCATGTCAGTTCAGTATGTTGTATTTCTCCCTTTGTCATCTTTCTTATGATTGATTATCATTTGTGCTTTACTTCTGACAACTCTAGGTAACTCCTAAAGTGTGACCATTTCTACATCAATTTGTTAGATATTGTACGTAGCACATTTGATGTAGTGCTCCTAGTTGACTAGGTAGCCTCAATTAGGGGAATCACCCTTAGTTTACCTCTAAGATATTCAGGATCATCTTTAGATAAAGATTTTGTGAATATGTTTGCTAATTGTTCCTTTGTATTCACATATTCCATTCCCACTTCTTTATCATGTACCAGCTCTCTCAAGTAATAATACTTAATAGCAATATTCTTAGTCTTTGTGTGCATCATTGGATTCTTTGATAAATTGATAGAACTTGTGTTATCATAGAAAATAACAACCGGCTCAGTGATTCCCTCTTTCATTCCTTTTAACAATTTCTTGATCGACACCAAATTTGAACAATTCATTGTAGTTGCTAAATACTCAGCTTCTACTATAGATTGGGAAATGCAGTTCTATTTCTTGCTAGTTCAGGAGACTAATCCTTTCCTAGAAAGAGTGCTCCACCACTTGTACTCTTTCTATCATCAACACTTCCAGCCCAATCTGCATCAGTGTAGACTCTCACTTCAAATTTCTCATTCTTCTTGTAGTACAATCCATAGTCCTCTATCCCTTTTAGATATCTTGGTATTCTCTTCACTGCCATCATATGATTTTCCTTAGGATTGGAATAAAATATTGGCACAATCCCAACTGCTAGGGCTATATCTGGTCTATTGTGGAGAACATATTGTAGCTATCAAATCATATATCTATACACTGTTTGATTCACTTCAGCAATATCATCAGTCTTAGATAGTTTATGTGCAGTAGCCATAGGAGTACTTACTGGTCTGGAATCTTCCATACCAAAGTTTTCAGTATCTCTTTAACATATTTAGATTGAGTAATAAAGATACCTTTCTCCATCTGATGAACTTGTAAACCAACAAAGAATTTTATCTCACCAAACATAGACATTTCAAGCTCAGTTTGCATCTCATTTGAAAATTTATGACATAGGGCATCTTGTCCTCCAAATATGATATCATCAACAAAAATTTCAGCTAACAAAATTCCTTAACCTTCTTCAATTTTCATATACATATTGTTGTTGTCATTTGTTCTTGCAAATCCAATCTTTATCAAATAATTGTGTGGTCTCTCATACCATTCTCTAGGGGCTTGTTTCAATCCATACAATGCCTTTTTCAACTTGCAAACCATATTTTTCATGCTTGGGTAAACAAATCCTTCAAGTTTTTCAATGTATACTATTGGAAACAATTGTCTGAAGGAAATTGCTACTCAAATTATGTATTGTCTTTGATGTCACACAATGTCATAGTCCGCAACAATCAGTTCCTACTGAGCTCAGTCGGTCCGCCAGACAGGAAGATCAGTGACTACCGAGTCCAGTCGGTTATCAAAGAAAATCAGTGTTTACCGAGTTCACTCAGTTATCAAAGGAAATTTAGCATTTACCGAGTTCAGTCGGTCGTCAATGAAAATTCAGTGTTTACCAAGTTTAGTCGGTCGTCAAAGAAAATTTAGTGTTTACCGAGTTCAGTCGGTCATCAAAGGAAATTCAGTGTTTACCGAGTTCAGTCAGTTATCAAAGGTAAAGGATTGTCGGTGTTTACCGAGTTCCCTCGGTCTCTGAAAGATTGTAGAAAGTTATGGTCACCGAGCACTGTCAGCCCTTGAAGGATTTTTGCAAATAGAGTTTGCTTAATTCAGCCGACTGTTATACTAAATAATGTCGATTTGACAAATCTAAAATCATATAAATAAAAGGTCAAATATGAAAAATAAATAGGAGATACAGCAGAAGATTTATAGAAGAAAGATAGGAAAGGTGTGTGCGAATTTGTGAAGGATGTTCAAATATCCTTAAGGTGCAGCAGAGATTTATTTGATCAGGAAGGATCACACTTATGCAAAACAGAGATCTGTAATCAGTAAGGCAGTTGCATTATTATACAGGTCATTTTCATTGTTACCTTCTTATCATTGTAACAGTGAATTCTAAATCTCTTAACCGAGTTGGTTTAACAACCATATTGTAAATCCTCTAACAAGGTGACAATTCCACTGAATTGTTTTCAAGACCTCTTACCAGGCCACTCCTAGCAGGGTGATTAAATCCTCTAACAAGGTCACACCTAACAGTGTGTTTTGTAACCTTTTACCGGGTTGGCTTCTAACCAGGCATCACTTCAGAAAAGTGAAAAATCAGTATCTAGATACATTGGTGGTTTTTCCCATATTGGGTTTCCACGTTAAATCTTGTGCCTCTTGTGTTCTTAATTGCTATCTTAATCATACACTAGTGCTGATGAATATCTAAAAGATATTTTTGCTAATACTTTCTGCATCTTCAAAGTTACTGCAATCTATTTACCGAGTGCTAAAATAGATAACATTTTTAAGATATCCTAAGGGATCTGGAAAGAATTAATTGTGAAGTGTTTTTATGGTTGACTGATTCACCCCCCCTCTTAGTCACTTCATCCACATTCCATCAATTGGTATCAGAGCTTTTGGTGCTTGCAGGAAGGGTTTCAAGGACCTATGCTAAAGATCAGGATGTCTTACAAGAGGGAAATTCCAAAGCTCAACAGAGATAACTTTTCAGCATGGCAAGGTCTCATGCAACTTCATCTAGCTTCCATTGGTGATTTAGGATGCAAATACATTGATGAAGAATACACAATTCCTAATGGCGCATTAACTGTTGAAGACATTGCAGATAAAAAGACTCATAACACCATGATGATAGACATTGCATCTGCTCTTAGCTATGAAGAATTTGATGATATTAAAGAATGCACTACTGCATATGAAATGTGGATGGCACTGAAGAAAATATATGGTGGTGATGCAAATGTGAAAAGAGCCAAAGCAGAAAGCCTAAGAGGACAGTTTGACAAGATGAATATGAAGGAAGATGAAAACATTGCAAAATATGTTGAAAGAATCAAAGCAAGTGTAAGTGCAATTAGAGCTTCTGGAGGAACAATCTCAGATGAAACTATTATAAGTAAGGTACTCAGAACATTACTCCCTATCTATGCAATAAGAGTATTAGCTATTCAAGAAAGAAGATGTGAAACAAACCACAATATAACTTTGGATGCTTTAGTTGGAAGATTGACAGCCTTTGAATTAGACAACTATGACAACTATGTTCCTAGTTCCAAAAATATTGAATCAACATTTGAGGCCAAGGTTTCACTAAAGAAGAACAAGAAAATTAAAGAAGTTCAGTCAGAAAGTGAAGAAGTATCAGAAGAAAGTTCTGATAGTGATCTTGAAATTGTAGAAGCATTACTTGAAAAGAAGTACTCTAGAGGGAAAGGTAAATATAAAGGTAAAACTCCTTTAATCTATTTTTCATGTGAAGAAATTGGACATATTGCAGCTAGGTGCCCAAACAAGCAAGTCAAGGAAGAGAAGAGAAGTTACAAGTACTATGGCAAAAAGAATTTCAAATCATTCAAGGATAAAGGTAAGAAAACATGTTTTATGGCTAAAGATTCTGATGATAGTGAAGAAGAACTTGTCTTTATTGCTATAAAAGATGAATCTGATGATGATGAAGATAAGATGGCACTTATTTCTCATATAAGCAAAGATGATATATGGATAATAGACAGTGGATGTTCACACCACATGACTGGTGACAAGACAAAATTTGAATATCTAGAAGACTGTGATAGTGGTAATGTAAGATTTGGAAACAATGAACCTTGTTGTATAAAAGGAAAAGGAAGAATCTCATTAACCAAAGAACTCATATGTGATAATGCTTATTGGGTTGAAGGACTGAAACATAATCTTCTAAGTGTAACACAGCTAATAAACATTGGTTTCAAGGTTGAATTCATGAATGGTCAAGCAAGACTGCTGGATGAAAAAGGAAAACTCATTGGATCAGGCAAACAAACAAAAGGTAACTTATTTTATCTTGATCTCAGTGAATATTCATGCTTTATTGCTCAAATTGAAGAAAGTTAGCTATGGCACAAAAGGTTATGTCATGTGAATTTTGATAACATGATAAAAATAAGCAAATTCAAGAAGGTTAGAGGCATTCCTACTTTGAAGAAACCTGATACTGGTCTATGTAAGAATTGTCAGATTGGCAAAATGAGTAAAACTAGTTTCAAGAGTAAGAACTATCAGTCTAAAGAAATTTTGGAAATTGTGCATACTGATTTATGTGGACCTATTGGAATACAAAGCTATACTGGAGATAAATTCTTTATTGTTTTCGTTGATGATTATTCTAGAATGATGACTGTTATGTATTTAAGAGAAAAATCAGAAGCATTTGAAAAGTTCAAATGGTACTTAGCAAGAGTGGAAAAGGAAACAGGGAAAAGATTAAAATGCTTAAGATCAGACAGAGGTGGTGAATTCATCTCCCATGATTTTAACAACTTTTGCATTGAAAGAGGAATCAAAAGACAGGTATCAGCTCCTAGAACTCCTGAGCAGAAAGAAGAAACAGATCTATTATGGATTGTGCAAGGACTCTAAGGATAGAAAAGAACATTGCTATAAAGTACTGGAAGGAAGCTATCAGCACTGTAGTTCATACCTTGAACTGAGTACAATTAAAGAAAGACACATTCAAAACTCCTTATGAATTATGGTATGGCTATAAACCCAATGTAAGTTACATGAAAATATTTGGTAGCAAGTGTTATATCTTAAAAGAATCCAGAAGAAATAAATTTGACGTGAAAAGTGATGAAGGAATATTCCTAGGATATTCTAGCAAAAGCAAGGTATACAAATGTCTGAACTTATCTACTCACAAAGTCATAGAAAGTATACATGTAAAATTTGATGACTTTGCAAAGAAGACTGAAGAAGAAAGCAAAAGGGAACTTGAGAACTACAGAAGATTTGTTTACATTGAACCTGAAACATTGGCAGACACAACTATCAATAGTTACCGAGTCACAAACTGAGTCACAGGAAGAAGTTCAAATTGAGTCACAGGAAGAAATTCAGACCGAGTCTCAGCCTGAAGTTACCAAGCAAATATCTACCGAGCCCGAGCAACCTGAAGAAGAGATCCTAGAAGACAACAGCATGAATCATTCAAAAAGCAAGGAACCTATATTAGCCAAATATGTCAGAAGACATCATACACCAGATCAAATTATTGGAAACAAATCAGATGGTACTATGACAAGAAGTAAGCTAAAAGGTACATGTCTGCTTACTGACTTTGAACCTAGAAATATCAAAGATGCATTGGAAAATGAAAGTTGGATTGAAGCAATGAATGAAGAATTAGAACAAATACAAAAGAACAAAACATGGACTCTTGTACCTAGACCTAAAGATAAGAATGTAATTGGAACAAAATGGGTATTCAAGAATAAGCTGAATGAAGATGGTCAAGTATCTAGAAACAAAGCTAGACTGGTATGTAAAGGTTATTCTCAAGAAGAAGGTATAGATTATGGAGAAACTTTTGCTCCTGTTGCAAGATTAGAAGGTGTAAGAACTCTACTTGCTTATGCAGCACACAAAGGATTTAAGGTATATCAGATGGATATAAAATCTACATTTCTCAATGGAATTCTTGATGAAGAAGTCTACATTGAACAACTTGAAGGTTTTGTTGATCCAGATAAAAAGGACATGGTCTGTAGGTTACACAAAGCATTGTATGGTTTGAAACAAGCTCCTAGAGAATGGTATGAAAGACTCCATAACTATTTGATTTAGATTAATTTCAAAAGAGCCAATGATAACAGCAATCTATATATTAAAGAAGGACCGAATGACAAAATTGTATTGGCAGAAATATTTGTAGATGATACTATATTTACAGGGAATGAGGATCAGTGCAAAGAATTTTCAAAGCAAATGAACAAAGAATTTGAAATGTCTATGTTTGGTTTAATAAAATTCTTTATTAGTCTTCAAATTCAGCAAAGCAAGAATGGTATATACATTACTCAATCTAAATACATTAAGGAAATACTTAAGAAGTTTGGTATGGAAGATTCAAAACCAGTTGGTACACCCTTGTGTATTGGAATGAAACTTACCAAAAATGATGATTCAAAAGAAGTTGATCAGACCCTATACTGATCTATGATTGGAAAATTGTAGTATGTAGTACATACAAGACCTGATATTGCCTTAGCAGTCGGTATAGTAGCTAGATTCTCAGCAAAACCTAAGGAAAATCATATGATGGCAATCAAAAGAATCTTAAGATACTTAAGAGGAATTGAAGAATATGGTTTGTGGTATAAATTTGGAGGCAATCTAGACTTAAAAGTGTTTACTGATGTTGATTGGGCAGGGAACATTGATGACAGAAAAAGCACAAGTGGTGGAGCATTTTTTCTTAGAAAAAGACTGGTATCTTGGACTAGTAAAAAGCAAAATTGCACATCTCAATCCACAGCTGAAGCAGAATATGTTGCTGCTGCAGTACATTGTTCAAATATTGTTTGGTTTAAATAGTTATTAGAAGGTATGAAGGTTGAAATCAAAGAACCAGTTGTTATATTTTGTGAGAATACCAGTGCAATAAAAATTTCAAAGAATCCAGTGATGCATTCCAGAACCAAGCACATTGCTATTAAATACCACTTTGTCAGAGAACTAGTGCAGGACAAGGAAATCAGATTAGAATATATTCATACAAAAGAACAGATTGTAGACATTTTTACCAAACCATTACCTAAGGATGCATTTGTGTATCTAAGAGGTAAGTTAGGGGTCATTCCCCTATCTGAGGCTCACTAAATATAGTTTTAGTGATGCATCAACCAGAACATGAATGAAAATCAACCAGTTGATGCAGCATATTCAAGGAATCATTGCATATGAATCAGTACTTGAGGTACATTAATTTACACCGGTAATATGTGAATTGTCTTTGGCATGTGTTGTCAAAGAGGGAGTGTTTGCTATCAGCTATGTCTTTGCTATTACTTCAAGAAATTTTCAATAGTCAGAAGGAAGAATTTTCAGGATAAAGGAAGTTTGCTGACAGAGGGAGATTTGAATCTGAACCGATCTAACTCTTTCAAATTTCTTATGCTATGACATATTGTGTTGCCATCAATGCCAAAGAGGGAGATTGTTGGAAATAATTGTCTGAAGGAAATTGCTACTCAAATTATGTATTGTCTTTGATGTCACACAATGTCATAGTTTGCAGCAATCAGTTCCTACCAAGCTCAGTCGGTCCACCAGATAGGAAGATCAGTGACTATAGAGTCCAGTCGGTTATCAAAGAAAATCAGTGTTTACCAAGTTCACTCGGTTATCAAAGGAAATTTAGCATTTACTGAGTTCAGTCAGTCATCAAAGAAAATTCAGTGTTTACCGAGTTCAGTCAGTCGTCAAAGAAAATTTAGTGTTTATCGAGTTCAGTCGGTCATCAAAGGAAATTTAGTGTTTACCGAGTTCAGTCAGTTATCGAAGGTAAAGGATTGTCGGTGTTTACCGAGTTCCCTCGGTCTCTGAAAGATTGTAGAAAGTTATGGTCACCGAGCACTATCGGCCCTTGAAGGATTTTTGCAAATAGAGTTTGCTTAATTCAGCCAACTGTTATACTAAATAATGTCGATTTGACAAATCTAAAATCATATAAATAAAAGGTCAAATGTGAAAAATAAATAGGAGATACAACAGAAGATTTACAGAAGAAAGACAGGAAACGTGTGTGCGAATTTGTGAAGGATGTTCAGATATCCTTAAGGTGCAGCAGAGATTTATTCGATCAGGAAGGATCACACTTATGCAGAACATAGATCTGTAATCAGCAAGGCAGTTGCATTATTATACAGGTCATTTTCATTGTTACCTTCTTATCATTGTAACAGTGAATTCTAAATCTCTTAACCGAGTTGGTTTAACAACCATATTGTAAATCCTCTAACAAGGTGACAATTCCACTGAATTGTTTTCAAGACCTCTTACCAGGCCACTCCTAGCAGGGTGATTAAATCCTCTAACAAGGTCACACCTAACAATGTGTTTTGTAACCTTTTACCGGGTTGGCTTCTAACCAGGCATCACTTCAGAAAAGTGAAAAATTAGTATCTAGATACATTGGTGGTTTTTCCCATATTGGGTTTCCACGTTAAATCTTGTGTCTCTTGTGTTCTTAATTGCTATCTTAATCATACACTAGTGCTGATGAATATCTAAAAGATAATTTTGCTAATACTTTCTGCATCTTCAAAGTTACTGCAATCTATTTACCGAGTGCTAAAACAGATAACATTTTTAAGATATCCTAAGGGATCTGGAAAGAATTAAATGTGAAGTATTTTTTGGTTGACTAATTCACCCCCCCTCTCAGTCACTTCATCCATATTCCATCATATACTTCTTCTAATATGCCATTTAGAAATGCATATTTAACATCCATCTGATATACTTTGAAATATTTATATGCATCATATGGAAGTAGAGTCCTCACTCCTTTTAATCTTTCTACAGGGGAAAATGTTTCCCCATAGTCTATTGCTTCTTCTTGTGCATAACCCTTGCATACCAATCTTGCCTTGTTTCTTATGACTTTTCCATGTTCATTTAGCTTGTTTCTAAATACTCATTTTGTTCCAATAACATTTTTATCTCCTGATCTTGGCACCAAAGTCCATGTATCATTGTTTTCTACCTGATTAATTTCGTCATTCATAGCTTGTATCTAGTCATCATTCTCTAAAGCATATTTTACTATCTTAGGCTCAAAATCACATAGTAAACATGTAGGGTCTTTAAACTTACTTCTTGTCAAGACTCCAAATTATTTATCTTCAATGATTTGTTCAGGCTTATGATGTCTTCTTACATACTATGCCAATGTAGGTTTAGATTTATTTTCTCCTTGTTCTTGATTTTTAGTTTCATCATGCAAGTTATCAACTTCTTCTTTTGATTACTCGACAACATCCTTTTGATGCTTGGTCTTACTTATCCATGACTCTGCATCTGGTTCAAGTGTGTTACTTGCCTCTCCTTCTTCCATGTAAAGAAAAGATTTGTAATCTTCAGGTTCTTGTTTTCCCTCCAGTTCATTATTTTCTCAATATTCATCAACTCTCATATTTGCACTTTCCACAACTTTGTTAGTGTTAGAATTCAAACACTTATAAGCTTTTGTCTTAGTGGAATAACTTAGGAATATACCTTCATCACTTTTTGTATCTAATTTTTCATTCCTATTATCTTTCAGTGTATAACATTTACTCCCAAAGATTCTAAAATACTTCACATTAGGTGCATAACCATGCTATAACTCATAAAGTGTAGCATTTGTACCTTTCTTGATTTGAACTCAGTTTAAGGTATAAACAATTGTACTTACAACTTCTCTCTAGTATTTTTGTGCATTATTATCAATCATCAGTGTTCTTGCACAATTCATAATTAACCCATTTCTTCTCTTTGCTACACCATTCTATGGAGGTGTTCTCAATGCAGACATCTGTCTCTTGATTCCATCTATCATTGAAGAAAAAATTGAACTCATTTAATATAAACTCTTCACCTTGGTTAGATCTCAAACATTTCAGGCTTCTACCTATTTCTTTTTCAATTTTTGCAATAAACACTTAAACAACTGAAATGCATCATATTTCTCTTTCAAAAACATTATAGTCATCATCCTAGTGTACTCATCAACAAATAGAATAAAATACCTATCACTACAATAACTTTTTACACCCATAAGTTGACAAAGGTCAGTGTGAACCAATTCCAAAATATTTTTAGAAGTATATGCCTTTCTCTTGAAACTAGACTTTGTCATTTTTCCCAATCGATACTATTTACACATTACATTGTCAAGTTTATTCAATCTGAACAAACCTCTAACTTTCTTATTTTAACTAATATTTACTAGATTGTCAAAATTCACATGACATGGCCTCCTATGCCATAATCATACATCATCAAATTGTGCAAAAAAACATGTTTCTTCATATAGGTCTAGATAGAACAAGCTATCTATTGTATGTTCTCCACTTCCAATTAGCTCACTAGTGGAATCAAATATTTTAGCCTTCATGTGATGAAATTCCACTCAAAAACTAGTATTGTTCAACTATGCAACACTCAAAAAATTATAGTTAAGACCTTCAACCCAATAAGAATTTTCACATGTGATCTTATCAGTCAACTTAATTGATACTTTACCTCTCATAGGACATGGTGCATCATTACTAAACTTAACACTTCTACCTTTGTAATGATCTAGGTTTTCAAATTTACTTTTATCACCAATTATGTGATGTGAGAAACTACTATCAATAATCCATTTATTACCCTTACTCACATAAGAGATAAGTGTAATTTTCTTATCAGAATCAAAATCATCTTTCATACAAACATAAACTACTTCAATATCACATTCATCAAATTCACTAGTGTCACTGTCAGTTTCCTCTTCAGGAATATAACATGATTTCTTACCTTTGTCTTTGTAGTCTTTGTACCTTTGATGATCTCTATCATTTCTCTTATCATTGTACTTTATTTCCCTTCTATCATCCTTGTCAGTCCTATCATTACATCTTGCTGGAATATGGCCAACTTTGTTACAAGAAAAATAGATTATAGGAAGTTTACTTTTATATTTTCCTTTTCCTCTTCATATTATTCTAGCCTTGAGTGCCTCAAGATCATCTAGTTCCTCATCAGAAGTGTCACTTTCACTGTCACTGTCACTATCACTTTTCACAGATTTTTCAGTTTCCCTCTTGGAATTATGCATAACCACTTATGACTTGAATGAAAATTCAACATTAGGAACAATTTAGTTATCATTGTTAGATAGCTCAAAAGCAGTAGGCTTACCAACAAGACTTTCAAAATTTAGAACATTTCCACGGTTACATCTTGATTCTTGAATTATAGAAATTTTGATAGCATAGATAGGAAGAAAAGTTCTCGATACCTCACCAATAACAGGCTCATCATAAATGATTCCATCAGCTCCTCCAATAGCATTCACCATCTCCTTAATTATACCATAGTACTAAGCAATATTTTCACCTTCTTTCATTTTCATTTCATCAAACTTACCTCTCAAACTTTCAAATTTTTCTCTCAGTACATTAGTATCTCCACCATAGATAGTTTCAAGAGTATACCACATTTTCTTTGCTATAGTACAGTCTTTGATATCTTCAAATTCAGGATGCTTAAGGCGGATGAAATCTCCAACATTTCTTGATTATATTCTTGTTTTTCTTTCATCTCCTCGGTAGTCAAAGGTGCAACATGTATAACATAGTCATGTTCCACATAATAATTCACCGAATTACCAATACCAGCTAGATGCAATTTCATCATACTTTTCCATGCAGGGAAGTTCTCTTTGTTCAACTTCAGTACCTCCTTTCTATACATCTTGATCATTAGCTTCAAATAGCTTTAAAATTTTCTCTGTAAGCACCAAGAGCTCTGATACCAATTGTTAGAATTATTTAGAAAAACAAAGAGGGGCGGGCTAAATCATTTGTTCTTAGGTCCATATGTACTAATTGAACTTTCTAGCACTTCAACAATCTCATATTTAATCACCAATGTAAGTCGGTCTCAATAGTATATATCATAAACATATAACATGCAGTCCATTGTCCAAAAGTAATTAACTTGTAGAATATAACAACATTCATATCAAAACATTCACATAAGTATAATACGAGGATTTAGTGGAAACCCAACTTCGCAAAAACCACTTTGTAACATGCTACTGATATTTAACCCTTTTGAAGTGATCTCAGTGAAAAGCCAACCCTGTTAAATGTTTACAAACACACTAGTAGGTGTGACACTGTTAAAATATTTAAACACTCTATCAAAAGTGACCTGGTTAAAGGATTTAAGTACATTCCATTAGAATGCCACCTTGATTAAAGGATTTATACAATGATTGTTAGGTCAACCTTGATTAAAGGATTTACACTGATACAACGGTTAGAAAGTAATAGTAGTTTTTGATCTGAAAAACATACAACTCGCTTTGCAAATACAGATCCACTTCACACATATATGTTGATTTAATGACTAACCTTAATTTCCATCTCCATCACTGGTCTACTCAAAATTTGTTTCAAGCAATCACAACTCTGTTTAGCTCCTTCACAATTTCACCTTTAGCCTTCTTCTTAGACTTATCAGTCAATAACATCAACAACTTTAGCCCATGCTATAAACTCACAATTAGGTTTTCCTTTATACCTCTTTGATTAGGTAGATCCATCTTTTTCCACTTAATCTCCTCCATAGATCTTAGGTTTAGGTCAAATTCATCAAATCCTTCCATCATTATGTTCTTCATCCTTCCTTCTAGATACATCTTCAAAATTTTCTTTGAATCCATACTAAAATGATTTACCATGCATTAAATGCTCCATACAATTCATTAATAAAATCAACAGGATTTACATATCCCAAGAATTCAACTATGTCAGCTAGGAATCACAATTATTTCTCCAAATGTAAATTACTCACACTTGGTCAATATTGTTTTCTTCTCCTCGGTCGTCACTGTGTGTCTCGGTCATTTCTACAAATTGTCTACCTCAGCTAACATTGTATGTTCTCGGTAATTTCTTTTTGCTCAACATAAACTAATGTTTGGTCAACACTAAATTTACTTGGCATATACTAGCACTTGGGCAACACTAACATCACTTGGCTTAAACTAGTTTTCTTCACTTTTTCTTGGTTAATCCTACCTTTTAGTCTCTCTTCTTACTTATATAACCAATACATTATCTTATCAATGTGCCAACTAATCAAGTACCCATTGAAGTATCAAATAACTAATCCTTTCCATCGATTCTCTTGTTATCTCCTTGCCCTAATCCTCTTCATCAATCAATAGATATGGTACTATCCTAGATAGCAAGTGTCTTACCAGTTAAGGTTTGACATCAATGACAATACAACAGTTATTGCAATTGCAGTTTCCAATACTTAGGTGCCTTCATAGATTCTCTTGCATCAAGTGTTATTATTGATAATGATCTTTTATAATTAAATGAATTGTATTCTTTAGATCTAAAGAGTAACAAATCATGTGATATAACATCAACATCTTAATAAACATAACTTAGTAGAAAATCATCACTCTAACTTTTTTATGGGCCTTTATGGACTCTTCGGCAAAACCTATACTGATGTAGAATCATATTCGATGAAAATCTATATTTTTCTCAGGTGGCATTTCAAGAAGCTTTCTCAAAAATACATCTGCATATTTATGAAGGAGTGGGTAATTATCAAGTGAGACCAGTTAACTATCAAGTCATCATAAACATAACACACCAAGAATAGAAACAAATAGCATCTCTATATCATACTCTACTTCAGTTACATAACTAATATCATGCAAAGTTAAATTTGTCTTTGGAAAACTACAAGCTCCACTTTCCCACCTAAATCATCCAAACAATATAGAAACTTGTACCTTGAATCTATACAAGCTTGAAAGGAAGCCAACAAATACATGCACTACACAACTTTTTAAGATTCCAAGCATAAGACATGAAGGTCAATAGTGGTAGTGAAGGTTTTTAAATCCAACACAAAACCAAAGACAACCTAATCTATGACCACCTTACAGAAACATAATAGCATACACCTAATATATCAACAATAGTGCCTCAGTGCACTTCCCAATGGTTACCAATTATCACAAATAATCTATGAGATTTAACTTTATCCCTCATAGTTGGTTCAGAAGTAATTAGTGTTTGACTCAATCTTGATGATAATTCATTACAATAGTGAGCCACTATGTTCCATGTTGGCCACAAGAGAAACATCCCCCATAAAAAAAGTTAGGTCTAGTAGAGAGTTCACTTTAATGTTGCGAACTAGTTGTACTATCACTTTGTTGAACACTTAGAACACTTTGAGACTACTATCTATAATCAAACCTTCTATCATATCACTACTTACAATATGTGCTAGTTGGTGATGTAGGAGCATCTCGGGTCCTTGGCAATCTTGTGTCACCAAAAACATATTTGAGTTTGTTTGTGTTGCTTGGTTCCTACTTTGACTGAGTTGGTTTGGTGTTTCTTGGTTTTCTTTGTTCGCCTATGTTGCTCAGTTATCTCTCTGGTGCTCAGTGAATTTCCCTGTCACTCGATGATGCTTTTCTAGTGCTTGGTTTCCTTTCTTACTAAGTTGTTTGTTTTGGATTTCTTTTGAGGCCAACTTCTGCATTTAATTTGGGTCACAGATTTAATGTTGGTATCCATCATTGGGAAGTGTGTGGACCTAGATCTAGTTGTTCCTTCCGTTGATTGTGGATCTAAAGGCCAACATGGCTCGATAGCCCCTTGTATAAATGTAGTTGTTTGGTTAGAGTTTTAGGAGTCATTTTTTGGGGATAGGAGATATAAGATAAAAGATTAGAGATTGTTGGCTAATCCTCACATGTTTGAGGACTTTTGTACTTGATTATAATATCTGGCTAAAATCAGGAAGGCCTTAGAGCCTAGAATGTATGAATAAACTTAAATATAATATATTAAAATATTTGGATTCTCTCTCTCACTGTTGTCTATTGTTTCTTCTGCATGTTGTTTTGCAAGGTGGATCTGGTTAGGGTGTGCCTTTGGCCCCTCTCCCCATCCTCTCTTGTGTTAGGTGGTATCAAACTGAGGTGAGATCTAGATCTAGGTTTGTGAATGTAGATTTGAAGGTTCCTTCTTGTGAAGCCCTAGTTCAATTGTTGTGGGGTAGTAGATTATGATCTAACCTACAATTGTAGAGGGTTTTCAAGATGGTTCATGGGATGTGAGATGCAGATCCAGGATTGGCAGACATGTTGAGACAACTTACTGCTAGATTAGAAGCTAGTGAAATAGCCCAGAGAAGAGGAAGACATCTTGAAGATGTTAGTGATGATGAATTTGAGGTAGAACAAGGTGATATAGAACCTACACCTATGATGGATAAGGGCAAGGAAATATTCTTGAAGCCCTTGACAATTCTGGAGTCTACACCACACTTTAATCCTCCTAAGTATGGTGGAAAATTGGATTTTGATGAATTGGTGGATTGGATCACTGAGATGGAGAAGTATATTGAATATGATAATGTACCTGAGGAAAAGAAGCTGAAAATTGCAAGCACGAAGTTGAAAAGTCATGCATCCTTATGGTGGGAACATTTGTAGTTGGAAAGAAAGAGGAAAGGAAAAGACAAAATCAGGGTATGGAGTAAAATGGTGAATAAATTGAAAGGAAAGTTCTTACCTTGTGATTATCAGATTAACCTAGTTAGGCGAATGTAAAGTTTGAGGCAGAAAGGTAGCTCGGTAAAAGAATATACTGAGGAATTCCATAGATTAGATATCAGATCTAGACATGATGAAGATGATGTGGAAAGAGTTGCTAGATACTTGAATGGTTTGAGAGTTTCTATCCAAGAAGAAATCAGTTTGGTCAAATTGGAGAATATTGAAGAGTCTTATCAATTTGCATTGAAGGATGAAGAGAAATTGAATAAAAGACATGAGAAAAGACAAAGAGGTAGAGGTGGTAGATTCCCAAGAGGAAGAGGTAGATCTCATGGTGAAAATAGTAGATCTGAACCTGAAAAAACAACTCTAGATAAAGGCAAGACCAAGTGGAAAGATGAAAGTTCATCTAGAGGTAGAGGTGGTTATAACAGAGGTGGTTTCCAAGGAACTTGTTACAATTATGGAGAAGAAGGACATAGATCACTTGAGTGTACACATGCAAGTAAGAAGGCTAGTAGCGATATAAATGCTTTGGTGCAAGAAGAGCCACCAAATGAACCTACGAAGGAAAATAAATTGATGGTCGGGAGAGCACTTTGGAATAAAGTTTCAAAGATAATCATTGATAGTGGTAGCTTGGAGAATTTGGAATCTAAGGAAATGGTCACTAAATTGCAGTTGAAAAGTTTGGAACATTCGAAGCCCTATCATATTTCATGGATCAAAGATGAGCATACACTCTTGGTAAGTGAACAATTTTATGTGAATTTGAAAATTAGAAAGTACTATGATAAGGTGTTATGTGATATCATGCCTATGGATTGTTGTCATATTTTTTTGGGTAGACCTTCGCAATATGATAGACATGCTATATATGATGGGAGATTACATAAGTATACTATTTGGGTTGATGGGACAAGACAAATCTTGTTGCCTTTGATAGATGAACTTGCTAGTAATGTTTGCACATCTATGAAAATTTTCTTGATGGAAGGAAGAAAGTTTGTTAAGGATTTAGAGAAGAATGACCTATGTTTTGTTGTGATTCCTAACAAACCAAGTAAGAAAATAGAGGATAGTGTCCCTAAGGAGATTGATAAGTTACTCACCGAGTATAGTGAAATCATTTATGATAATGTACCTGATGGTTTACCATAGAAGAGAAGCATTGATCATTGCATGGATCTTATTCTTGGAGCTAGTTTACCGAATAAGGAACCTCATCAGTTGACACCTACCGAGAATTAGGAATTGAACTGACAGATTCAAGAATTGTTGTAGAAAGGTTTGATTAGAGAAAGTTTGAGTCCTTGTCTACTACTTGCTATATGGGCACTTAAGAAGAATGGAGAAAGGTGAATGTGTACTGATTCCAGAGCAATCAATAAGATAACAATGAAATATAGGTTTCCTATACTGAGAATGGATGACATAATGGATAGTTTGACTATAGAAAAGTATTTTACCAAAATTGATTTGAAAAGTGGGTATCATCATATCAGTATCAGAGAAGGTGATGAATGAAAGACTACTTTCAAGAAAAAGGAAGGTTTGTATGAGTGGTTGGTTATGCCTTTTGGTTTAACTAATGCACCAAGTACTTTTATGAGGTTGATGAATGAAGTTTTGAAGAGATTCTTGGGTAAGTTTGTGATTGTATATCTTGATGATATTCTAATATTGAGTAAGACAAGAGAAGAAAATTTGTTGCATGTTAGACAAATTTTGCAGAGATTGAAAGAAGAAAAGCTGTTGATAAATCTGAAAAAGTGTTCATTCATTAAAAAGGAGATTGTGTATTTGGGATTTGTGATTTTAGCTAATGG
Source organism: Chamaecyparis obtusa (assembly GCA_027943335.1). Classification (NCBI taxonomy): domain Eukaryota; kingdom Viridiplantae; phylum Streptophyta; class Pinopsida; order Cupressales; family Cupressaceae; genus Chamaecyparis; species Chamaecyparis obtusa. The sequence continues at coordinate 21,434 of BSBK01011967.1, read as the reverse complement.
TTTGAAAATGTATCCTGAAAAGGTTGAAGCTATTATGAATTGGCCTACACCTATGAGTGCTAGTGAGGTAAGATCATTTCATGGTTTGGCAAGTTTTTATTGAAAGTTCATTAGGAATTTTAGTTCAATTTGTAATGCTATGACTGAGACTATGAGAGGAGACAAAAGAGAATTCAAGTGGACACATGGAGCTGATAAAAGTTTTGAGACTCTACAGAAGAAGGTTGCCGAATTGCCTATTTTGGCATTTCCTAATTTCAATGAGGTATTTCAAGTGGAATGTGATGCAAGTAGAAGTGTAATTCGAGCTGTGTTGAGTCAAGAAGGTAAACCTGTTGCTTTCTTTAGTGAAAGGTTGAATGATGCAAAAAGGAAATATTATGTGTATGATCAAGAATTTTATTCTATTGTTCAAGCAATGAAGAAATGGAGGCATTATTTGATACCAACTGAATTTGTGTTGTATACCGATCATAGGGCTTTACAATATTTGGGTAGTCAGAATAAGTTCAATCAGAGACATATGAAATGGGTTGACTATTTGCAGAGTTATATATTTGTGATAAAGCATAAGAGTGGAGTCACTAACCGAGTTGCTGATGCATTGAGTAGAAGAAGATCTTTGATGACTGAGATGAAAATTGAAGTTCTAGGCTTTGATGACATTGGAGATTCTTATGAATTTGATCCTGATTTTTTTGAGCCATGGAGAAAGTGTAGAGAACCTATTCAAGATCAACAAATTACTAAATGGGATTAATATTTTATGCAAGGAGGTATGTTGTTTCAAGGTATTTAGTTGTGTATACGGAGAGGACCAATGAGAACTAATTTGATCAAGGATAAATATAGTAGTGGTTTGGATGGACATTTTGGTTTTGATAAGACATTGAATTTGCTTAAGGAGAAGTACTTTTGGTCATAGTTGTATAAAGATGTTCAAAAATTTATAAAAAATTATGGAGTTTGTCAAGTTGCAAAAGAAGTAAGTTAGAATACTGGATTATATACACTAATTTTTGTACCTAAGAAACCTTGGATTGACATCAGTATGGATTTTTTTCTTGGCTTACCAAAGACAATAACATGTAATGATTCTATATTTGTTGTTGTGGATAGATTTTCTAAAATGGAACATTTAATACCTTGTAGAAAGACATCAAATGCAGTACATGTAGAAAATCTTTTCTTTAAGGAAACTGTTAGATTGCATAGATCACCGAGGAGTATTATCTCTGACCGTGATAGTAAATTTGTTCGATACTTTTGGAAGACTCTTTGGAGAAAGTTTGGTACTGAGTTGAAATATAGTTCTACATTTCACCCACAAACTGATGGGCAGACATAAGTTGTGAATAGAAGTTTGGGAAATATTTTGAGATGTTTAGTTGAAGACACACTGAGTAATTGGGATTCTATGTTGGCACAAGCAAAGTTTTCATACAATAATTCAGTAAATAGGAGTACTAAAAAAGCACCTTTGGAGATTGTAAATGGCATACAACCAAGAGGTATATCAGATTTGAGAGACATTGTTGATGAAAGAAAGAGAAGTGATGAAGGAGTAAATTTTTCCAAGTACATGAAGACATTACATGAAGATGTGAAGCTTATGCTAGAAAAGACTAATAAAAAATACAAAGAGAGATCTGATAGATCAAAGACACATAAGACTTTTGATATTCGTGATGAAGTGATGGTTCATTTGAAGAAAGGTCAATTTCCTGTTGGAACATATGGGAAGCTAAAAATGAAGAAGTTTGGACCTTGCAAGATTTTGAGAAAATTTTACAGTGGAAATGCATATGAGATTGAGTTACTTGATGACATGGATATATCACCTACATTCAACATTTTTGATTTGTATGAGTTTCATGAACCTGATGAAGACATGATAGTACCGATGGATTATCCTAAGAAATAGAGGGAAGAAGTTGAAAAGATTTTGGAGAAAAGAATTGGCAAAAGTACAAGGGGAAAATAGTATATGGAATATCTGGTAAAGTGGAAGAATAGACCAATCAAAGATAGTTCATGGATTTCACAGTCTGAGATGGATGTAGCTCGGATCATACCTATTTCATGATTTGAAGAATCATTTCAAATAACCCCAGGTGTTTGATGTAGGAGCATCTCAGGTCCTTGGCAATCCCGTGTCACCAAAAACATATTTGAGTTTGTCTATGTTTCTCAATTCCTACTTTGAATGATTTGGTTCAGTGTTGCTTGATTTTCTTTATTCACTGGTGTTGGTCGGTTATCTCTCTGGCACTCGATGATGCTTCTTTGGCACTCAGTTTCCTTCCTTACCGAGTTGTTTGTTTTGGATTTCTTTTGAGGTTGACTTGTGCATTTAATTTGGGTCATAGATTTAATGTTGGTATCCATCATTGGGAAGCATGTGAACCTAGATCAGGTCATTCCTTCCATTGATTATGGATTTGAAGGCCGACTTGGCTTGGTAGCCACTTGTATAAATGTAGTTGTTTGGTTAGAGTTTTAGGAGTCAATTTTTGGGGATAGGAGATAGAAGATAGAAGATTAGAGATGGTTGGTAGGTCCTCACATGTTTAAGGACTTCTATACTTGATTGTAATATATGGTCAAAACTGGGAAGTTCTTACAACCTGGCATGTATGAATTAACTTGAAGATAATATATGAAAAGATCTCTATTCTCTCTCTCATTGTTGTGTTTTGTTGCTTCTACATTTTTTTCTGCATGGTGGATCTGGTTAGGGTGTGCCTTTGGCCCCTCTCCCCATCCTCCCTTGCATTAGTTGGGTTTTGTATGCTACAACCATTGTAGTAGCTATAAGATCTTTTTCCTTAGTGGTGACCTAACTAGGATGGTGTTGTCAATGCCCCTAAATACCTTATAGACTATGACTATGTACTCAATGCACCCGATCCAAAGGGAGGTGCACTGCCTAATTATAGACATATCTATCTTTGAAGGGCCTTGGCTTGATTATCATGTACTATAATTTTCTTCTCCACAACCATCTCAAAGGTCTTGAGCTGAAAAAGTAAACTCCACCACTAATATGTGCATTGAGGCCCCAAATGAAATCTTATACAATCATATGCCCATCATTGTCTATCTATCATAATGCTTGAGCTTGAAGATCATATGGAAATATTTATCTATGATCATAGACTTCTACCTCAACTCATAAACGTCTTTGAAACATATGAAAATAATGCTCCGACAAGAAATATGTCCTAAACCACATAAGAAAAATCTCTAATGAGATAGATATAATATCAATATTGAGATTTTTCTCTTGCATATGCCACAAAGTAGATGCAAATACACTAAGGTGCATGTTGGATCCCCAAGATTTTGTATTGCTCCTATATGAGTTAATAGGGAAGAAAAAATCTATGTCACTCAACCATGTTCTACCCTCTCTAGCATTGCATTATCCATCAAAGGTAGGTGGATGTGATCTCAAAATATCTCTCATACAACTTATTATAGTATGTTCTTTGGCATCCTCCATATGATCACTCATAGAATACATGTCTCTATACCTTTTCTAGACTCATCTTTTCAACCACTTGAGTTATGAGAACACTCTCACTCTCTTCAAGAACGTAGATGTCATTTAGACTCCTCATGTTGTGACATCTCTTTTCTTAGTCCCAATCATGCAATGATTTTCAATGGAATATTGAGGACATGAGGATGTCCAAAATGATCTTTTATAACACCTCTTTGATCATCATTATGCTACTCATGGTACTATTCATTTTGCAATGTCAATCGTGATGATATTGTTACTATTCCACTTGACAAGGATTGTCTTGTACCCATACAAGTACTCATGGTTCTCCCCCAATTTATATTCTTGGGAGGTATTATTTCATAGAAAATTATACATTGATTAAAGGACCATCATAAACATATCCACTATCCAAAACATAGTAATGAAGAAAGGTAAGTACCAAGATGAAACAAGGTTACAACAATACCCCACATACACCAAACATAACAAGAACATATACACCATAGCTCCAAGTGTATGGACATATAATTTCATACCAAAAGCAATGCATTGGTAAGGAACCATTGTAATGAAGGACAAAATATGCACTACAATATATGAAAAACTTGTCTTTTTTAAACAATTACATTACCTATGTAATATAACATCATTTGCACATGAAGAAGAGATACTCAATTGAGTAATACATGACAAGTATAAGGAAGACTACTAATTTCTTCTATGGGTTATATAACTTCAAACATGAAGCTCATTTTAAAGCCCCAAACAAATTGTTCCTATGATAAATATTCACTCTATTAACCATTAATCTATAAGCTAAACATGATCATTCAACTAATATAGCATGATAAGAAACACTTGGAGAGATGTGTATCAATAGCTATAAACACTAATTCCTATATGCAGACACTAATATGGATGGGGTTCTCTACATCTACAAATAGAAGTGTATAGTTTGGTTTGGCCTAGTGAATGATTTGTCTTAGTTTAGTAAGGCAAATTTGTGAGTTAGCACTAGGAGGGATCAAGCAGTGTGGGCACTAATGGATAGTCTCATATGCCAATTGGAAAATTTTGGATGAAAACTTAGGTAACTTAACTTTCAACTATACCAAAAAATACATAAGGTTAAGATACATTCCTACTTACTACCAAGGGTACAAAATTGAAGTCATTGAGGGTTAATTAAGTTGATGCTAATACATGTAATCATCATAATAATATCCATTGGATTACAACAAATAAAAATACATCACCATGAACATAAATGCATCAATGAAATAGTAAAAGTGCAAGATGAAGGGTAAATTAATTTTGAGGCCACACTCATGTCTATACACCTATCTCAAATGGTGGCTTATCACAACACTGAACCATGTGGTACCTTCAATTCCAGCCCACATTTCAATATTAATCTTTCCAATTAAAAAATGATTCTATGAAGCATTTTTTTCTAGTAGGTTAATAATTTTGTCTTCCTCTTAATGTGACAACACAAGATCATTGACCACACTTCTCAAGACATGGACATTCCCATCCTTTCTCATGAGAATGTCCTAGAAATGTTTAGGTATCCTCATAGCTAAAGATTCCAAACCAACTGTCATGTTCTCTAATATCATCCAATCTAAACATTATGAACAAGGAATATACACAACACCCTCAATCCCATGTCATTGCATCTTTTTCTCTTAAATAATATATAAAACAAATCCCTTTTCTATTTCACATCCCTCAATATACATCACATAACTTTTAAAGACATCAAAATACCCCCTACCTCAAACTAGGGTAAGGACATACAAGGACATCGACCTAGGGTAGATCTAGATATGGGAAACATATATATTCTTGAAAGAAATAAAATTATAATAACAAATCAAATTGAGATAGTAATATCATCATTAAGGCATCTTCAATAGTTAACTACTTTCCATAAACCCAATTGTTGAAAAGGAATATTAAGATTCCTAATTAAATTGAAAATTAATTCAAAAAATCCATTATAATAATATCATCATAAAACTATTCCCATCCCTAACTCCCCTTTCACAAATTAAATAAGAAAGGAAAAAACTAAAACAATAGATTTACTATATTTTTGTCCAAATGCACTAATGTACATTTGACTTGAATGTAATGCCCAAAAGTTTAAGGACAAAACCCAACCACAATTTTTTTGAAAGAACACACTACAAGAACTAAGGTTACAGCAAACTCACTTTATGTGAAGCCGTGGACACATAAAGACAAGTCACCCAATGATCCATTAGGGGAATCATGGCATGTGCTAACATACCAACATCCCTTATTTTTTGGTTGACACTAGGCGACAAACTATCCTTAACAAGGTTTGGTGTGATAGATTGCTTAGGTTAAAAATTTAGTTATTGCCTAGGATGGATACCTAGATAAAGGAATTCTTCCTTAGCCCTTATATCAAAGTTACTATTAGTTCTTTAATAGGGTTTTTATAATCCTTTTAATGATTGATATACTTGGAGGTAGTGAAAGAACCTTATAGAGTAAGTAGAACTATTATCAGTAAATATGTAGTGTCCCCTGAGTTTTTTTTGCATGTCTACCTCTGTCCCCAAATAAAAGTTTTCTTGGGAAGCCCTTAATGCTTTATCCCTTGTAAGGGCATGATTGGTCTATTTTAAAATTTACATAATAAATGTATGATGATATTTCCCCATCTCCTTCTATTTGACGTCAAAAGGTCACATAGTTCATGTAATGAATATGGTAGAGTATCGATTGCTAAATTTATTTTTCTTTTATTTTACTTTGTTTCACAAGTTTAATTAATTATTTGTTTATTTATTTAAGATTGCCAACAATGTAAATTAATGTGTTGGGCTGCTTAGCCAAACTTTATTTTAATGTCCTTATTTGCCTCAAGGACTTGTTCTTACTTACTTTGTGACAAAGTTTTACCAATGTGGCCACTTTTTGAATCTCACTTTAATGAATCGTTCTTTTCATTTTTAAAATTTTGGATTTCATGGTTATTTGATGAGGCACTTTTGGTTGAAAACTATTGGAAAGTACTTTCATGATAGGTTACATGAGGGAGAAGATCCATTGGGGAAATCCATTATATTTTATTATTATTAATGGGGAGAAACTGTAGAGAAGCTTCCCATCACACTATGTTCACCCTTGTCATCAGCATTATGAATGACCATACTTGAAGCCCTTGTGGGGGTATTTTGTTGTGATGTGTTGTATTGGATGCATTATGTTAGGGTATTGTAAAACTACTCTATGATATTATTTCATAGATATTATGATATTATAAATAAATATAATACAAAGTTGGTATAAACTAAGGGTTTGTAAAGTGACAAATGACACTTTTAGTATAACATTGAACCTATACTCCAGATATTGAAATTCATAGGGACTAACATCTAGAGTGAGGTTAGCATACATTTGAGTTATGTTGTAGGGAAGATGTCCCATGTTTTCATGCATTTCCTTATGGCCTAGGATCCAACATTGGTGTGTTGGATGGAATTATCTTACATGACCTTGTTGCTAGTAGAAGATATGGTAACTATGTAGAATTATATTAGATTGTGATGTTTGGATAGACAATCCAATCATAAAATTCTTATACTTTTAAATGTTAGAGTTGATTAAAATAAGGTAAAACATAGGCTTAACAAGTGCCAATGTTATAATTCCTCATTGCATGAGATCAGTGTTTCAAAATGTATCCAATGAATTAAACTAGATGTCAACCCTAGAAATTTAACCCTAGGTTGGGTAACTTCCAGGAGGAAGTTCATGCCTAGGGGGGGAGGATGTGAGGTCCTACCCCAACCCATTTTAGTTCGACATTCATTTTGACATTTTGATTCATCAGGATGATACTTTGAGTAGAGACATTTGACCTTTTTTGAGATTATGCATGCTATCATTAGATCTTATGAGATGATTTTTATAGGTTTATATGATCATGATGATAGTAGTACTCTTTATATGTTTGTTATGATTCCATGCTTATCATGGTTCTATGATTCTACATTTGATATGTTATCTTTTAGAATAGTAAATATTGGTGGTATCATGGTTCTATGATTAGCATAGGATTACATGCTTATGTGGAAATAGAATTGATATTTTGATGCTTGAAGAATTAGGGTATAATGTGGATTATGTAATGATTCATGAAATGTACTTAATTATAATTATCAAGTTTAGATGTTATTATTTCATTTTCAATGGTTATTAATGGAAAGATTTTATGATGTACTAAGATTGAAATTGAGTGTGTAGTTATATGGCCATGGTTGTAAATTCAAAGAAACAAGAATGGCTCTAAGTGCATTCAGTTTCAAACCAAGGTCAGCTCTAAGAAGAGAATGACCTCGTTGTAGCGTGATTTTATTTGTAAATGTGATGCATGAGTGTATGTGGTTGATAATATTTGTAAATGCATGTCTAAAAGTAAAATTTCATCTTGTGAAAATATAAATGTAGTTTCTCCACTAAGCATGCCAAATGTGTTATGTGATGTGTGCTTATGTGAGATGTCACTTGACACCATTGTGATGGTGTGGAATATGGACCCTGTTAGAAAGTACAGATCCCCAAGATAACTAAGAGGGGGGGGGTGAATTAGTTATCAGATAATTTATCCATTCAACAAATTTAAACAATATAATCAATGTACTAATCAACCATAGAAAGATAATCATACACAATTTCACAATAACACAAGATATGTTAACTAGGGAACCTCTTGAAAAGAGTAAACCCTGGTGGGAATGATGCCCAAAAAATGATGCACTAATATGAAAGTTCCTTGTTAGAGGATGGACCCTGTTAGGAGTCTTATGAAATACATTCAGTACATATGAATCCCTGTTAGGAGATTTTGAATCCCTGTTAAAAGATTCTAACCCGGTTAAGAGTTTATGGAAGACAGAAGGACCCACTGCCCAAACAACTTCAAGGCAAGATCTCTGAACCCACTGTCCAAAAGATCTTATAATTATTCAATATAATAATATGAAATATGTTACCTCCTTTACACTATGCCAAACTACACTCTCTACTACACAAGATCACAATTCCAGATCTCTGTACTCACAAGTCTTCCTTCATCACTGAATTAGCTCTTTTCTTCACTTCATGCATATATTCGCATCACAATATTCATAGTACACATTAAAATAAGGAAAAAATTCCTTCTTATATACCAAACTCAAATAATTACAAATGAGTCAGTCCTCAATTACAAAATAATAAATTCTACACGCTACACACAGAATTCACATAAAACTGTCGGCTTCCAGATACTGTAACTTTCTCCAAACATATCCTCAAAGTTTGCACTATGAACCACATCATCATTAATGAGTCTCCAACATCCCTTTAACTACAAAAAATTAGATTCCATCCCAGCTAAGAGATATCCTCTGATTTCCAAACATCGCTACACAGAAACACTGTCTAAACACTGCTTTCACAAAAATGCTCATAACTCTTACAAATGAATGAATTTGTTTTTTCACTGTTAACCATAGGTTAATAACACACCAAATAACATACCATAAACTATGCAAAAGCCAATCTATAATACAACATGTGTGGAAAACAAAACTGTACCTTCTTTCCTGCTAATATCCAGAATATCACTGTGTTGACATCAATGACAGTCCAAGTCATGAATGCAACAACTGCTACAAAATGACTGCCAAAATAGTTTGCATTCATTCCTAACAATCTCCCCCATTGGCATTGATGGCAACATAGATGAAAAACATCCAATGTTCCAAAAATCCAATACTGCAACATCACTGCAAAATATCAAATCAAATCTTGCTTCGTTTTCCTATTCAGCTCTCTCATACAATCCATAATGTTTTTCATGTATATCTCTCCCCCATTGACATCAATGACATAAATTCGATCACTAAGTCAACAACAACTTAATGTCAAAAGATAGTTTTCAGAAAAATACAATAACAAGAGTCCTCATGACTCAGCTCATAAACTCCCCCATAGAGGAAGTTCCAACATCCAATCCAGAGGAAAGATAGGGCTCATATACCACTGGATGAATGCAACCATCTGCATCAATTCTCAAAAATAGGTTGGGGCATAACCCCAAGCATACCTCTTAGATACACAAATGTATGCTTAGGTAAAGGCTTTGTAAATATATCTGCTATCTGCTCCTTTGTACTTATGTACTCCAATCTTACTTCTTTTTCTGCAACTTTCTCTCTTACAACATGATACTTGATCTCAATATGTTTAATCTTAGAATGTAAAATAGGATTTTTTGACATACTCACTATCCTGGTGTTATCACAATGTATAACAATAGGCTCATCAAACTTTATTCCAATATCTTTCAACATCTGCTTCATCCAAATAATCTGATTATAATTATTTGCTACTGCAACATATTCTACTTCTGCTATGCTTTGTGAAGTACAATTCTACTTCTTACTTAGCCAAGAGACCAATTTACCTCCAAGAAAAAAGGCTCCACCACTGGTGCTTTTCTTGTCATCAATGGTGCCTCCCCAATCTGCATCAGTATAGGAACATAAGGTAAAATCATCAAAATTCTCATTCCATAATCCATAATCCATTGTTCATTTTAGATATCTCAGTATCCTCTTTATTGCTGCATAATGTGATTCTCTAGGTTCTTCTTGAAATCTTGCTACAATACCCACTGAATGTGCTATATCAGGTCTTATATGTGTCAGGTACTGCAATCCTCCAATCATAGATCTATACTTTTTTTGCTCAACTACTGGTGTCTCGTCTTTGCTAGATAACTTATGTCCGGTTACCATAGGTGTTCCAACAGGTTTAGAATCTTCCATTCCAAATCTTTTCAATAATTCATTTAAATACTTAGTCTGACTTAGAAATATACCTTCCTTGCTTTGTGTTATCTGTAATCCCAAAAAATATTTCATTTCTCCAATCATGCTCATCTCAAATTCAGTCTTCATTTCATCTACAAATTTGTCACTAGCTTCATCTTCTCCTCCAAAGATAATATCATCAACAAATATAACTATAACCAACAAACCATTCTCAATTTCTTTTGTGTATAAGTTAATATCTACTGTTCCTTTTATAAATCCCAATTTCAATAAATACTTATCCAATCTTGCATACCAGGTTCTAGGTGCTTGTTTTAATCCATATAAAGCTTTCTTTAACTTACATACCATATCTCCTTCTTGTGTCAAAGGAAAACCTTTAGGATGCTCAATGTAGACTTCTTCTTCCAATTCACCATTCAAAAATGCTGACTTCACATCCATCTGATACACTCTGAATTTCTTGTAAGTTGCATATGCTAGAAACATTCTCACTGCTTCAAGTCTGGCCACCGGTGCAAAAGTTTCTTCATAGTCAATTCCTTCTTGTTGTGAATATCCTTTACATACCAATCTTGCTTTGTTTCTTATCACTTCTCCTTGTTCATTCATCTTGTTTCTGAATACCCACTTTGTTCCAATCACATTCTTGTCTTCAAGTCTAGGGACCAATTCCCATGTCTTGTTTTTTTCAATCTACTCTAGTTCTTCTTTCATAGCATTGATCCAATGTTCATCTTCATAGGCTTCATTAGTAGTCTTAGGTTCAATTTGAGAAATCAAACATAAATGTACCTTATTTTGAGTCAAAAATCCTCTATCTAAACTTCTAATAACTTGCGCAATAGGGTGATGTCTTGAAGTATACCTGTTAGGTGTCATAGTTACTGATCTTGTTCCAATTGTAGATTCTTCTCTACTTTCTTCTCTATTTTCTTCTCTATTTTCTTCTCTATTTTCTTCTCCGTTCTCTTCTCTATCTTCTTCAGTATGACTTTCATTCAGCAAATCACTGTTAGTTTCAAAAAATAATTCTGCATTTTCAATGTTAGGCTAAGCTTGTGCTTCTCCATTAGATTCATAATCAAGCATTATTTCCTAAATTTTAAACTTCTCATCAACTTTTACATTTGCACTTTCAAAAATAGTCTTAATTCTTTTTTTATAACATCTATATGCTTTTCTTTTTAAGGAATATCCAAGAAATATACCTTCATCACTTCTAGGATCAAACTTTCCTATATCATCATCTCTCTTTATATAACATTTACTTCCAAAAATTCTAAAATACTTAACTGAGGGTGTATGTCCAAACCATAATTCATAAGGTTTCTTGTTTGTATCTACTTTTATTTGTACTCTATTCATAGTGTATACTAATGTGTTCACTGCTTCTCTCCAAAAAGTTTTAGCCAAATCATTTTCAAACAACATAGCTCTTACCGCTTTAGTTATTGACCTATTTCTTCTTTCTGCAATACCATTTTGTTCTGGTGTTCTAGGGGCTGAAAGTTGTCTCTTAATACCATTCATTTCACAAAAGGTGTTAAACTCTCTAGATGTAAATTCACCACCTCTATCAGATCTTAGACACTTAATCTTCATTCTAGATTCATTCTCAATTTTTCTTTTCATGATTTTAAATTTATCAAATGCTTCAAATTTTTCTTTCAAAAATGCAATCCACATCATTCTTGTAAAATCACCAACAAGAATCATAAAATACCTTTCACCATAGAATCCTCTAGTCCTAGTAGGACCACTCAAGTCTGTATGAACAATCTCCAACTTCTCTACCAAAGTGAACTTCTTATTGGGAAATGAACTCCTTTTCTGCTTTGCCATCATACATTCTTTGCAAATCATGTTAGTAGGTTTCATAATTCTAGGTAAATCTCTTACCACAAGTGTAGTGCTCACCTTGACAATATTATCAAAGTTTATATGACAAAACCTTTTATGCCATAACCAACTGTCATCAATCCTAGTTATCAAACATGTCATCTCAGTAGGATTCAACTGAAATACATTACCTCTGGTTCTGGATCCTTTTCCAATTAGATTTCCATCTTTGTCTTTTATCACACAAGTTTTCTCAGAAAACCAAACTTGATAACCCTTATCAGCTAATTGTCCAACACTTAGTAGATTATGTCTTAATCCATCAACAAAGTAAACATCATCAATGTTAGTCTTTCCATCAAGAGTAATAGATCCTATACCCTTAATCAAACAAGGTGCATTGTTACCAACCCTAACAATTCCTCCATCATAATTATCTAACTTAACAAACTTTCTTTTATCTCCAGTCATATGATGTGAACAACCACTATCTATAATCCAATCAGATTTCTTTTCAACTTGTGAAACTAATTCTTTTTCTTCCCTTTTATCAGATTCAAAAATTTCATCTTTAATTGCTACAAATCCTATTTCCTCAAAGTTATCATTATCACTGTCACTTAAATGTTTTTCAATTCCTGCTTCAAAATCTTCATCATTTTCATAATAACATTCTTTAGATCTCCTAGGTTTAAAGTTGCTTCTATACTTCTTAACTATTTTAGGACATTTAGATGCAAAATGACCATATTCTTGACAAGTCCAACATTTAAAGATTTTCTTACCATCTGGTTCTCTTTTTACAAGTAATGCAATACCTTCTTCAATCTTCTTATCTTCCTCAGATCTGCTACTGCTGACATAATCTCCATTCACACTAGTACTTCTTGTAGGTCTGATGCTAAGAGCAATGAATGCTATTTCCATTCTAGGTAGCTCTCCTGATAATCTCAAGTTCATCTCTATAGTTTCTAATCTTCCAAGAAGAGTCTCTCTTGAAAAGTTCAATGTACAAGGTATCACTTGTTCAATCATCTGTGTTGTCTGCTTGAATACTGGTGTCAAAGTTCTCAAAATTTTCCATATCACTTCATTCTCTGTCTTATCACCTCCACAAGACTTTATTCCTATCACAATCTCAGACATCCTACCAATATAGCTTCTAATAGATTCATCTTCCATCATTCTAATATCTTCAAATGCACAAATCCAATTATGTAATCTATCCTTCTTTGCATGTTCATCACCTTCAAAATTACAATGTAAAGCTTTCCAAATTGCATGAGATGTTTTCAAACATCTTACCTGACTATATTCATTCTCCGGTAGTGCTGAAAAAAGTGCTTCTCTTGCAAGTATGTTACACATGAATAGATCTAGTTCATCTTTAGTTCCTGCCTCTAGATTGTCTTCCTCAATGATAGTCTTCTCATTCTTTGTAATCAACGAATAACTTGGTCCTAAATACAATAGATGTGTCTTCATCTTTTCTTTCTAGCTGTCAAAATTTACTCCATCAAACTTAGGGCTTTCTTTTCTGAAATTCGCCATGGATCTCCTTAAGTTGTTAAACTTTTCTTTCAAGGACCTGCTACTCTAATACCAATTGTTAGAAAGTAAAGATCCCCAAAATAACTGAGAGGGGGGGGGTGAATTATTTATCAGATAATTTATCCATTCAAAAAATTTAAACAATATAATTAATAACTAATCAACCATAGAAAGATAATCATACACAATTGCACAATAACACAAGATATGTTAACTAGGGAACCTCTTGAAAAGAGTAAACCCTGGTGGGAATGATGCCCACAAAATGATGCACTAATATGAAAGTTCCTTGTTAGAGGATGGACCCTATTAGGAGTCTTATGAAATACATTCAGTACATATGAATCCCTGTTAGGAGATTTTGAATCCCTGTTAAAAGATTCTAACCCGGTTAAGAGTTTATGGAAGACAGAAGGACCCATTGCCCAAACAGCTTCAAGGCAAGATCTCTGAACCCACTGTCCAAAAGATCTTAGAATTATTCAAAAAAATAATATGAAATATGTTACCTCCTTCACACTGCTCCAAACTGCACTCTCTGCTACACAAGATCACAATTCCAGATCTTTGTACTCACAAGTCTTCCTTCATCACTGAATTAGCTCTTTTCTTCACTTCATGCATATATTCGTATCACAATCTTCATAGTACACATTACAATAACAAAAACATTCCTTCTTATATACCAAACTCAAATAATTACAAATGAGTCGGTCCTCAATTACAAAATAATAAATTTTACACGCTACACATAGAATTCACATAAAACTGTCGGCTTCCAGATACTGTAACTTTCTCCAAACATATCCTCAAAGTTTCCACTGTGAACCATGTCATCATTAATGAGTCTCCAACATAACTTTAACTACACAAAATTAGATTCCATCCCAGCTAAGAGATATCCTCCGATTTCCAAACATCGCTACACAGAAACATTGTCTAAACACTTCTTTCACCAAAATGCTCATAACTCTAACAAATGAATGAATTTCTTTTTGCGTTGTTAACCATAGGTTAATAATACACCAAATAACATATCATCAACTATGAAAAATCCAATCTACAATACAACATGTGTGAAAAACAAAACTATACCTACTTTCCTGCTAATATCTAGAATATCACTGTGTTGACATCAATGACAATCCAAGTCATGAATGCAACAACAACTGCTACAGAATGACTGCAAAACACTTTGCATTCATTCCCAACAGACCCCACCCTCTCCTTAGTTTATCTTGAGTTTTCCTAGGCTAGGTATGTGGTTTAGGGGACCAAGATTTATGTTACCAATACTCCATTTTCGGATGCAAGTTTAACTGGGGTTTTTAAGGGGTTCTGTGGAGTCCCAGGGTGTGGTTTAGGTTAGGTTTTGGTGCTCCAAGGCTAGTGCATGGGTTAGGGGGCTTATTCCTTACTTTTCAACTTTCTGAGGCCACCATTTTGACTTTCTTAATGGGCCATCTTTGATATAAACGAAAATGGTAATGCTTTTTAGGTTGCCTCACTTTCCCATGTGTTTAATTTCACCCCAATTCTTTAGTAAGGGAAAGTGTCATTTTGTCTTGGATTTAGAAACCTATTTTCTTTGGGAAGGGGTATGAGAGAGGAATGTTTGAATTTATTTAGCAGAAAGAGACTTAGGAAGGCACACACTTGTTCATCTTGTCTATGCTAGATCTCGAGAGAGTGAGAGGAAGACTAGAGATTGTTTTGGGATAGGAGACTTCAGAAGGAAAGCAAGCTTGGAGTCAAGAGAAGCTAATCTTCAAACTTCCAATATTTTCCTTATAGAGGAGATAGGTTGGTGGCTCTATCTTGATATTGTTGTGAAATTGTAATGTGATAGTTGAGCTTGTATGAAATTTGTAAATTGTAGTATCAAGTGTGTAATTTTGGTATTGAGTAGTTCCATTTGAGTTCATGATTTTTGATCTTGTTTTTTCTTTCTTGAATTGTTCATGTTTCTTGGAGTGCAAATTTACTCCTCATCCTTGGGTGGATTTGAGGAGGACTTGGGGTGAAGGGCCTAGTTGGGAATCCTCTATGTATGAGAACTTGGATGTATGGGCATCGAAGAGGGCCTTCTTATGTTTGTATGGGGGCCATAAGGGATGTGTTGATGCTCATGGATTTGAATTGTTTATTTGAAAGAGCCTTTTGAAGGCATGTGAGATTTCATTGGAATCCTTGTTTTGGTATAAGATAGGTGTCTCCATAGGAGGACCTTCCACCTTCACCCACCTATGGATTCAATCTTTAGAATCTCTGTGCAAGCTTGGGAGGGGAGTAAATTGTGAAAGTCTTTGTACCATTTTGTGGCATGTATGTTTATGTTATGTGTTGCTTGTGTGTAACCCATCCTACTCTTGTTTCCCCTAGCTCGGGGGTTGCCATGAAATGGCCTACGCTAGGAGGTGAGCCTCCATGGCCATGTGGAAAGAATTTTTATGTTGCAAGTTTATTTGGCTTACTTGGTGTAAAGTTGAAGTTTCCTAGTTGAAGATTTAAAGTCAAGGATGAGAGACTTTAAAAAATGTTTGCATTGAGATAATGTTTGAAATTCAATCCTTTTTGGATATAAATGTATGTTAGTTTAAGTTGATAAGAGGAATTGTATAGTTGGTAAATCTATTCTTAGAATTTTAAGTTAGTCATTTGTATAGG
>BSBK01011967.1:0-2500 GCA_027943335.1 Chamaecyparis obtusa | reverse complement strand
CCTTACGCTAGTTCGAGGTAGGGGGTATTCTCATCTCTTTAGAAGTTATATGAAAAGAGAACTGTTCCTAATGTACTCTTTGGGAAATTACTTATTGCCCAGGATGGATACCTAGATAAATGAATTCTTCCTTAGCCCTTATATGAAAGTTACTATTAGTTCTTTAATAGGGTTGTTATAATCCTTTTAATGATTAATATACTTGGAGTTAGTGAAACAACTTTGTAGAGTAAGTAGAACTATTATCAGTAAATATGCAGTGTCCCCTAAGTTTTTTTTGTGTGTCTACCTCTCTTCCGAAATAAAAGTTTTCTTGGTAAGCCCTTAATGCTTTATCCCTTGTAAGGGCATGATTGGCCTATTTTAAAATTTACATAATAAATGTATGATGAGATTTCCCCGTCTCCCTCTGTGTGACCTCAAAAGGTCACATAGTTCATGTAATGAATATGGTAGAGTATCGATTGGTAAATTTATTTTTCTTTTATTTTACTTTGTTTCACAAGTTTAATTAATTATTTGTTTATTTCTTTATGATTGCCAACAATGTAAATTAATGTGTTGAGCTGCTTAGCCATACTTTATTTTAATGTCCTTATCTGCCTCAAGTACTTGTTCTTACTTACTTTGTGACAAAGTTTTACCAATGTGGCCACTTTTTGAATCTCACTTTAATGAATCGTTCTTTTCATTTTTAAAATTTTGGATTTCATTGTTATTTGATGCTGCACTTTTGGTTGAAAATTGTTGGCAAGTACTTTTGTGATAGGTTGCATGAGGGAGAAGATCCATTGGGTAAATCCATAATTTTTTATTATTATTAATGGGGAGAAACTCTAGAGAAGCTTCCCATCACACTATGTTCACCCTTGTCATCAGCATTATGAATGACCATACTTGAAGTCCTTGCGGGGGTCTTTTGTTGTGTTGTGTTGTATTGGACACATTATGTTAGGGCATTGTAAAACTACTCTATGATATTATTTCATAGATATTATGATATTATCAATAAATATAATACAAATTTGGTATAGACTAAGGGTTTGTAAAGTGACAAATGACACTTTTAGCATAACATTGAACCTATACTCCAGATATTGAAATTCATACAGACCAACATCTAGAGTGAGGTTAGCATACATTTGAGTTATTTGAGTTATGTTGTAGGGAAGATGTCCCATGTTTTTGTGCATTTCCTTATGACCTAAGATCTGACATTGGTGTGTTGGATGGAATTATCTTACGTGACCTTGTTTCTAGTAGAAGATATGGTAACTCTATAGAATTATATTAGATTGTGATGTTTGGATAGACAGTCCAATTGTACAATGCTTATATTTTTAAATGTTAGATTTGATTAAAATAAAGTAAAACGTAGCCTTAACATGTGCCAACGTTATAATTCCTCATTTAATGAGATCAGTGTTTCAAAATGTATCCAATGAGCTAAACTAGATGTCAACCCTATAACTTTAACCCTAGCTTGGGTAACTTCCAGGAGGAAGTTCATGCCTAGTGGGGGAGGATATGAGGTCCTATCCCAACCCATCTTAGTTTGACATTCCTTTTGACATTTTGATTCATCAGGATGATACTTTGAGTAGAGACATTTGACCTATTTTGGGATTATGCATGCTATCACTAGATCTTATGAGATGATTGTTATAGATGTATATGATGATGATGTTATTAGTACTCTTTATATGCTTGTTATGGTTCCATGTTTATCTATGATATATGAATTCTACATTCTACATTTGATATGTTATCTTTCAAAATAGTAAATATTGGTGATATCATGGTTCTATGATTAGCGTAGGATTACATGCTTATGTGGAAATAGAATTGATATTTTGATGCTTGAAGAATTAGGGTATAATGTGGATTATGTAATGATTCATGAAATGTCATTAATTATAATTGTCAAGTTTAGATGTTATTATTTCATTTTCAATGGTTATTAATACAAAGATTTTATGATGTACTGAGATTGAAATTGAGTGTGCAGGAATATGGCCATGGTTGTAAATTCAGGGAAATAAGAATGTATCTAAGTGCATTCAGTTTCAAACCAAGGTCGGCTCTAAGAAGACAATAAGCTCATTTTAACATGATTTTATTTGTAAATGTGATAGATGTGCGTATGTGGTTGATAATGTTTGTAAATGCATGTTTGAAAGTAAAATTTCATTTTGTGAAAATATAAATGTAATTTGTCCACTAAACATACCAAATGTTTTATGTCATGTGTGCTTATGTGAGGTGTCACTTAACACCATTGTGATGATGTGGAATATGGACCCCACCCTCTCGTTAGTTGGTCTTGAGTTTTCCTAGGCTAGGTAGGTGGTTTACGGGACCAAGATTTATGTTACCAATACTCCATTTTCGGATGCAAGTTTAAATAAGGCTTTTGAGGGGTTTTGTGGAGTCCCAGGGTGTGGTTTAGGTTGGATTGTGGTGCCCCAAGGCTAGTGCATGGGTTAGGGGGCTTATTCCT
>BSBK01011966.1:0-138405 GCA_027943335.1 Chamaecyparis obtusa | reverse complement strand
TTGTTTCATAGCGCATAGTTCCACATCCGTGAAACTTCTAAATTGTTATTTCTTTAGCATCATCTTTAGATATCAACATAGGGTGTATAAGAGGTTAAATATATTTGCCAAATTTCAAGCCTAAAACCCTAAGCAAAGAGATGAAAATGATATGCAAGAGCCTTTGTATTATGACATTTTTATGATTATTTCAATAAGACATTTTTTCCTCCATCAATTTTTGGGGATTCATTATGGGTTTAGGATACCAAATCACTTACTAGTCCTTGTCGTTGATGTATGCACATATGAAAAAATTTGGACCTTTGATTATGCATCATATATTATGAGGGAAATTCATAAATCTTTGGTGACCATAAAGAAAGACCACAAGGTAGTGCACTTCAAAAGGTACTCACTTTTGTGGCATGTTATTCTTTTCTCTACTTTGAAATTTTGGAAGCCCCAACTCAAGGTGAGACTATAAGAGAATAATAGAGCTTTGTCAAGTTGAGAATGGATCTACATTTGGGAGGGGCACTATGAGGCATCTTATTATATAGTTTTTGAAGAATATATTGGAATAAAAGATTTGATTTAGATGGGACAACGAGTAGATTGGATATTGTTTGAAATTTTTAACAGATTTTTAAAGAAAAAATACCTTGTGCATGAGAAGGAATAAAACACATTTGGGGTGATTAGTTTTATCAAATTTTATGGTTCACTAGTAGCATCTCATGCACTACCAAAAAATGTCCTTGATAGAATCCCATTTTTATAGAATACATGGAAATTGAATAAGGTAGATAACACTCATTTAAGAAGTGCAAAAAGGGTTCTACATGCCATCAACATGTATTTTTTATATTTTTTAGTGTTGTCCATCAAAGACCTTTAATTGATCATAAATTTCTTGATACCTTATACAAGTGGATGCACCAAAGCCATTTGACCCAGAAAACTTTATCCATGAAGATAGGGAATCTTAGAAAATGTTTGGCTTCATGCACCAATATGATAAAATTGAGGACCTAATAAGAAATTTTTATACTATCAAGAGGTGATCATGAAGAGAGGGAATTGAGAAAATGTTATATTTGTAGACACCTAGAAGAATGAAAATATCCAACATATAAGGGGTTAGTAGAGGAGATTAATGATCCTCTTTTAAGAGTAAAATTATTGATGGATTCGTACAAATATGATCTTGATAAGAACAAGCTATTTTAGCTTGTTCCAATCACTCTTACTACACCCCTTGCTACATCTACACCATCTTCATTAGAACCAACATCAATTATCTCATGTTAAGGACCTAATAATGAAATTTCATAGCAAGTGGACTTGAGGATAGAAAAAGTTAACAAAGTGAGAAAAAAAAAATTTGATACCTTGACACCCAATAGAAGATTCTAGTGGACCCTCATCCGATGGTTAAAGCATTATCTAGTTATATAAAGGGAGGATAACTTGTTGATGATGTTAGTGAATCGACACATTATAGACTTGTTCTTGATACATAATTTGATATAAGTGTAATGAATTTATATTATAATTTTTCATATTGTAAGAGGTTTATATTATAATTTGACTTATTGGTTTACATTTATATTATATTTTTAAAATTGTAATCAATTGATATGTAGAAATCATCATCATGCCAAGGAAACAAGCAAAGAATTTAACACCAGAAGAGCATGAAAGAGACAAAGAGAAGAAAAGGGAAAGAATGAGACAATTTCATGAACAAAAAAAATTAGATACTATAGAAGAAGATTTTTATTTGGATGAGGAACATGAAACATCAATACAAAGTAAGAGAGAATTGGAATTGGAATCAAAAAGACAACGAATGAGAAACTTGCGTGCAATGAGACAATTGAATTATGAAGATGTGGGGACATCATCTACGAGTTCCCAAGTTCAAGAGACATCATCATCCAATGTTCGACGCACACCAATGTATCATGTTGAAGGCACACCATTGTCTACTTCCGAAGGTGGAGGCATACCAATGTTTCATGTTGAAGGCACACAATTGTCTACTTCTGAAGGTGGAGGCACACCAATGTTTCATGTTGAAGGCACACCATTGTCTACTTCTGAACTTGAAGGTGTGGGCACACTCTTCAATCATGTTGAAGGTACATCATTGTCTACTTCCGAAGGTGTGGGCACAACATCGTCTCATGTTGAAGGCACTCAAGATGGTACGCAATTCACACATAATATTTTTGATGCTCCTAGAATTATTAAATATAGAAAACCAAAATATTTGATTGATATTGATACTAACATTTTGCAAGCAATACTTGACAAGATTCCCACGTGTACTTGTCAAAGAAATGCTAATTGTATTTGGAGATCATTTTTTGAGAATTTAAACATGACAGGAAGATGTCAACTATTTGTTGAAATGATGAGAGATCTGAAATTTAGGCCCATCATGAAGATTCTTGGGCTAAGAACGACAAATGAGTCAAGTGAAAAATCTATTGTAAAGAATCTAATGACTGCATATGAGAGTGTGGGTTCTACATCACATACGAAAGATATTAATGTCACACGATGTGTACTTACATCAACGATAGTAAGCACTCAAATGAAGAAATCTTGACTCATTAGAAAGACAAAAAAAACATTGAAAATAAGTAGAAAGTCTCTAATGAGAGCCCTGAGAAGGTGTCAAAGAGTGGAAGATCCAAATAGCAATGATTTATGGGCATTTTCTGGTAGACTACCGCGAAAAGATAAAGCAATTGTTGAAGCTTTGAAATCCTTGATTGAAGAATTTTGGAAGAATAATACACAGGTATCTCCTAATCAAAGAGATGTTGTAAGAAGGAGGATTGGTAGTCGAATTCGTGTTCCACATCCAAAACATTTTTTGGATTCAACTCAGACACAATTCTTTGGAAAATTTATGCAAACGTATCCTCAAATTAAAATTAGTCAGAGATATTTTGAAATGTGTAAACCTTTTTATGTCAAGATAAATCACACATGCACAACTTGTTGTTGTAGGGTACATATTGAATTTTCTAACCATTTACAAAGTTTATAGGAATATATGTGTAGCTTTGCACTCTAACAATGTTTTGCAGGATTGTAACATAAATGTCCCACCTAGATCTTCAAGGGAATTAATATCTACCATTTTATGTGAAAGAGTGGATGGTCAACAATTTTACAAGCTCTCATGCTTGAATGGTACATGCATAAATTGTGGAGGTTTGCGATGTTTGCCAATTTGTCAACATATGGAGAATACGCATGCAATCGGTAATGAAATAGTGGAATTTGGAAAATATAAGACCGTGACATACAATCTAAAAGATGGAAAAGAGGCTAAAAGATGTGATTTAGTAATTGAAAAAATTCCAGTGTATCAGTTCATGGACATTTTTTGTAAAAAAATTATTTATGAGTATGCAAGGCATACACATAGAGCACGATGGTTAGATATGCAATTCAAGTTGTGCAAGGACACATTCCCACTTGATACCATTGTTTCAGTTGTGGACTTTGTAGAGAACTACACACTACAACCACAGAATGAGGTGCAAGCAAAGTATTACAGCTCTCAACAGGTTTCTATATTTGTTCATATAGCATTCATGCATGCACCAGACAGTACAGAGCAGAACAGGAAGATATTGAGGGAGTATCATTTTTATATCAGTGATGATCGCTCACATTCTACAGATTTTGTACATGGTTGCTTTCAAATATTTTATGGTAATTTGGCAAATAGGGGCATAAAATATCATCGACATATCATTTGGTCAGATAATTGTGCATCCCAATTCAAGAATTCGCTGATGTTTTATTGGTTGTGCAGGATGCATAAGATTACTAGAATTCAATATATGTGGAATTTCACAAAGGCCGGTCATGGAAAGGGAGAGCACGATGGCGTAGATGCATGTATTAAAAGAGCCTTAGCACATGAAGAATTAAAGTACATAGAGAAAGCAACATTGTCAGATGCAAGATGTATTGTCCAGTGGTGTAACGCTACAATGGGTCCAGGTAATGAAGGTGAGTCTATGATTCGTAAATTTTTTTGGTTTATGGATGAAACTAACATTGCACCATATGAGGATTGTTGTACATTGACAAGATCGAGTGAGCTACACTCTTTTAGAAGTTGTAATGCAGGTTCATGGAGTATCCACACACGACATATGGCGTGCTTTTGTTCATCATGTGTAAATGAAGATTGGGATGGGTGTGAGTCAAAGGAATGGGTTGATGAATCGTATACATGTATTTTGAGTCCACTTGCCTCCTATCATCCTCATGAATCATTACAACCGACAGAAATGGAATCATCCATTGACTTTGATCGCTTATCTGATCTAGTACAACTAGGTCGGTATTTTCCACATACAAATAATCTCAAATTTAGTACTTTATCATAAATATTTAGTAAACTAATGTCCTCATTATGTTTATATCATTATAGGCCATGTTTTTGCTATTATTGCACCTGAAGACAATGAAGAAGGGACAAATTATTATTTGTGTTGTTGTGTAGAGGCTAAAAAGAAATTGGATTGCTCAATTATCGATGGTGAAGAATTAGAATACCCTATAGGAGCAGTGGTTGTAACTAGTACATGGCTTAGATGGTATGCTATGAAGAACCCTAGGTTGTAGTTGTTCAAGGATTGGGAGACACACAGAAAGATTCTTCATTATTCAAACCTCGTCATTGCATCAAATGTCCACTTAATCAGATATAGGGGAAGACCGCAAAATAAAACTCTTTGGAAGGTTCATGAGTTAGACCATGAGGCAATACTTGAGACAATCAAGGGTAGGGCAGACCCAATTGGTTCATTGGACTAAATGGAGATACAAACTATCGTAGCATGTCAAATTTATATAGCACTATAAATTGGGTGGATTGTAAATTGCTCATGCATTACCCCGTATGTATAACGGGAAGTTTGTAACATTTAATGACAACCTTTCTCTTCTATTTTTTGGGGCAATACCAGAAGGTTTTCTCTACTCAGATCTTTCCTCTGGTGCTCCTATTGAGCTGAGTTGTAAAAATATTTCTCATTATTAATAAAAAAAAATTTATAATAGAAATTCTTGACATAAAGTAAGATCTCAATTCAGCATTAACTTCCACACATAAACCCAAGCCAAAACCAACTTCTAAACAAGCCTGCCATAAACACCATGTAAAAAAAACCTAAAATCTTCCCACAAAACCTAACCCAGAGTAGTAGGAAACTTGGTAACAGCCTTACTTCCTTCAGAAGCAGCATGCCTAGCCAACTCTCCAGGTAGAACAAACTTGACAACAATCTCAATTTCTCTAGAGGAAAGTGTCATGATCTTGTTATATTT
Source organism: Chamaecyparis obtusa (assembly GCA_027943335.1). NCBI lineage: Eukaryota > Viridiplantae > Streptophyta > Pinopsida > Cupressales > Cupressaceae > Chamaecyparis > Chamaecyparis obtusa. The sequence continues at coordinate 133,056 of BSBK01011966.1, read as the reverse complement.
CAGTAGAGAATAAGCCTCAAGAGTAATCTTATCAAAAATATCCATCATGAAGCTCTCCATGATATCCATGGCAGCACTGGATATTCCCTTGGAGGGATGCACTTGTTTCAACACCTTTTATATTAACCTTTTGTAACTTCCTACACTTCTCTTCCTCTTCTTTTTCTTATTCTCTTCCTTTTGAAAATCACTTTCTTTTCTTTTCTTAGCTTTGGAGAATCCTTTACTTCATTCTCTCCTTTCATACCATCTTGATGTAGAGCCCTCCACTATCACCTTAAATAGGCCAACTCAACTCGAGGATTCAACAAGTAACTTGGAATCAACTCAAGGAATCAATCCTATTCAAAGATAAAATGGAGTTCTCTAACTTTTTAAGTCACTTCCACAACCACACTCATGATTTCACTATCACTTTTCTTTGTTCCAATCTCTCTAAGCACCAGTACCCTCCTAGGCCACTCAGTGCACCTAGTGCCTCCAACACACCAAAAACCAAACCAGATTTCTTACCTTGATCCCAATGCTATGGATCATCTTAACATGGTACATCAGACATGTTAAAACTCCCCTTTCACTCCTATCCACTCATATTTCACCATTCTTCCACTATAGCCTTCCAGGCCTGCCTAGTAGCCCTGCCAAAACTGAAATCAGCATTTTTCTCCCAAACTTCGCAAAAAACCTATCAATGTTTTTGCATTTTTGAGTACCCTTTTCAGATTTCCTAAGTTTATATCAATCTTATACTTTAACTCTTTGATTGGTGTAGACTTCCTTTTTTAAGTGCTCTTCTCACAAGCCTAATTAGCCCCTCCTAACAAAGCAACACTATCACCCACTTACTTCTAGGATTCCATGACCAAAAAAAGTCTTTTATTATGATCCTAAACCAAGGATTTTCCAATTTGAAAGAATAGACAACAAGTTTTAAACAACCAACTACAAAACCCTCTATTTAAGGCCTTCACACCTGTGGCTTCTCCAATCTAACACCTCCACACACTTCCCAATAAAAATAAGGGTTTAAACACCATTAAAAAAACATAATATGACCATCCAAGCCATAAAATATGGCCCTCCAATGGATGAATCTCTCAGACCATGACTGGTCCCAACACTAGTAACCCCCAATCAGCACTTTACTCTCCATGTTTGTGGTCTCTCCTCCACAATACCTGCCCATCCCTGCATTTAAACTTATATATAAGGATTATATACATGTTATGACTCCTCCCACCAATCACATTGACCACAGGGGATGGGGGAGTCAATCCATTCATTAAACTTTCAAAATAAAGAAAGTGTTGTTTGCAAAATCCCTGTTCAGGATAGTCAAGAATAACTTGGATTTACTGTCCCAAAACATCACAAAATGCTTCTAAAAAATCATTCCATAAACACCATGTATATAAAACTTAAAATATTCCAACAAAACCTAACCCAGAGCAGTACGAAACTTGGTAACAGCCTTACTTCCTTCAGAAGCAGCATGCCTAGCCAGCTCTCCAGGCATAACAAACTTGACAACAATCTCAATTTCTCTAAAGGAAAGTGTCATGATCTTGTTATATTTTAGTAGAGAAGTAGCCTCAGGAGTAATCTTATCAAAAATAATGCAGAGGTGACAGCAAGAATGTGGAGTGCCCTTCCTTTTGCTCCCACAACTCACCAACGAACTACAATGACCTAAGGATGTTCACAAACTCCTTAAATGGTGTAACACAACCAAAACAAGGGTTTCCTACTCCAACAAACTCCTTTAGAAAGTTTACAAACTCAATCAAACTTTGGTGCCTTTTGGGCTTTAGGGACACTAGGCCTAAATCTAGCCTTTAACTAGAATTCTTCACCAGTGGACTTCCTGACCACTCCCAAGCATTTAGATGGTCCTCATATGACCTAAGGATGCTAAACAAACTCTTGGTTTGGTCCCTTTACAATTGTACCATAGCTGACAAGTGGAGAGCTTCTAAAGGTACTGATCTCTTTCATAGAGAAGTTCCTGCTTCATCTCAAGGTTCTCGTTTAGGTGACCAACTCCTTCGAGGTCCACAAATAGACCCATTAATTGATAAAAGGGTAGATGCAATTTTGGAAAGAGTATCCCAATTGAAGAGTAAGGGAAATTCCAGTGAGCATGAAGTTATTATAGATACAATGGGTGTATCTCCTCCACTAACAAATATAACTACTTCCAGAGACTTGAGTTTAAATGGAGACTGTCTGTTCCCAAACATGCCCCGGTTGAGCAAATGAACCAGATGTTGCTTGAGTAAAGAAGATAGTGGTTTATTAAAGCATTTGCATTATCCCACTTGCTATCACTTACTACTTTTTGAGTAGCTTGCCAGTTGCTTCTATGTGGGATTTCTGTAATATATAATGTCCTCATGCAAGTACCTGCCACACACAGTCATTCCAACCCCACCGATGACTCCGTGCTGAAGTGTCCCTCAAGGTCCCTTAAGCATAAAATTGGAAATCTTTGTTGGGTGGTATTTCGAAGCTCATGAAAGGTAGCATGGATCAGTTAATTTCTATGAGACTGTATTGTCGGGGCCTACAAAAGCCTGTCTCAATTTTTGGAGATTCAATTTTGTTTAAATTCGGCAACACATTCTCAGTCGGTGTCAGAACTCAAAGTGTTCCTCAGCTAAAACGGTCAACGTTGTGTATCTTTCCAACAGTCAGCCGTAGCATCGAACCATTAGTTCCAATAGCTCTGAATGTCCAGGTAAACACTAGTGGAAACCTCATTCACCATGCACAGTCATTCGAACCCCGCCGACGATTCCGTGTTGAAGTGTCCCTCAAGGTCCCTTAAGCATGAAATTGGTGATCTTTGCAGGGTCATATCTCGGAGCTCGTGTGACATAGAATCAATTTGTTAGGTGCTATGGGACCGTGTTTCCAAGGCCTACAAAAGCCTATCTCAGTTTTCAGAGATTCAACTTATTTTAAATTCGGCAACACATTCTCAGTCGGTGTTGGAACTCAAAGTGTTCCTCAGCTGAAATGGCCAACGTTGCGTATCTTTCGAACCGTCGGTCGTAGCATCGAATTGTCAGTTCCAACAGCTCTAAATGGCTAGGTAAACACTAGTAGCAACCTCGTTCGGCACCCACAATCATTTGAACCCTACCGACGACTCCGTGCTGAAGTGTCCCTCAAGGTCCCTTAAGCATGAAATTGGTGATCTTTGTGGGGTCATATCTTGGAGCTTGTGCAACATAGAATCGATTCGTCAGGTGCTATAGGACTGTGTTGTCAGGGCCTACAAAAGCCTATCTCATTTTTCAGAGATTCAACTTATTTTAAATTTGGCAACACATTCTCGGTCGGTGTTAGAACTCAAAGTGTTCCTCAACTGAAACGGACAACGTTGCGTATCTTTCCAACCATCAGTCGTAGCATCGAACCGTCAGTTCCAACAGCTCCGAATGGCTAGGTAAACACTAGTGGAAACCTTGTTCACCACACACAGTCATTCAAACCCCACCGATGACTCTGTGTTGAAGTGTCCCTCAAGGTCCCTTAAGCATGAAATCAGTGATCTTTACGGGGTCATATCTTAGAGCTTGTGTGATGTAGAACCGATTCATCATGTGCTACGGGACCATGTCGTCGGGGCCTACAAAATCCTTTCTCAGTTTTCAGAGATTCAACTTATTTTAAATTCGGCAACACATTCTCGGTCAGTGTCAGAACTCAAAGTGTTCCTCAGCTAAAACGGCCAACATTGTGTATCTTTCCAACCCTCAGTCGTAGCATCGAACCATCAATTCCAATAGCTCCAAATGGTCAGGTAAACACTAGTGGCAACCTCATTCAGCACCCACACTCATTCGAACCCCGCCAATGACTCTGTGCTAAAGTGTCCCTCAAGGTCCCTTAAGCATGAAATCGGTGATCTTTGCGGGGTCATATCTCAGAACTCGTGCAACGTAGAATTGATTTGTTAGGTGCTATGGGACCATGTTGCCAGGGCCTACAAAAGCCTATCTCATTTTTTAGAGATTCAACTTATTTTAAATTCGGCAACACATTCTTGGTCGGTGTCAGAACTCAAAGTGTTCCTCAGCTGAAACAGCCAACGTTGCGTATCTTTCCAACCATTGGTCATAGCATCAAACCGTTAGTTCCAACAGCTTTGAATGGCCGAGTAAACACTAGTGGCAGCCTCATTCAGCACCCACAGTCGTTCAAACCCCGCCAACGACTCCATCCTGAAGTGTCCCTCAAGGTCCCTTAAGCATGAAATCAGCAATAATTGTGGGGTCATATCTCGGAGCTCGTACGACGTAGAATCAATTTGTTAGGTGTTACAGGACCATGTTGCTGAGGCCTACAAAATCCTATCTCAGTTTTCAAAGATTCAACTTATTTTAAATTTGGCAACACATTCTCGGTCGGTGTCAGAACTTAAAGTGTTCCTCAGCTGAAACGGCCAACATTGTGTATCTTTCAAACCGTCGGTCGTAGCATCGAACCGTCAATTCCAATAGCTCTGAATGGCCAGGTAAACACTAGTGGTAGCCTCATTCACCACGCACAGTCATTCGAACCCCACCGACGACTCCGTGCTGAAGTGTCCCTCAAGGTCCCTTAAGCATGAAATTGGTGATCTTTGCGGGGTCATATCTCAGAGCTCATGCAACGTAGAATTGATTTTTTAGGTGCTATAGGACCGTATTTTCGGGGCCTACAAAAGCCTATCTCATTTTTTAGAGATTCAACTTATTTTAAATTCGGCAACACCTTCTCAGTCGGTGTCAGAACTTAAAGTGTTCCTCACCTGAAATGGTCAACGTTGCATATCTTTTGAACTGTCAGTTGTAGCATCGAACTCTCAATTCCAATAGCTTCGAATAGCCAGGTAAATGCTAGTGGCAACCTTGTTCACCATGCACAGTCGTTCGAACCCCGCTGATGACTCTGTGCTGAAGTGTCCCTCAAGGTCCCTTAAGCATGAAATTGGCCCTCTTTGTGGGGTCAAATCTCGGAGCTTGTGCGATGTAGAATCAATTCGATAGGTGCTACGAGACCATGTTTCTGGGGCCTACAAAAGCCTATCTCATTTTTTAGTGATTCAACTTATTTTAAATTTGGCAACACATTCTCAATCGGTGTCAGAACTCAAAGTGTTCCTTAGCGAAAATAGCCAACGTTGCGTATCTTTCGAACCGTCAGTCGTAGCATCAAACCGTCAATTCCAACAGCTCTAAATGGCTGGGTAAACACTAGTGGCAGCCTCATTCACCACACACAGTCGTTCGAACCCCACCGACGACTCCGTGCTGAAGTGTCCCTTAAGGTCCCTTAAGCATGAAATCGGTGATCTTTGCGGGGTCATATCTTGGAGCTCGTGTGATGTAGAATCAATTCGTTAGGTGCTACAGGACCGTATTGTCGGGGCCTACAAAAGCCTATCACAATTTTTAGAGATTCAACTTATTTTAAATTCGGCAACACATTCTCAGTCGGTGTCAGAACTCAAAGTGTTCCTCAGCTGAAATGGCCAACGTTGCGTATCTTTCGAACCGTCGGTCGTAGCATCGAATTGTCAGTTCCAACAAAACCAAATGGCCAGGTAAATGCTAGTGGCAACCTCATTCACCACACACAGTCGTTCAAACCCTGTCGATGACTGCATGCTGAAGTGTCCCTCAAGGTCCCTTAAGCATGAAATCTGTGATCTTTGCAGGGTCATATCTCGGAGCTCATGTGACATAGAATTGATTCATCAGATGCTACAAGACCATGTTGTTGGGGCCTACAAAAGCCTATCTCAGTTTTCAGAGATTCAACTTATTTTAAATTTGGCAACACATTCTCGGTCAGTGTTAGAACTCAAAGTGTTCCTTAGCTGAAATGGTCAACATTGCATATCTTTCCAACCATCGGTTGTAGCATCAAACCATCAGTTCTAATAGCTCTGAGTGGCCAGGTAAACACTAGTGGAAACTTTTTTTGGCACCCATAGTCGTTCGAACCCCGCCGATGACTTCGTGCTGAAGTGTCCCTCAAGGTCCCTTAAGCATGAAATTGGTGATCTTTGCGGGGTCATATCTCAGAGCTTGTGCAACATAGAATCAATTCATTAGGTGCTATGGGATCGTGTTGTTGAGGTCTACAAAAGCCTATCTCAGTTTTGAGAGATTCAACTTATTTTAAATTTGGCAACACATTCTCGATTGGTGTTAGAACTCAAAGTGTTCCTCAGCTGAAACGGTCAACGTTGTGTATCTTTCAAACCATCAGTCGTAGCATCCAACCGTCAATTCCAATAGCTATGAATGGCCAGGTAAATGCTAGTGGCAACCTCATTCACCATGCATAGTCATTCAAACCCCACTAACGACTCCGTGCTAAAGTGTCCCTCAAGGTCCCTTAAGCATGAAATCGGTGATCTTTGCAGGGTCATATCTCGGAGCTCGTGCCACGTAGAATCAATTCGTCAAGTGCCACAGGATCATGTCTAAAAATGCCCTAATTTTATCAAGATACTTAGTGGTTCAAAAGTTAGAGTAGAAAATCTCTATTAGGAAGGCTACAAGGAAAAGTGGGTGCAGGTCTAGTTCACTATGGTACGATCTTGATGGGAATGAACCAGTTGTTATTTCAGAGGCCTTAGGTCAAATGAGGATCATTTACATGCTTGGGAGTGGTCAGGAAGTCCATTGGTGAAGATTTTCAGCAATAAGTCACTTTTAGGCCTAGTTTCCCTAAAGCCAAAAAGACATTGAACTTTGATTAAGTGTCTAACTTTGAAAATGGAGTTTATTGGGATAGAAACTCACTTAATTGATTGTGTTACACCATCCTAAGAGATTGGGAATACCCTTAAGTCATTACAGATGATTGGTGAATTGTGGGAGTTAAGTGAAGGGCACACTACTTTCTGGTTGTCACCTCTGCATTAAATTAGGTCTGTGTCCAAGGTGAGTGTTAGGTGGTGTTGGAGTGGAGTTGGAAAACAAGGCTTTGGGATATTAAATAAATTCCAAATAGGTGTCTAAAAATATCCTGATTGTGTCAAGATACCAAGTTGTGAAGAAGTTAGAGTGGAAACTCGAGGTTGAGAAGGCTACAAGGAAATTGGCATGCAGGTCTAGTTTGCTATGGTATGGTTGTAAATGGAACAAACCAAGAGTTGTTTCAGAGTCCTTAGGTCATATGAGGACCATCTACATGCTTGGGAGTGGTCAAGAAGTCCACTGGTGAAGAGTTCTAACTAAAGGCTAGGTTTAGGCCTAGTGTCTTTAAAGCCAAAAGGGCATTGAAGTTTGATTGAGTGTATAAACTTGCAAAGGGAGTTTGTTGGGATAGAAATCCATTTTATTGGTTGTGTTATACCATTGTAAGAGCTTGGGAACACCCTTAAGCTTTTGTAGTTGGTTGGTGAGTTGTGGGAGCTAAAAGAAGGGAACTCCACTTTCTTGTTGTAACCTCTACATTAGTTCTCGTTTAGGTGACCAACTCCTTCGAGGTCCACAAATAGACCCATTAATTTCCCAAATTGGTTCATTAGCAGGAAAAGAATTTATCGAATGTCTTGAAATTTAAATGAAGAATTTTGGTGTAGGAGCACCTCTCCAAACACCTAAGTCCACCTTGGAACCAAATGGAGGTAGTGGATCTAAAGAATTCCTAAAAGTGAATTGGGATATATTAAGGCTAATAATGGAAATATCTAATAAACAATTTAATTTAAATATTATAAGTCCTAGAAGTCCTGGCAAAGGACTTAGTTTTTCCTTGCAAAATCTTGTTTTTTTATGTTTGGTTGATTGTTTTGGGTTTGGAACAGAATTGTGGGTGATATAATAACATCATAACATCATTTCATCTATATTGAATGATTATATAATCTATTTTGCTTCAGATTTGGAAAGTTGTTGTAGGTGGTCATTTTGGTGAATTGAAATAACTCCATTTTGGTCTTTTTGATGATATAATGGGCCATTCAATGAATGTAATTGTTGTTTCTCATTGAATGGACCCTATGTAACATATGTATGATGTTACTAACCATTTGGATGTAGGAGAAGTTGTTTTAGTGGGTGTACACCATGAGGAAGAGTGGGAAAAGGGCACAAAATTGATGCCACAAGTGTAGCAGCAAAGGATCGACCTTAACAAGGGTATAATTTTATTTGAAATAGAAGAAGTATATGTCAAATGAAAGGTGAATCCACAAGGAGGAGTTCTGGAAATGAGTTTTGAGTTGTTTTTAAGAAGGCCCTAGTTATGAAGGCCTAGAGGGAGCAATTTGGGGCTTTTGGGTATAGAAAGCCTATAGGATACAATTGACTTCAAATTGCTCTAATTGGGACCATATTAACACTCTATGAAAAGTGGCAAGGTTGGGTGTTAAGTCTGTAATAGGGTTCCTTTGTAAAAGTGACCTATTAGGTCTAGTAAGGAAAGTGGAGCAGCAGCTTTTGGGGGTTGTCTTCCAAATTAACCCTACCTAGTTCTGAGATATGTTTTGTAAAACCATAAAAGGTATCTGAATATGTAATTTATTTTGGAAGTTTTTTGGGAAAACTAAGAGTTATTTGGGAAAAACTCGCTGGTTAAGGCTACAAGGTTAGAGAGCCTAGAGTGTGGTTTGAGGGTAAGATCTTGGAGTAGGACTTCAAGAACCACTTGAACATTGCTGGAGTCATATTTTAAGCCATATTGAATCCCTATAATAGTAAGGGAGTTGGGAGAAGTCAGATTGATAGGTTAGTGGCATATTGGCACTTGGGGCCACTTGGGTAAGGAACACTTTTGAGGAAACCAAGAACACTTTATTTATAAAATAACCCCAATCTAACCTACCTATTTGCATCAAATTTTCAACCAAGATATAAATAAATTGTTGAAGCATTAGTATCCGGATTTGTCAGAATTTCTTTAAAAAATTATCATTGCAAGAACAAGAGCCACTTAGGCTTCTTACATATTATATTTATACATTTATGCATTCATTTCATTACTTTTGTTATTATTACAGTTAAGGAATTGACTGTTATTGAGGACAATGACTGGCATTTGTAGCACAGTCAGCAAGTTAAACATACAAGCATAACTATAAGGCATGGGAAATTTACAAAGCAAAGACATGAACATAAACATAATTTAGTATACATCAATACACCAAACACATGAATTGCATACCTAAAACATAAAAAAAAAATATCTGTAGGGCATGAAGTCAAATATATATGTCCAATAATGTCATACATTGAATATATTCAATACAGTAAAACTGACTTCCTCAAAGTCAAATGGATGTACAACATATCACTGATACAATATACAAAAAATATGTCCACTAATGCCATATAGGCATACAATCTATATCCCTAATCTAGTCCTTTCTCGCTAGGGGAAGAAAACAAATCCCGAGCTGTCTTTGACCGTCACATCGATGGAGATGCAGTGGATGCCATAGTGTTCCGAGTGCGCTCACTCGTCCTCCTGTCTAGACTCTTATGTAGCTCGACCTGATAAAAAAAAATTAGATAGAGATAACTAATATACATCAAAATTGAATTATACAATGACATAAAATTGAATATTGGCTTACCACTAGCAAATAGTCACTATGTTCATCCACCGAAGGTGCATGCTAGCGATCTGGAGTCGTAAGTCCCTACAACAATGATCAAAATAATAATTAAAATACATACATGGATATCATTATAAAATTCAATACAAACTATTAAAATAACAATTAAAGTTAAGTGATCTCTTTCATACCTCAGTCAATGCTTCAGAACTAGCTACTACTGCAGCTACTCCATGATCAAAAGTATCACGGATAGAAGGAGGAGTCTCTGATGTCAAAAGCTGAAAATGAAACAAAAAAAATAAATTAGGCAGTTATCAAGATTACATATATTTTTTACAACCCTACTAATAAGTAAATGATACCTCCATGAAGGTTCCACCATGTCCTCCGATGTGCGGTGTCGAAGTCGAAGCTCCGACATTCAACTAGTGCACATGTACATGGAAAATTATAAGATAACCATTCATATAAGAATGTACTACTGACATGTTAATTATAATGCATTATTACATGTATACCTGTGGACTCAATGGTGACCTCACAAACCCAGGTGAAAGAGTGTAATCATCGTGCCTCTGGATTTTGATCATAATTTGTCTAGTAATTTAGTCATTCATTCATTAATTAAATATGATCAAGTAAATCCAATTAATATGCAAATAAAGATACCTCAAGGAAAGTTGCACGACGCCCTTCCCTGTCTGTTGTGAACGTCAATGGTTCACCAATGCACATCTAATGCACATGCACAATAAGTTAGGATATAATTCTTCATATAATTACATAGTAATCAAACATGTTAATTAAATGTTTTATTCAATACATACTTCTGCAATTGACGATGATGTGTAAAAGGGGACATTAGGATCATCGCCACTTCCACTGCCACCGCCACCATTGATACTCTTGGCCTGAATTTTCATCATAAACAATAGATACTAAATTAAATAGTTATTCTTTTATAAATGAAATATGATCAAAGCAATTTAATGAACTTGGAAATATTTACCTGTGTGTCAATGCCAAATGTCGTATTTAGAAAGTTATCAGTCATCAATCCAAAATCCTCTTGCTCTCTCTCGCCAGTACCAAATGTGCACAAGCATCCACATGACCGACAAATATGCCCCCTCGAGGATTGACCATAGTCACCCTCAACTAAAGGAGTGGAACAGTGAATGAGAGTCTATGTAAGAGCACTAATCGTGCCTAGTGTGTCTGCCTCTACATGTTCCTTCACAACTGTTACCTACAGATTTTGTGTAATTATTGTAGGCTTCCTTTTCCCAAAATCACCCTAGAATTTTATAAGGTGTTATTTATTTTTGTTTAACTTTGCACAAACACCTTGTCAGTTCAACTTGAACCATTGAACTCAAGTAGTTCAATGTTCAACGTTCAATAACATTCGTCGGTATGGTTTCATTTTCATTGACAAGTCTAACGGCATTTCCAATTTGCATCACATGCTTATCTCTTGAACCGTGAATATTGAACTAAGTTTGGTTCAAACTTCTGAGTTCAATGGTCTTTATTGTCTCGTAAAGCTCTTCGCTATTTTCCTTTATGGCTTAACTTTTGCCCTTTTATTTTGATTAAATCATACCGATGAATAGTCCCTCATCATGTATGTTGAACTTGAATTGTGAACTCTCATAATTCCAGGTTCGGAGTTCAATGTTGGCCCGTAATTTGAAAAAGGTAAAAATGACATGACACATGTGACAGATGGCACTTCATTACATTATCCACGCATGTTGAAAGTGCGTGATTAATTGATGTGACTTTAAATTATCATTTCAAGTAAGGGGAAAGTACAGTAAGTAATGATACATATGCCACGAGACATTCAATAATCATTAATTCAAAAGTTGTGCGCCATTAATTCAGCGTGTGCCGAATCTCTTGAAGATTTGTAAACTGCTTGCAATAAATATCAAGAGTCCAGCCATATTTTCTCATAATGCTAAGAAGATTTCATGTCCCAGCTATCAGGGAAGGTATTCTCCTCTCGTCTTAGAGCTCTATCATTCGCATAAAACTAGGTGAGCCCTTTTGCTAGCTTCATCCTTCATTGCAGTATTACTTTAAGGTGCATTTCTATGTCAACTTGTTGTTTTCTCCTGTTAAAATTTCTAAATTTGAAAGCCTAAGATGAAGGACCCCGTGCCCAATATTGGAAATACTTCCCCGTTATTATGTTCCCTACCTAATTGTGAAGATACCCATATCAAAACCGGAGCTCTAGAACATATTATAGCCCACATTAAGGAACCTATCCCAGGCTCCATGCTAGACAAAGCTATCCAGAGTGGCTTAACTGATGCAACCACATTTCCTATAGTAGCTCCTTGCCGTGAACTAATTGTGGAATGTTCCAGGAGATATAGTTTTGAGGAGAAATGCATAAGAAAAATTGATGGGAGCCCACTTGTTTTCATAACCAGGGAGGTAGTGCAAAAAGCCCTAGGAATCCTAAAGAAAGACCCATATGAGGGTTGGAACATACCTTCTTCTTATTCAGTTTTTGATACTAAGAGACAATTGTACAAAAATGAGATCACTCAGTATTGGCTCCAGAAGGCTCAGAAAGGAGGGTCTCGACTTCCAAAGCCTTTGACTATAGATCATTTTAAACCTAGGGTGGCAGACTTGGTTATCATGTTGAATAGGATTAAGGGAAACCAGCATGCATCTTACTGGCATGATTGGATGTATTTTTATGTTCAAGTGACTTTGGGTGGAGAACGACACATAGATTGGGTTGAGACAATAGCAGATGAACTCAACCACCAATTGGCTAATTTCATAACCAGTAGAGGCTTTTATATGTCCTCATATTTGTTCTATATTTTAGCCTGCACCCATGATTGGAAGGGTTTATTCCATGAACAACCTGTTCCCAATATGAAAATCTATGATTATTACCCTCACCTTCAGAAGGAATTTTATATGGTCAATTTCCTTAAAGTAAATGGTGTGTTTTTTGGGAAATTGACACATGAGCTCTAGGGGAATACTGAACGGTGAATGTTTGAGGAAGCCAAGTCTTTTGTGAATATTTATGGAAGTTTCTTCATTCAATTCAAGAGATTTACATACTTGAGAGTAGGTGGTTTTGAAGGAGAACCATTTAAATTACCCTGTTATTCTTTTGATAGCCTGGTAATTGCTGAGGTGTCTCGTCAATTAGCTTACATGCACAAAGGAGTCAAGGAGACAAAAGGTAGAGCTAAGTCTTGTTTCCCAGTTGAATTGGGATATTTTACCTGTAAAACATCTTCTGATGCACTAAACCTGGAGCATGAACTTAGAAAGCTAAATATGAAAACATTTGCATTGAGGAAAAACTTCGATAGTAGAGGTTTTGTAGCTAAACACATCAGTTTGCCTCCTGAGTTTCAGCATATCTCACAAATGGAAGATTACTGGGAAGGTTGTGATGATGATTTCGAAGTGCGGAGAAGAATGTGGTCTAGATTCACTCTGGGGAAAATTATTGCATTTAATATTTAGGTTGATGTTTCTACCATAGATGAAGATGATGGTACTGAAATCATTGATGACCAGTTTGAAACTAGGGTCAAAGGCACTCCACTTCCTGAAATTGATTGGAGTGTTGAGCAGAGGGAAAGTTTAACAATTAAGACTCTCAGTGTAGTAAAAAGAAATGAGAAATGGATTAATAGTAAAAGACCCCCTCCTTCAAAAAGACATAATCCTAGAAGAGTTGCTCATGCTAAAAATGCTACTGATAAACCCATCACCACTGTTGATAAAGTTGTTTCCTTTGTAGGTACTAGGTCTAATAAAAGTTCCCCTATTAATCCAGCAATTAAAGTTACTCCTATTTCCTCATCAGTAAGAAGGACCCCAAGAAGGAAGGTTGACAAGGAAGCCAATGAGGTTTTGAAGGACAGTGAAGTAATAGACCTTGAAGGTATGGATTCCCACATGGCTGAGCAAGTTGATTTGAGTAATGTTGAGGAGGAAATGATGACCCCAGCACATGCTAAGGCAGCTTCAGAAAAGCTTTCGGCAAGTATAACAAATGATGCTTTGCAGACACCCTCCCCAGCCCTTAGTTGGTTAGGGACTTCTATTTCAAATAAGAAATAGAATGTTTTACCAATTACTCTTCTTGTGGAAGAAATGGTGAGCAAATGTTTGGGGGCTTCTGTGAAACCCAAAAGAATCAAGATGGAGTCCATGATTGAAGTAGATGAAAAGACTGGGAGATGGGTAGTGGAAAGGGCTTTGCCCAAAACTGACAAGAATGTTTTAGAGGCTATAATTGATGACTATATCATAGAGAAAATAGATCTTGGGATTGCCAGTAGGGCTACAGATGCTAAACATTTAGAAACTTCCACAAGAAATATTTTGCACAGGACTTTTAAAGATGAGAAGGATAAAAAAGATTTGAAAGCAATGATACAGAGACTATCAGAATTCATTCAAGCTATTCAAGAACCTAGCCCACTTCCCCTTACTCAAGTTCCTCATACTTTTGACCCTCGCTCACCTGAAGTTCGTAAAACATTGGATCAAATTCAGCGGAATAAAATGATTGCTGAAGTCTTCAACAAATGGATTGTGAGCATGATACAGTGAGGGGGAAATTATGTCACTCAGCTAATTGAAACTCACGGGGATGTCACACAAGTTATTTCAGAACTGCTAGCCGAATTATCAGAGTGGAGGAAAGAGAGAAAGAAATGGGGCAGCATTGCTAATCAACTTACAGAGATTAGCTATTATGGCGTGATGACATTTCTTGTAGAAAAACCGGTTCCAGGTTTAAAAGAAGAGGTCCTGTACATTAAAGTGAAAAGTATAGAATGGAGGAATTCAATCATCAAGGATAGCTATGATGGGGTGACCCATCTACTAACTGATTTAAAAGGCCTTATTGATATCATGCAAAAAGACCTGAAATGTTTAAACATTGTATTGATTGATGAGGAAACTCAGAACATGAAGAAGGCAAACAAAATGACTCAAGAGTGGGAAGCGGGGATAGCTATGATCAGAGATAGTAAAGAACTAACAATAGAAGATCTGACTTCTGTGGTGAATACTAAAGCTATGCTCGTCACTTGTGTGGATCACCTAGAGTCTCACAAGGCAAGCCTAGGACAAGTTTGCAAAGACAGGAAGGTGCTTGCGCAGCGGATCACCCTCGTCGATTTTCCATATCATGCCATGATCATTGGTGCATCCGTGGAACATGAGGAGTGGAAGCAAGCACGCATGTCTAGGGCCTCACCAAACTGAACCCTAATCATCTAGCTCAGCTGAAGATAATGGATTTCCTTGGAAATCATTTGCTTAGGGTGTTAGTTTTCAGTTCCTTTCCAGTTTTGATGCAAAGTAGTTATGTTTTATCGGAAACTCTGGGAGTTTCATTGACATTCTTAATTTTTGATAAGTTGTACTAGATGGCTATATAAGGCCAGGAAAAACTTTTGAAATGGAGTTAGTTAGTTTTTTAAATAAAGTAATAGAATAGTATAGCTTAGAGTTAAAGTTTCCTGCAAAAACTTGATTTGAAAAGACCTTTCTACCAGTGAATGAAAAAACTTATTTGATATAAATCTATTGGTTTATGTTTATGAGTGGGCTTCTGTTGGATTATTATTCAGTGGATGAAATCTTTTCTTGAATTAAGTTGTGTTATTTTATTTTTTTAATCAGAGTTAGATAAAAGTTTAATGCTATGTTTTTTTATTAGTTCAAACCTGTGAGTTTTATAGTGATATCTTGTTACTGATCATAAGTGATCAAATCATATTGATGAAAGATTGCTCATAGCCTTAGTAACTTTCTGGCTAAAAGTTAAATATTTGCAATAATGCATGGTTTGGTAAAATATATTCATTGAAGATATTACTGGGAGCTGTACCACAATTCAGAGAATTAAACATTTGATGTTTAATTCATTTGTTAGTAAAGATTTGAAATTTTGTAAAGGGTGATAGAGCAAATTAAGATCAAGAATAGAAAAGACAAATTTATTTACTAACAGTTTTTGGCAACTCTAATGGGGAGGAATAGAAAGATAGTGTCTTTGCTTGACTCAAATGAGTGATTATGGTTTTACATGCTGATAGAATACCTGGCAGAGTTGAACTTCCCCCAGTCTTGCAACCGGGTTTAGATTTTCATGACACTCAGGAGGACATTGTTACGGACTTAAATAATTTAGCGTAGACAGTAACAACAAGTAATGAACAATATCAACAGGTTCAGTTAGTACTAGAAGAAGAGGAAGAGATTGGTGAATGGTTAAGAGGTCTCCCCGTAGCTCAAGAGGCCGCAATAGTTGATAGAGTGATTCAGAGACCATAAAAATCGCTAAGCTGGAGTCCAGACCTTACACCAGGTCACAATGAGAGGCAGGTATTTTTGATGAGGTTTTTGAAGAATTGAGAAATCTTGAGACCACAAGAGTTCATCCCTCAAAGAAAAAGGCTCATAGTAGACCCCCGTCTCCTCCTAAAGAATTTTTCCGCTCATCCCCTAAGACCTTTGATTGGCAAGCTTTAACTTTATCAGGTATACAAGCCCCTCCTTTATTGACTATTTTTCCAACAATCATTATGGCCCAACCATGGGGTAATGTAGTAGGCCCACTAGCTCTGGCAACTCATCATGCTTTGCCTAAAGGTGCTAAAGATGTTCTCCTGAGGTTTTCCAATGATGGTAAAGTAGCTATGGAGGAACATTAAAATTCCTTTAATGTAGCCACGGGTATCTTAGGTGTACAAGAAGAAGACGTAGCAGTCTAACTTTTTGTTCAAACCTTAACAGATGAAGCAGTAGATTGGTTTGGACACCTTCCTGCAGCATCCATAACTGGCTGGAATTCTATGAAAGTTGCATTTGAAGCTCATTTCAAAAGTGCAGATGATGAACATTCTCTACTAGCTCAGCTCACGCAAATGAAAAAGGAGATCCACGAACCTATGAGAGATTATGTGGCTCGATACAATAAGTTCATTCATAAAATCCCTACAGCGAAAAGGCCAACTCCTAAAAATCAGCAGTGTTTCTTCATAAATTCAATGCCCCCAGATATCAGTTTCCATCTAAGGAGGAATAGACCAGCGGACTTGACAGCTGCTCAACAATAGGCTACTGAGTTAGAGGATGACCTCATCATGGTAGGAAAGTGGAGAAAGGATGTCCAAGTGCCTAATAATCAAAACGTGTCTTCCTTTGATCCAATGTTGCAAAGATTGATGAATGATGTAATCACTCTCAAAAGGCAGCTTCCTGCAGGTAATGCAAACTTTCCCCCTTTGTATAGAGATATATCCAGAGGTGCAATTGAGCAAGCTGGACCTAGCAATAGGATTCCAGCCTTACCTCCAGCTGATAAGAATCAAATTGAAGCTCCTCCTAGGCGGGCTAATATGTGCACCTTTCACCTAACAGATGATCATGATGGGGCTTTATGTCCAAAAATGATCCGATCAATGCAGATGCATGTAAATCAAGAATTGACAAAGGAATCATCTGATGATGAAGGAAATCCTTAGTTGCCTGGTGACTCCAGAAATTTTTATGTAGAATACGAATCCAACTTTGAATGAGGAGGAAGTATTCTAGCAACATTACAGGACCCTACATGCATTGTGATGACAAAAGGCTACCGCAACTCTCAGGTAGCTAATACCCCATCCACATCACAATGTTGGGAAAGAGGTAAAGAGTTTTCACAAAAGACTCCAAATCTTAAAAATTCTTTTTCTAAAGAGGATGATTTAACAAAGAAAAATAGTTCTACTCCTTTTGATATTATTGATTTTTGTGAAACCTCAAAGATTCAAGTTACCCCTACCAAATATCTAAGAATGAATCCTAGGGAATTAGATAGACTGGTTAAGCATGTTAAGTCCACTCAGCCCCCTGCTGATTGTCCAGACAATGATATGACCAATGCTGTATTTGTTAAAAAAGCCTATACATAAAATCAATCAACCGAGAACAAAGATTCTCAAGAAGGAAAAGATCCTGTACAAGAAAAAACTCCCAAATTAGGTGTTAATCTTGAGCCATTTTACCTATCCTTTTTTATCCATGGATTCAAGTTAAATAATTGTGTGATAGATTCAGGAGCCTCAGACAATATCATGCTAGCCTCAATAGCTAAAGCTTTAGATCTTCCACTCACTGCAGATTTTGGTGAATGCTATGCCTTAGATGCCAAGCAGGTTCCTTTAGTTGGACAAATTAAAGATGCCCAAGTAGCCTTAGCAGTGTATCCCAGTAAAAAGATCAAGTTGACTATTCTTGTGGTAGATATTCCTACGCGTTATGGCATGCTTCTCAGTAGGACTTTCTGTCAGGATCTTGGAGGGGAGATAAAACTTGATTGGTCTCAGGCAATAATTCCAGTCAGAGAGAAGAGAGTGGTGTTGAAGACAGAAGGAAAACCAAAATACACAGTTTTCCCATCTAAGGATCCCAAGGCTCAAGTGCTTTATCAAGAGTCTGAATTTGGCAATTATATGATTTCCTCAACACCTGGCCTTAACAGTGAAGAAAACATTAATAATTCAAATGGTCTATGGATTTTGGAGTTTGATGGAAGTTGTGCAGTGGTGGGATCAGGAATAGACATTGTATTAATATCTCTAGGAGGAGAATTGTTTCCTCGAGCATTCAAGCTTGATTTTGATAACACCAACAATACTGCAGAATATGAATCTCTTCTGCTAGGTATTGAAGAGGCGAAGAAGATAGGAATCAAAATGCTTAAAGCCAAAGGAGATGCAGAGTTGGTGGTTAGGCAAGTATGTGGGATGTATTCAGCTAAAAATGAGAGGCTCAAACATTATAGGAATCGAGTTTGGGACGAGATAGAAGAATTTGAAGCCTTCTCCATAGAAGCCATTCCCCGAGAGTTAAATAGTAGAGCTGATTCACTAGTCATCTCTTCATCCCTATTGCTGCCACATACAGATTTCAAGAAAACTTTGTATAAAATTGAGATAGTCCACAGGCCAAAAGTACCGGATAACGCTGATCATTGGCAGATTTTCTAGGATGATAAACAAATAGATAATTTTTTGCAACTAGATGAAGTTTTTAGTACAACCTATTTTGAGGGATCTTCATCAACTTGTGATGAGTTTTGCCCAGGAGAAGTGACAAAAGAAGGGATTTTTCAATTGAAAGGAAATTGTATTCCTAAGGGCCTAGTCTCTCTGGAAAGACAATTTGACAGGTATGATGCTCTGAGTCATGAAGTACCTCCCAAAGAGGAGAAGAATCCAAATGATCATGAAAAGATAAACATAGGAGAAATAGAGGAAGAACCCAAATGTATTAATTTGGGAAAGTGTTGTTCTCCAGATGAAAAATGGAGATTTATAAGTTTATTGAAAGAATACAAAGACACATTTGCTTGGTCCTATCATGATTTGAAGAATTTTAAAGGTGGAAAATTTCAACACCAAATACCCCTCAAACCAAGGACTACACCCTTCAAATAGAAACTAAGAAATTACAATCCAAAGGTTTCTAAAGCAATTCAAAAGGAAGTTGAAAAAATGCTACAAGCTCGCATTATTTACCCACTTCATCATTCTACATGGATTGCAAACATAGTTCCTGTTAGGAAGAAAAATGGAGAGATAAGGATCTATGTAGACTTTCAAAACTTGAATCAATGTAGCCTTAAAGATAACTATGGTCTTCCTGTTATGGATCATATCTTACAAACTGTGGCTGGCTCGGAAATGATGTCTATGCTTGATGGATTTTTTGGTTACAACTAGATAAAGGTGCATGACCAGGATCAGCACAAAACAACCTTTACTACTCCATGGGGAACATATGCCTACAATAGAATGTCATTCAGTCTTATAAATGCAGGGGCTACCTTTCAACGTGCAATGAATTCCTCATTTAGCCACTTGTTGAATAAAGTAATAATTGTTTATCTCGATGACTTAACAGTTTTTTCTAAGAAGTGCAAAAACCATCTAAGGGACTTAAAGTCAGTATTACAAAGGTGCAGGGAGCACGGTATCTCTCTGAACCCTAAAAAATCTATGTTTGCGGTTATAGAGGGAAAACTACTGGGTCATATCATATCAAAAGAAGGAATTAGGATAGATCCAGATAGAGTTAGAGCAATCCAATAGCTTGGTCTACCTTCAAATAGGACTGGAGTAAAGTCTTTCTTCAGACAGACAAATTTCCTTAGGAGTTTTGTTCCTAACTTTGCTGAAACCACTAAACACATGGTGAGCCTTCTAAGTGAAAAGAATCCTTTTAAATGGAGTGCAAAAGCAATCAAGGCATTTGAAGATATAAAGAAAGCCATAGAAAATGCTCCTACTTTGATCAATCCTGATTATAAGAAAGATTTTATTATACATTGGTATGCTTCTGATCATACAGTATCTGGGATCTTATTACAAGAAAATGAAAAAAATGAAGTAGTGCCCATTGCCTTTATGAGTATTCCTCTCAAGAAGCATGAGCTGAATTACTCTTTGGTAGAAAAGCAAGCATTTGCGGTGGTAAAAGTATTCAAGGTTTTTAGGTTTTATATCTTGCACTCACATTCACTTGTCTTTGTCCCTTCTTCTGTCGTGAAGGATATACTTACCCAACAGGAAGTGGGGATGAATAAGCGAGCCACCTGGATCTCCAAAATCTAGGAGTTTGATTTGGATATCCACCCTACTAAGCTAGTCTGAGGACAGGGGCTATGCAAACTAATCTCTGAACAAGAATCAGCTGGCAGTATTCCCATGGCTCTTTTTGTAAGTTTACATGATTCCTGGTTTTCTGATGTGACTTTTTATCTAACATATGGAGACTGTCCACCTCATTTGACTCAGAAGGAAAGAAGAAATCTTAGATTGAAAGCTGTGAAATATGTTATTGTGGATGATATATTATATAAAAAGGGATTAGATGGAGCATTCCTGAGGTGTGTGCACAAAGAACAGCAAGAGAAGCTGCTTGTAAAGTTTCATAATGAAGCCTGTGGTGGTCATTTCTCTTCTACGGTGACTGCGTTCAAGATCCTGAGAAATTGTTACTACTGGTCGGGCATGTTTGTTGATGCTTACAAATGGGTTGCGAAATGTGAGAAATGTAAGTTATTTGGAGGAAAACCACAGTTAGCAGCCCTTCCCTTGAAACCAGTAGTTATAGAAGAACTTTTTGATCAATTGGGGTTAGATTTTGTTGGTCCAATTAATGCTCCTTCTAGTGCTGGTCAGACCCACATCCTTACCGCAATAGACTATTTCACAAAATGGGTGGAGGCAATCCCTGTTAAGAGAACCACATCTGAGGTGGTTTGTGATTTCATTAAAAACTATATTCTAGTCAGGTTTGGGGTCCCATCTAAATTGGTTACAGATAATGCCACTAATTTCTCTTCTAATGAGTTGCAATTTTTCTGCTATGATCATGGTATTTACCTTTCCCATGCATTCGACTACTATCCGCAGGGAAATGGACAGGCAGAGTCAAGTAATAAAAATTTGATCAGAATAATGAGAAAGTTGGTATGTGACAATGCCAAGGACTGGCACAAAAATTTATTTAAAGCCCTTTGGGTAGATCGAACATCACCAAAGAGAGCTATTGGTGTTTCCCCCTTTGATTTGGTCTATGGTGTTGAAGCTCAGCTTTCCCTGCCTTTAGAGTTAGCTACAACAAAATTACAGAAAACCATTGAAGACCAAGTCTATCGAGATGATCTTCAAAAGAGGATTTTGTATCTGAATAAAGTATAGGAAGAAAGGGAAGAGATGGTTGACAAGATAGCCTTACATCAAGTATGAGTGAAGAAAATTTTTGATCAAAAGGCTAGGCCTCAGAACTTCATGGAAGGAGACTAGGTACTATTATGGGATAAGCGGTGTGAACCCAAAGGTGCCCATGGGAAATTTGATTCACTTTGGAACGGTCCATTTGTCATCAATTCGGCACTTGGAGGTAATTCTTTTAAGGTAGAAAATCTGGATGGTTCCATTTTACCCTTGACCTTTAACAGTCAGGATCTGACGCTGTATAAGCTCTAGTTTAGGTTGCCCAGTTTTGTACATATCTTTTTGCAGTGTTCTTTTTTGCTTTCCTTTTTGGCCTTTCTCCTTTCGTTTTTGTTTTCAATTTTCCTGGTCTATGAAACCAGAGTCAAGATTCATCCTTTGTCCTTGTCAAGCCTTGTCCCCAGTCAAAGCCATTGTTACCTACAGATTTTGTGTAATTATTGTAGGCTTCCTTTTCCCAAAATCACCCTAGAATTTTATAAGGTGTTATTTATTTTTGTTTACCTTTGCACAATCACCTTGTCAGTTGAACCTGAACCATCGAACTCAAGTAGTTCAATGTTCAACGTTCAATAACATTCATCGGTATGGTTTCATTTTCATTGGCAAGTCTAACGGCATTTCCACTTTGCATCGTGCGCTTATCTCTTGAACCGTGAATATTGAACTAAGTTTGGCTCAAACTTCCAAGTTCAATGGTATTTATTGTCTCGCAAAGCTCTTTGCTATTTTCCTTTATGGTTAACTTTTGCCCTTTTATTTTGATTAAATCATACTGATGAATAGTCCCTCGTCATGTATGTTGAACTTGAATTGTGAACTCTCATAATTCTAGGTTCGGAGTTCAATGTTGGCCCGTAATTTGAAAAAGGTAAAAATGACATGACACATGTGACAGCTGGCACTTCATTACATTATTCGTGCGTGTTGAAAGTGCGTGATTAATTGATGTGACTTTAAATTGTCATTTCAAGTAAGGGGAAAGTACAGTAAGTAATGATACATATGCCATGAGACATTCAATAATCATTAATTCAAAAGTTGTGTGCCATTAATTTAGCGTGCGCTGAATCTCTCCAAGATTTGTAAACTGCTTGCAATAAATATCAAGAGTCTGGCCATATTTTCTCATAATGCTAAGAAGATTTCATGCCGCAGCTATCAGGGAAGGTATTCTCCTCTCGTCTTAGAGCTCTGTCATTCGCATAAAACCATGTGAGCCCTTTTGCTAGCTTCATCCTTCATTGCAGTATTACTTTAAGGTGCATTTCTATGTCAGCTTGTTGTTTTCTCCTATTAAAATTTCTAAATTTGAAAGCCTAAGATGAAGGACCTCATGCCCAATTTTGGAAATACTTCCCTGTTATTATGTTCCCTACCCAATTGTGAAGATACCCATATCAAAATCGGAGCTCTAGAAGATATTATAGCCCGCATTAAGGAACCTATCCTACGCTCCATGCTAGACAAAGCTATCCAGAGTGGCTTAACTGATGCAGCCGCATTTCCTATAGAAACTCCTTGCTGTGAACTAATTGTGGAATGTTCCAGGAGATATAGTTTTGAGGAGAAATGCATAAGGAAAATTTATGGGAGCCCACTTGTTTTCATAACCAGGGAGGTAGTGCAAAAAGCCCTAGGAATCCCAAAGAAAGACCCATATGAGGGCTGGAACATACCTTCTTCTTATTCAATTTTTGCTACTAAGAGATAGGTGTACAGAAATGAGATCACTCAGTATTGGCTCCAGAAGGCTCAAAAAGGAGAGTCTCAGCTTCCAAAGCCTTTGACTATAGATCATTTTAAACCCAGGGTGGCAGACTTGGTTATCATGTTGAATAGGATTAAGGGAAACTAGCATGCATATTACTGGCATGATTGGATGTATTTTTATATTCAAGTGACTTTGGGTTGAGAACGACACATAGATTGGGCTGAGACAATAGCAGATCAACTCAACCACCAATTGGCTAATTTCCTTACCAGTAGGGACTTTTATATGTCCTCATATTTGTTCTATATTTTAGCCTCCACCGATGAATGGAAGGGTTTATTCCATGAACAACCTATTCCCAATATGAAAATCTATGATTATTACCCTCACCTTCAGAAGGAATTTTATATGGTCAATTTCCTTAAAGTAAATGGTGTGTTTTTCGGGAAATTGACACATGAGCTCTAGGGGAATACTGAACAGCGAATGTCTGAGGAAGCCAAGTCTTTTGTGAATATTTATGGAAGTTTTTTCATTCAATTCAAGAGATTTACATACTTGAGAGTAGGTGGTTTTGAAGGAGAACCATTTAAATTACCCTGTTATGCTTTTGACAACTTGGTAATTGTTGAGGTGTCCTGTCAATTAGCTTATGTGCACAAAGGAGTCAAGGAGAGAAAAGGTAGAGCTAAGTCTTGTTTCCCAGTTGAATTGGGATATTTTACCTGTAAAACATCTTCTGATGCACTAAACCTAGAGCATGAACTTAGAAATTTGAATATGAAAACATTTGCATTGAGGAAAGACTTCGATAGCAGAGGTTTTGTAGCTAAACACATCAGTTTGCCTCCTGAGTTTCAGCATATCTCACAAATGGAAGATTACTAGGAAGGTTGCAATGATGATTTCGAAGTGCGGAGAAGAATGTGGTCTAGATTCACTCTGGGGCAAATTATTGCATTTAATATTTAGGTTGATGTTTCTACCATAGATGAAGATGATGGTACCAAAATCATTGATGACCAGTTTGAAACTAGGGTCAAAGGCACTCCACTTCCTAAAATTGATTGGAGTGTTGAGGAGAGGGAAAGTTTAACAATTAAGACTCTCAGTGTAGTAAAAAGAACCGAGAAATGGATTAATAGTAAAAGACCCCCTCCTTCAAAAAGACATAATCCTAGAAGAGCTGCTCATGCTAAAAATGCTACTGATAAACCCATCACCACTGTTGATAAAGTTGTTTCCTTTGCAGGTACTAGGTCTAATAAAAGTTCCCCTGTTAATCCAGCAATTAAAGTTACTCCTATTTCCTCATCAGTAAGAAGGACCCCAAGAAGGAAGGTTGACAAGGAAGCCAATGAGGTTTTGAAGGATAGTGAAGTAATAGACCTTGAAGGTATGGATTCCCACATGGTTGAGAAAGTTGATTTGAGTAATGTTGAGGAGGAAATGATGACCCCAGCACATGCTAAGGCAGCTTCAGAAAAGCTTCCGGCAAGTATAACAAATGATGCTTTGTAGACACCCTCCCCAGCCCTTAGTTGGTTAGGGACTTCTATTTCAAATAAGAAACAGAATGTTTTACCAATTACTCTTCCTGTGGAAGACATGGTGAGAAAATGTTTGGGGGCTTCTGTGAAACCCAAAAGAATCAAGATCGAGTCCATGATTGAAGTAGATGAAAAGATTGGGAGATGGGCAGTGGAAAGGGCTTTGCCCAAAACTGACAAGAATGTTTCAGAGGCTATAGTTGATGACTATATCATAGAGAAAATAGATCTTGGGATTTCCAGTAGGGTTGCAGATGCTAAACATTTAGAAACTTCCACAAGAAAGACTTTGCACGGGACTTTTAAAGATGAGAAGGATAAAAAATATTTCAGAGCAATGATACAGAGACTGTCAGAATTCATTCAAGCTATTCAAGAACCTAGCCCACTTCCCCTTACTCAAGTTCCTCATACTTTTGACCCCCGCTCACCTGAAGTTCGTAAAACATTGGATCAAATTTAGCGGAATAAAATGATTGCTGAAGTCTTCAACAAATGGATTGTGAGCATGATACAACGAGGGGAAAATTATGTCACTCAACTAATTGAAACTCACGGGGATGTCACATAGGTTATTTCAGAACTGCTAACTGAATTATCAAAGTGGAGGAAAGAGAGGAAGAAATGGGGTGGCATTGCTGATCAACTTACAGAGATTAGCTATTATGGCATGATGACATTTCTTGCAGAAAAACCGGTTCCAGGTTTAAATGAAGAGGTCCTGTACATTGCTATGAAAAGTATAGAATGGAGGAATTCAATCATCAAGGACAGCTATGATGGAGCGACCCATCTCCTAACTGATTTAAAAGGCCTTATTGATATCATGCAAAAAGACCTAAAATTTTTAAACATTGTATTGATTGATGAGGAAATTCAGAACGTGAAGAAGGCAAACAAAATGACTCAGGAGTGGGAAGCAGGGATAGCTATGATCAGAGATAGTAAAGAACTAACAATAGAAGATCTGACTTCCATGGCGAATACTGAAGCTATGCTCATCACTTGTGTGGATCACTTGGAGTCTCACAAGGCAAGCCTAGGACAAATTTGCAAAGACGGGAAGGTACTTGCACAGCGGATCACCCTCGTCGATTTTCCATATCATGCCATGATCATTGGTGCATCCGTGGCACATGAAGAGTGGAAGCAAGCACACATGTCTAGGGCCTCACCGAACTGAACCCTGATCATCCAGCTCAACCGAAGATAACGGATTTCCTTGGAAATCATTTGCTTAGGGTGTTAGTTTTCAGTTCCTTTCTAGTTTTCATGCAAAGTAGTTATGTTTTATCCAAAACTCTAGGAGTTTCTTTGACATTCTTAATTTTTGATAAGTTGTACCAGATGGCTATATAAGGCCAGGAAAAACTTTCGAAATGGAGTTAGTTTTTTAAAGAAAGTAATAGAATAGTATAGCTTAGAGTTAAAGTTTCCTGCAAAAACTTGATTTGAAAAGACCTTTCTACCAGTGAATGAAAAAACTTATTTGATATAAATCTGTTGGTTTATGTTTATGAGTGGGCTTCTGTTGGAGTATTATTCAGTGGATGAAATCTTTTCTTGAATTAAGTTGTGTTATTTTATTTTGTTAATCAGAGTTAGATAAAAGTTTAAATCTATGTTTTTTTATTAGTTCAAACCTGTGAGTTTTATAGTGATATCTTATTACTGATCATAAGTGATCGAATCATATTGATGAAAGATTGCTCATAGCCTTAGTAACTTTCTGGTTAAAAGTTAAATATTTGCAATAATGCATGGTTTGGTAAAATATATTCATTGAAGATATTACTGGGAGCTGTACCACAATTTAGAGAATTAAACATTTGATGTTTAATTCATTTGTTAGTAAAGATTTGAAATTTCGTAAAGGGTGATAGAGAAAATTAAGATAAAGAATAGAAAAGACAAATTTATTTACTAACAATAATGAAAAGAATACTAACATGATCCAATGGTGGCTTTCCACTATCAACCCTAGGTGCATTAGGGTCACAATGTGCCCCTACTCGATCAAATGATGAACCCCCTCCTCTACCCTGAGAATCTAGCATGTCAAAATAATTTGGTACCTCCTTGAGTACAAACTCGCAATAGAGTTTCCTCAAGAAATATATAGGAACCTCATGATTGTTGCAAGGAGGTGAATCAAAGACCATCCACCATCTCTCCCAAAAATTATTTTTAATGTCTTCAATTATGCACCAATGAATTGGGAACCTCCTTGTTGTAGTTCTAAGAGTATCTGTGTCCCCTAGTTTTTTAAATAGTTGGCAAATGTCATCTTTTGTGATTTTTTTCTTTTTTATGTCCGCATAAGATAATTTATTTGCATAATATTGTTTTTGTACTTCTCTTTTATCCCGCCATATATTAATTTGCCCACTAACTACGTTTATGTGGGTCGAGATTGCTTCCAATGATTTTGCAAGTCTTTCCCATCCGGGATTTGTACCACTAGAATCTTTTAACCTATTAATTAAATATTCTAATTCTTTTTTCCCTCTTTCAATTTGGTTCAACAAATTTTGTTGTGTTCCAGGAGGAGGTTTCTCGATTGGTGGAGGCAATTGAGGTTCATTTTATTCATTTCTTTCTTCATTCGGTTCTTCATTTGGCTCATCATTAGGAAACGGAGGGTTTGGTGGAGGGTTTGGTAGAGGGAGATTTTTCTTCCTGACAATTAAAAAAACTACATTTTAAAATATTGATTACACAATAAATTTAAACAAAAACAAATTTGAACAAAACAAATTTGAACAAAATAAACTGGGACAAAACTAAAATTTTAAAACAAATAAGAGGCATGAGAAGTTGTAAAAACACTTACCTCTTCTCCCAAATCAAACTTGATGATGCCGTGGAGCCATTTGATTGATGGATGAACAAAAATAATCGACTCACAAGCAACTATGATAGGGCGTGCGCACTTTCAAATCCTCTCTAAGCTGAAAACGTGGGTTTGAGAAAAAAAAATGAGCTCAAACCCACGTGTAGCAAATATATGTGACTTTTTACAAAGGGTGTATGCCCTATAGGGTGTACGCCCTTTGGAAAACACTAAGTTTTCCAAAGGGCACACGCGCTTTGGAAAAATTAGTGTTTTCCAAAGGGGTTATAGGGTGCACGCCCTTTGTCTTGGATTGCCCAAGCCTAAGGCTTGGGCAACCCAAGCCATAGGGTGTGTGCCCTATAGGGTGCACGCCCTTTAGTGCATGCGCACTATGCGCAATGGGGGGCCAAAAAGAAAAGTGGCAACTTTTTGGTCCCCCATCTTTGTGCACTTACCCTAGACTCTTTGAAAAACAACTATAACTTTCAAACAATATATCATTTTTGAAATCTAAAATATACATCACATTCTATACTTCACCTAATACAATAATAGTAATCAATTATTTTAGTTTGATGAACTTTAGACTAAGTTAAGGTGGTCAGATACAAGAGCTTTTATATTCGAGAAAATTTGTAGCAAATAAATCATAATTAATTATTCACTTAAAAAAATACAAAAAAATATACATCACATCAAGACATGAGTCTACTACTTTTATCTAGAATCTTATAAAAAAATATTATCATTTGATTTTGTTTAATATGATCAGACATACACCTACTTGTTATCTTTCTAGTCCTGGTTGATAGACTTATTGAAAAGAAACTATAACTTTTAAATTGTATAACATTTTTGAAATCCAAAATATGCGTCACATTCTATACTTTTTCTACTACAATAATTTAATAAAAATAAAAAACTCAATTTGATAAAGTTTAGACTAAGTTAACGTGGTCAAACACAAGAGTTTTTTTATTCTGGAAAATTTGTAGAAGAAAAATCATAATTAATTATTTACTTGGAAAAATATATTTGTACATGAGTCTACTACTTATATCTAGAATCTGGCAAAAAAAAATATCATTTGATTGTGTTCAAGGTGGTCAGACATACACCTACTTGTATTTTTTTCTTGAAATTTTCGTACTACTACATTGAAATTTGAAATTTTCAACATATAGAATAATTATTTTTCAAAATAGACCTAATATCTTAGAAACTAAATTCAATTTTCTATAGATTCTCTTCTTACATATTTTTTATATAATATTTATAGCTTACTCAAATGTTTATGTCAACTTTCCTAAACCTAATTTTCTAAATTTTCATTGCCACTTAAGGGCCTAGTTTGGCATACTGTGATCCCACACATACCCTATTACTAGGATGGAAAGCCCCATTGGTGACATGCTTAGTGTCAAAATAGGGGATGTTCTTGCCATTATCTCTCTTTTACAGCTCCATGTCCTCTTGGAAGAGGACGATTGCCCATGAATGTTAACCTCAAGACCAAGCCCAAGCCATGGTTGACATTCATCATCTTGGGTAAAATCTACCTCATCACTTGCATAAATTGATCACAACTTTAAGTAGAGGGGATGTTTTCATATTAATGATAAGTATTTTGTTTTCAATAGCAAGACCCATGTGTTGAATTGGAGAAAAACCCAAATGTATCTTGCAAGTACAAAAGATAAATATTACATTGTCTGTTGGCATAACGAAAGTAGTGATGGTAAGTGATTTCTAGTGTTGTCATGATACAGGTTTGATTTCATGATGATCATTTATTGGGTTGTCACTGATGTCAAGTGTTGATCTAGTGTTCCTAGTATGTTGCTGAGTATAAATATGATGAATAAGGTGTTTCAATGCATTCCAGTTGTAGCAATTCTTATGAGAGACTTGGGGATGTATTTGAATGCCAAATGTATGACTGCTATAGTTGGTGTAGACCAGTAAGAAGGTTATGATTGGATGAAGGTAATTAGTGCATCTACTAGAATAATTAGTGAAAGGCGATAGGTGATTTGATTGGCTTGTCAAATCCTTTTTGTGTCTTGTGGCATAATCACCTGATATGGTGGTCAATAGTATTCAGATGGTATGGTTGTAATCAAAACTAATTTGGGTGACCAGTGTGAAGGACAAATGATCAGTGAGCAGAGAAGGAGTTGTAACAGGTTAAAGTGTTTTTGTTTCTATGTGAAAACTGATGAATCTTTGATCATTGATTAGTGTTGAGGTTGAGGTAGATTCGGTTGAATTAGTCACAATATGATGATGTGTCTTCATGATTGGAGGTGATGATCTAGAATCAAATTCTCTGATGCTAACATGTGAAGATTCTAAATGGAGCATGTGTTTAGTCAAAACATGTTTGACCCCATAACACAAAATTCTATGTAAATAATTGTATTGGCCAACACAGTCTTGAAAATTTATTTTTTACATTGAATTTTATTTTATGGCATGTTGGATTTGAGTAAGATATTTGAAATTTAAATCTATTTATAATTTAGGGCTTGATTAAGGTGGAAAACTTAAAAGTTCAATATATAATGGATGAAGTTTCTAGTTAAGTGTATTGAAAAGACATTGTGTGCTATAGTGGATCTGATGAAGCAAAGGTAGTGTTGTTCTATACATCATACTTTATGTTGTTCCCTAAAAACTACAACAGTTAAAATCCCTTAACTATGTGGATCTTAGTAGGTCCTTATAAGTAAATCATATAACAAGGTGGAACATTTGCTTATGTATAAAGTCCTCTAACAAGGCTACTCCTAATAGGGTAAAGGTCCTAACACGCCTAAGGAAAATCCCTTAGACGGGTAGCACCTAATAGTGTTGTTGTAAACTCCTAACAAGATTAAGGTCCTTGCAGGGCGTACTTCAAAAGAGTACATCATTCAGTGGGTACTGATTCCCATCATATTTTTCTCTCAATTTGGGTTTCCACAAGATAAATATTTGTGTCAAATGCTTCATTGATGTGTGGATGTGCTTATATGTTTGAAGTTTTCATTTTCTTCTATTTTAAGTTAATCTTGTGAATGTTGGTATAAGTTTAATGAAGTGAAAAGTGGAATAACTAGTTGATTACTGAGTCAACCCCCCTCTTAGTAATTTGATTTTAGCTCTAAAAATTGGTATTAGAGATATGGTCCTCTTTAGTGGTGAAGCTTAACATCTTGAGGAAAAGATTCAAAGATGACGAGAAAGGAAAGTCCTAAATTCACAAGAGAGAACTACTCAACATGGTGCAATCAAATGAAACTTTATCTTAAAGGTATGAGAGATTAGTAGAGGGATCATGTGGTTAATAAGTATACTATCCATTCAGGAAACCTAAATCCAGATCAATTGAATATTAGGCAAGAACATACTAATACTATAGAAGCTATTGCTAGTACTCTTTCAAATGTAGATTTTATTGATGTAAGACTTGGATACTACTTAAGAGATGTGGGAGAAGTTAAAGACCATTAATGGAGGAGATCCACATGTGCATAAGGAAAAGGTAGAATATTTGAGAGGAAAGTATTATGAAATGAGGATGCAAGAAAATGAGAACATTGAACAATATGGTCATAGAATCAAAGAAATTATTGCTACCATCCATGGTGCTAGAGGTAATATTCTTGAGGAGGATGTGGTAAGAAAAGTATTGAGAAATTTATTTCCTAAGTATGCTATTAGAGTTTCATCTATATAAGAGCTCATATCTCTAGGTAATTTTTTTGTTACCCTTGATACATTAATATGGAAGTTAATTGCATTTGACCTAAGAAATTATGATAATAGTATGCCAAAAGTTGATGTTACTTTTAAATCATCATTGAATCTTTCACCATCTAGAACAGGAAAGGAGATATCTAATATTTCTCCAGCATATTACTCTAATGATTATGAATCTATCTTTTTTGAAGAGAGAGAACATGAGGAATTGAAATATTTATTTGGGTAAGTTTCCTTTGAAGTGTTTTGTATACAATAAGATTGGACATGTTGCCTCTAGATGCCCTGATAATGATAGGAAGGATAAGCCAAGGAGACTCAAGGATAAGATAAAGAAGACATGTTATCTATCTGAGGAAGGTGTTACAGATGAAGAATCTAATGGAAGAGATGAAGAAGAAATTGTGTTTGTTGAAGTAAAGGAAGAAACCTCAGAAGAAGGTGAGAAAGTTTTATATTTTAACATGAATCACACTGGTGAATGGATTATAGACAGTGGATGAACTCATTGCATAACCAGTGATAGAAGAAAATTTATCAGAATGGAGGAATATGATGGAGGTTTAGTAAGAATTGGGAATGATGCTCCTTGTTCTGTAAAAGGTAAAGGATCTATTTGTTGAGCATCATTTTTACATGAGACAATGACTAGGAATTTACATGAGAAAATTCCCCTCTTGGAAGAGTGATGTAAATCAATCTGAAGGTTCCTTCTGAGTTGGGTCTCAACTACTTAGATAGGTCAACTGAAGATAAATGTGAATCTATTCATGAGGAAGCCTTTGATGGTTCGATGTCGAGGGACTACAAAAACAAACCTTAAAACACAACAATATATCTCTTTTTGGGATTTTTTGAATCTTTTAGATGAAAGAAATGTTAATCTATTTAATATGTTGTAACTAATTTGCAAATAAAGTAAGGAGCAAGCTAACAAGAATTTGAAAGGGATTTTCTTTAAAAAAGGGAAACTAATGGACATAAAATGATGTTACATTGCCTTGCAAATTAAAGTACCAAGAAGATAAGGAAAACCCACAAAATAGAGATTTGAATAAGGGTATGTGCAGGATCATGGTATGTCAAACTAGGCCCTTAAGTGGCAATGAAAATTTAGAAAATTAAGTTTTGATGAGTTGACATAAAAATTTGAACAAGTTATAAATATTATATCAAAAATATGTAAGAAGAGAATTTGTAGAAAATTGAATTTAGTTTCTAAGATACTAGGCCTTTTTTGAAAAACAATTATTCTATATGTTGAAATTTTCAAATTTCAATGTAGTAGTATGAAAATTTCAGGAAAAAATAAGAAGTAGGTGTATGTCTGACCACCTTAAACACAATCAAATGATAAATATTTTTTACAAGATTCTAGATATAAGTAGTAGACTCATGTCCAGATGTGACACATTTTTTTTAAATTTTTTTCCAAGTAAATAATTAATTATGATTTTTCTTCTACAACTTTTCCAGAATATAAAAACTCTCGTGTCTGACCACGTTAACTTAGTCTAAACTTTATTAAATTGAAAACTCTTTTTATTTTTCTTTTAGTAGGAAAAGCATAGAATGTGACACATGTTTTGGATTTCAAAAATGTTATACAGTTTGAAAGTTATAGCTATTTTTCAATAAGTTTATCAATCAAGAATAGAAAGATAACAAGTAGGTGTATGACTAGCCACATTAAACAAAATCAAATGATATTT
The DNA here is from genome assembly GCA_027943335.1 of Chamaecyparis obtusa. Taxonomy (NCBI): domain Eukaryota; kingdom Viridiplantae; phylum Streptophyta; class Pinopsida; order Cupressales; family Cupressaceae; genus Chamaecyparis; species Chamaecyparis obtusa. Next base: position 100,125 of record BSBK01011966.1, on the reverse strand, counting down.
TTTTTTTATAATATTCTAGATAAAAGTAGTAGACTCGTGTCCAGATGTGAAGTATTTTTTTTTGTATTTTTTTTCCAAGTAAAGAATTAATTATGATTTTTCTGCTACAAATTTTCCTGAATATAAAACTCTCATGTCTGACCACCTTAACTTAGTCTAAACTTCATCAAATTGAAAGAATTGTTTATTATTATTGTATTAGCTGAAGCATAGAATGTGATGTATACTTCAGATTTCAAAAAAATTATATTGTTTGAAAGTTATAGTTGTTTTTCAAAGAGTCTATCAATCAAGACTTCTTTTTCACATCACCACTTTTTGGCATACCATGATCCTGCACATACCCATAATCACAATCCCAACTTATTAGATGCAATCATCAATGCAAATAAACACAATTGTATGATAAGTCAAAATTCATCAAATGACGAAGCCACCATAGATTTATGCACACGTGAGATAAATTTATCTCACAACACCCAAAAGAGAGATCTTCCCAATAATTCGTCACAACAAAGCAATGCAGCAAAGGTAAACACCAGACTAAAAGAATTGCAGCTCAAAATCACCATACAATCAATTGGCTCTTTGAAATAAACAAATGATAAAACACACATTCATGAATTTTGCAAAGATAGGACAAAAATTACACCATGATTGAAGCACCAATTGTATGTATTATATTGCAATAATAATCTGACCTTAGTTACATTGATTTCATACAATTTATAGAGTTGTGCTCTCAATTTTGTAGCTAGAGTTTTGGCTTCATAAAAACTCAAAAATAAATCTAAACTAGAGTTTACATGAAAGAAAATATCCCTAAAACAAGTTTACACTATTCTAGTATGGAAGTAAACCTCGTGCAATAAAATTTTGGAGCAGATTATGCACAAAATAAATCAAAACAAAGTCTAGAACTCGTGTATGTTCTTCATGAAACTTGTAGTTATGTCCATTATTCATCATTGCAGCTCTTCTTTGTGGACTCAACTGGAAGACACCCTCAAATCATGTAGAAATGACCCCATGGAAGTGATCATTCTGACTAAAAAAAAAAAGTTGGAGAAGACTAGAGTTAATGGTGGTGAAGCTCGAGAAATTTTGGATCCGACCATCACCGTGAAAAAATGAAGTTCAAGAATTGGTTAAGTGTTGAAAAAACTTATTTACAACTTTTAGACTTTCAGAGGCCGAAAATACAAGGTTGAAATGCCAAAAATCTTGGTCTTCAAAAATGGCTAAGTGTACAAATTTTTTTCCTCCATACAAAATTTGGCTAAGTCAAAAACTGGGTGCTCACCAACTTGGAAAGATTTTCGGATGAGCTTTGTGGAACCTATCCACAATCTCTTGCAGCTCTTCAAAATCATCCATCTTGACCCCTTTAAGGAGTTTTTGTTGCTTCTTCTGAAAGGTGAGTAATTCATCTACAAACCCCCTTATTTCTTCTTCATGGGATAGCATTTTCTAGATATCTTCCTTTTGATAGAACATCTATTGAAGGTCTTCTTTTGTGCTGACTCCGCTAAAGATATCAAGATATTTTTCTATGATAATGTTGACTGGATGCATCATTTCCTCATCATCTTCATCATATAGGTCCAAGTCTAACCCTTCAAATAACTTATGCATCTCCTTATCCCAAAGTAGACCCTCATCCCTCTTCTTATCCATTTTCTTTAACGTCTTCTCAAAAACAATCAGAGTGGCAGTGATGTCTTGGATCCACTCTTCAAAATTATCCAACTTTGACCCATTGTATATCTTAACCTAAACTTGGAAGCGCTGCTTCCTTATTGTTGTGAGGTCATCCAAAGCTTTTTTCCATTTTAGATTTTTCTCTGATAGACCATCTTCTTCACTCATAATTTCAACCAAATAAGTTATCCCTTGAAGAATACCCCTGAAGGTCCTCGAAATATTCTTAAGAGCCACCTTGGAAAACCCTTCAAAATCTACCTTCCAATCAGTACATGCATGAATGAAAGAATGTGGGATATCTGTTGGCATTTATGGATCACCCTATTTCTCCAAAATAGTCTGTAATGAGGCCTCAGGGTTATTTAGGTCAACGGGACCCACTATTTTTAGAATAAATTTCTTCATTACCTCATTTTGCTCCATTAATGCCTTTATCTTTTCCTCGTCCTTGTCCATGCAGCCCATAACATGCTTTAGTCATAGCATAGCCAGAGTTTTACTCCCTTCTCTTGTTGGCTCTCCTAGGTCTGCCTCCTCTAGTACATAGTCATCTGGGGTGATCTCTGCCATACTAACATTCATTCTATGGAAAGCCACTTGAGCCTTCTACCTATCCATCTGCTCTTGCGTTACATATGATAGGGTCCTTGCCCAGGCACTAGATCTTTCTCGGTGGAATGCTCATCCCAGCGCTACCATATCTGTATTATCTTCATCAGTGTATACCTTTACCCTTGGTTGGATTTCGTTGGTAAACCAAGTGGGCTTTGAGAAGGCATTAATGGGCTCATATGGCATGACTAGACTTGAGTTAGTAGCCTTATGCTCTATCTCCATCTCCTCATGACTCTCCTCCTCTTCTCCTTTCGTTCCCTATTCTTCTCTTATATTCTTCTCCTCTCCTACATCTATTTGTTCTTCCCCTCCAATCTATTATTCTGATCCATCTTATTCTTCGGAAGGGACCTCACCAACCACCTTTGTTTCCTTCTCTGGCTCTTGAGACCCTTGTGCTACTATCTTAGCCTAAGGCAGTAGAGGAGTGGGTGCTTGAGTGGGAAGGTTCTAGATAGGGAGAGTAGGAGCAAGAGGGGGAGTGGGTGAAGGCATTGGCAGAGGTGGCAAAGTAGGCATGGGAATATGAAATGGTGGAGGTTGTGGTGGAAGTGGAGTGGTTTGAACTAGAGGTAGTAGTGGAGTGGTAGATGGTGTTTGATGTTGAGGTGGACCCAAAACTTACTACGCAGGAGGAGGTAGAGTTGAAATCTATTGTGGAGATGAAGGGACTTGGGTTCCCATAAGTGGATATTTAGAAACAAGATGAATGAAGATGGTACAGTAGTGAGGAATAAATGAAGGTTAGTATGTAATGGATATGCGCAAAGAGAAGGTATTGATTATTCAGACACCTTTACACCTGTGAGCAGATTAGAAGTTATTAGGTTGTTTCTAGCCTCTGCAACATTCAAAAACTTCAAAGTTTATTAGATGGATGTTAAGTCAACATTCTTGAATGGAGAGCTAAAAGAAGTATACATTAAGTAGCCAAAAGGATTCACCCTATCAGACAAACTTGATATGGTATGCAGATTGAAGAAATCCCTCTATGGACTTAAGCAAGCCCCTAGAGCATGGTATGAGAGACTTAATGGATATCCAACAAAAATTGGATTCAAGAAATGAGCAGCAGATTGTAATCTATTCATAAGAGAGACATCTAAAGGTCTACTACTTGTAGCTATATTTGTTGATGACATTATCTTTGGGGGTAATGAAAAACTTAGTGTAGAATTTTCTAAAGAGATGCAAAGTGAGTTTGAGATGAGCATGATTGGACCTATCAAATACTTCATGGGATTAAATGTGTAGTAGACGGAGAAAGGTATTTTCATAAATCAGTCCAAATATGTGAAAGAGATATTGAAGAAGTTCAAGATGGATGATTGCAAGCCAGTAGGTACACCTATGATAACAAGATGCAAGCTTTAAAAAGAAGATGATTCTCCAGTAGTAGATACAACATTGTACAAGTCTATGATTGGTAAACTCATATATCTTACTCAAACTAGACCTGATATTTCTAATGCAGTTGGCATAGTTGGAAGATTTGTAGGAGAGCCTAAATAAAGTCACCTCATGGCAATAAAGAGAATATTCAAATATTTTCAAGGCACTATAGATTATGGTCTATGGTATCCTAACTCAGAAAATGTTGAGCTTCATGTGTATACTGATGCTGATTGGGCAGGATGCGTTGATGATAGAAAGAGTACATCAGGAGGAGTAATGTTTCTTAAGGACAGACTTGTCACTTGGACAAGAAAGAAGAAAAATTGTATCTCTTAGTCAACAGCAGAAGTGGAGTATGTTGCAGCAACCTTGAATTGTTCTACAATTGTTTAGATTAAGAAAATGATAAAGGATTTCAGAATTCAGATTGACTATCCTATTGAACATATTCATTATGATAACACTAACACTATCAACATGTCAAAGAACCCTATGATGCATGCAAAGACTAAGCACATTGAGATCAAGTATGACTTCCTAAGAGAGAAAGTGGTAGAGAAACAAGTCAAGTTGGACTATGTGAGTACTAAAGATCAGCTAGTAGACATATTCACAAAGCCCTTGCCAAAGGATACTTTTGAGTATCTCAAGGAGAAGCTGGGAGTAATTCCCTTCCCTGATTCTACTTAGAAGAAAGAAGAAAGAGCATCAGTCCTCATGGACTGATGGATGGTTGACTACTCTACTTCAGGAGTAGTACCAGTGCTTAAACTAATTGGTACCCTTTTCCATTGATGTCAAAGGGGGAGTAATATATAGTCATGAAAAATAGAAGTAAAGAAGGAGTAATAAACTAAGGGGGAGTAGTATTCAATTGAGGAAATGGAGAATATTGAAGAATATTGCAGCGGATGGAGGATTCATATTTGGGGGAGTTTTTGATGAGGAAATGGAGAATGTTATAAAAGAATTATTCATTTGGGTTGGTGGTGTTTTTCATTCCATATGTTTCCATCAATGCCAAAGGGGGAGATTGTTGGAGATTTGCCAGCAAGCCAGTGCTGACTGTATGTTTTTCATTGATGAAAACATATGGTAAGTAGCATGCGTGGAAGACTTATGTAGTAAGCTTTCAATATATGAAGCATGGACATACTATCAGCATGATATAATGGACGTAGAGGTTAACTGTTAGTATAGACAGTTATATAGCAGCTTGTGTTAGCAGTGTTCCTAACAGAGTTAGAGGCAGTGTTCTGTGAATGATTGTCTGTACAGTTGTCATGGAGCCTTGTGACCAAGTAAAGAGTTTGTGCTATACATTAGAATTGATCCACACACTAGGTCAAAGTGTAGTTTACCAAGATCTAGATATAGTGTGTATCTATTATTTGAAAGGTTGTATCCTTCACCCATTTGAGCAGTGCGCTCTTGGATAGTGCATCCTCACCCCTAATAGGGTTAATTGTAAAAGACTCCTAACCGGGTCCGACCCTTGACCAGGTCACTATACTAAATGCATTGTAAAGACAACTCCTAATAGAGTTAAGGATCTTCTTACAAGGATCATAATACACTACTGCATATTATTAGTGAGTATCAATTCCCACCGGGGTTTTCACCTATTTGGGTTTCCCCGTAACCAAAATATTGGTGTTGTGATCAAGTGTTCTTTCATTGTGTTTATGCTTTATGCTTAAGTATACTTAATTCAATAAAGAATTGAAACTTGGAGATAACTGATTCACCCCCTCCCTCTCTGTTATCTCTTGGGACTATTCCTAACATTTAGTGGTGAAACTTAGTTTTTGTTACTAACTGAAATATATAGATTAATTGATGAGTTAATGAAATGATTGTCTGTGAGATAGATTCTTGTCTACATTATGATAGATAGATTCTGGTCTTTTTCAATATGTTTGAAGTTTTTTTTCATAGTGATTTAAATGTCTGCTTGTAATATAGTTTGATGTTGTTTTTCATAGTGATTTAAAGGAAGAACATCATTTGATGCTTGTAATGCAGTATGTGTGTTTAGTCTATACCTTGTTATGAATGTCCTCTTGATAGTAATAGAATAGGATGTATGACAACAAACACGAGATCTCTGCCACTATGAACAATGTTATGATGATTACTCTGAAGTGTTAGAGATTATTTAAAGATTTGGGTCATTTTCAATTTGCTAGTGTCATTGCAGTACATATGTGTTGATTATTTTATTATTGGTTGTTATTTGATATTTCTAGCCATTTAATTCCTATCCCCAACCCTCATAATAGTTGTTTCCAACATCTGGTCACCATTTCCAATCATATTTAATGTTGGACCCAACATTTGTACTATTTAGCTACTGTTGTGATAACTTCAAACTTTTTAGTTATTGGATCTGCTATTTTGGTGGTTTCCAGCCTTCAATTTCACTCCTAGTGCCACCATACTGTTGTTCGCTACTGATTTTACAAATATTACCATTTGCTACTGATTGACAAAGGTTTTGTGTCAATCGTTGCCATTGAAGAAGGGTTTTCTGAACTATATACCATAGATTGTCGACTATCCAACTGTTGCCACAATGGATAAGATTGCATACATCCTTATTTAGAGCCATAATCATTTACTAAGGTTTACACCAATTTGATGAAGGGTGCTCCCCTTAATACCACAAACACATAACAGATATAGAGAAACAACAACAATATGCAAGAACAAAAAATTGGCTTCTTATTATCTCCACAAATGTGGAATTACAAACTTTCAGAATTACAATATGCAAAGCCACATGGGCATTCTCTTACAATATTCTGTAGGACAAAGCCTCGAACTATTACCCAGATCTACTACCCAGAACTATTCTGAACTGCCTAAGACAATAATACAGCCTTCCTTATATAGGCAATTTTCCACCGCCTGGGAAAGTTCCAGAATTTTAGCCAATAAGGCCGACCAAACTTAGAATTATTTTATTTTACATTTCATTACATCATAGTCGGCTCAAGATAACCTTTGAAACCCGAACAGAAATTTTGAAAAAAATTATTTTTCGCCCTTTCGCGTGGCCCAACTTCCGAAGACCATAAGTCATCACCAGTTGACCCAATCAGCTATTATAACCCCATTTCGGAAACGCCACGAAGCGCTCTACAAGCTTGACCTATGCAAGCGCCCGTCACCCAAATTTTTGACCTCATCCGGGGCCTCTAAAGCCTTCAAAACTGAGTTCAAAGTATCTGTACCCTGCTGCCAATACCGAAAATCTTCAATATCTTCCAATATACACTTGATCTGGCAATGAAACTTTACTGGCAGACTTATATGACCAAAATCAACCTCCAAGAAAGAAATCAGATCATTCTGAGCACATACAAAAATTACCAAAAATAGTAACTTTCCATAAATAGCAGCTCTGCACAAAATAACCCTTATTGAATAAAAACATAAATATTTTTGGGTGATGCAAGATTGCTCTTACACCCAGGATGCTCCTGCATCACAACTAAAGCATTAGTTCAAGCCTGCATTTGCACATTTTTGGAGGGTTTTTGCTCTCTGTATAGTTAAGTGGTCTATTGTATATTGATTATTCTTAGGTTGGAATCAAATGGATATATTCATTAATTGATTACAGATCTTTATGAGTGTTGGACTAGGGTTTGTAGCTGCTGAAAGTGAATTATTTCCAATCATTTGAGTTGTCATTTATCACAGAAATCAGATCTACAATGTATGAAAGAATTATAAGAGTTTGTATGAGGGTTTAGCTTTATAACAGTCCCAAAATAGTTCAGATCTTCCCTCACAGTTAATTTATAATCCACGTTGGAGCAATACACAAGGGTTCCATATATTTCCAGCTGTCATACATTAGCAAATTGATTACCTTTCGATCTTTGAGGGTTTCATAACTCATAACAAAATTGAGGTTGGTCGGATTCACAGTTCATAGTATGCATTTTGGTTGATAAGGAATTACAATTTTAACTTCTCGTTGATCAAGATTAATTTTCAATAGGGTTTGGCACCTAGTTTTACTTTTGTTCATCATTCTAGCTTGCACATGTTTGAAAAATCATCTATTTCCTAAAATTGTTTGATTGGGAACATTGCATTGAATCTTCCCTAGAAAAATACTACAAGAGTTACATACTGGAGTGAATATAGAAAGATGCTTCACATTGGACAATCTATCTTTATATGAAATCTACAATTTCTTGAAGTAATTGTTATGTTACAAATTTACAATAACATTTCCTAGTATCTATTTTTTGTTGTAATAGATCTTAAGCTGGAATAATCATGTATGGAATAATAGTAGCCATGTATGGAATAATGATCAATCTGAGCTCAATCTTGATGAACATCATGATAGTTATTCCATACATGGCTATTGTTGCAATTTATAATAGTTATTTCATACATGGCTACTACTGTAATAACAGTAACCATGTATGGAATAATGATCAATCTGAGGTCAATTTTGATGAACATCATACTGCATTACAATATGCTTGCAATGCAACATGATGTTCATCAAGATTATAAATTGCAACAGTAGCCATTTATGGAATAATGATCAAGCTGAGGTCAATCTTGATGAACATCATACTACATTATAATCTGCTTGTAATGGAATATGATGTTACATTAAATTAAATTCTGTTAAATGCATTAATTATTTATTTTAGAAATTTGGAAATTACTGATTCTCTCTTTCAGCTCTTGTGATTCAGTATGAGTGTGAAAGTTTATAGACATATTCTTGCATTTTTTTGTCTTGTTGCTTTTAACATATTTAAGGGTATGTGCAAGATCATGAGGGGCCACAAAGTGGCAATGGAAAAAAATTCACTTTTCACTCATCCAAAAGCGCATGAAAATGTATGTTGACTTTTTAGTACGCCTGGGTGTCGGTACACCTGGGCAAACCTGACACCAAAGCACAAGCCTAATCGGGTACATGATTTGAAATCAGGTACCCGATATTTTTGAGTTGAAAAAATAGCAGGAGTAAATGAAAAAATTGAACTTTTATATATAATGTTTAAATATGTATTATATATATAATTATATATTAATTTATATATTTTATATTATAATATCTTAAGGGTTTTAAATTGTATGTCATATATATTTTATATTATAATATTTTATAAATTAATATATTTTTTTATATATTAATATGTATTGTATATAACTATATCTAACGTTTATATTATATATATATATATATATATATATATATATATATATATATATATATATATATATATATAATGTTTGAAGGCTATTAAGGGGTATTATGTAAATATTTTAATATATTTTTTAATATATATTTTATATTAAAATATTTTATATTATAATATCTTAGAATATTTAAATTGTATGTCATATATATTTTATAGTATAATATTTTATATTAATATATTTTTTATATATTAATCTATATTGTATATAAATATATTTAACGAACTTATATTATATTTATATGTACAAATTATATATATATATATATATATATATATATATATATATATATATATATATATATATATATATAATGTTTAAGAGGTATTATGTAAATATTTTATATATATTTTAATATGTATTATAGATATAATTATATATTAATATATATTTTATTTTATATAAGAATATCATATATATATATAATGTTTAAGAGGTATTATGTAAATATTTTATATATATTTTAATATGTATTATAGATATAATTATATATTAATATATATTTTATTTTATATAAGAATATCATATATATATATATATATATATATATATATATAAACTTTATAAATCATAATATTTAAATTGTATGTTGAAAGGGGTTACCGAGACTTCCTAGGGGTCCTAGTACGCCTTATCATGTGTTAGGACCCCTAGGAAGTCCCCATGACCCCTTTTGAAACATTGGAATACTTGAGTGTGTCCGAAGAGGTCATAGGACCTCTTCGGACACACTCAAGTATTCCAATGTTTCAAAAGGGGTCATGGGAACTTCCTAGGGGTCCTAACACGTGATAAGGTGTACTAGGAAAACTAGAAAGTCCCCATGACCCCTTTTGACACATTGGAACCCTCAAGTGTGTCCGAAGGGGTTGTAGGACCCCTTCGGACACACTTGAGGGTTCAAATGTGTCAAAAGTGGTCATGGAGACTTCATAGGGGTCCTAGTATGCCTTATCATGCATTAGGACCCCTAGGAAGTCCCCATGACTCCTTTGGGCACATTAGAACCCTCAAGTGTGTCCTAAGAGGTCATAGGACCCCTTTGGACACACTTGAGAGTTCAAATATGTCAAAATGGTTCATGAGAACTTTCTAGGGGTGCTAGTAGGCCTTATCACACGTTGGGACCCCTAGGAAGTCCCCATGACCCCTTTTCACACATTGGAATGCTCGGGTGTGTCCGAAGGGGTGGTAGCACTTGAGCATTCCAATGTGTCAAAAGGGGTCATGGGGACTTCGTAGGGGTCCTACCACATGATAAGGTGTACTAGGACCCCTATGAAGTCCTCATGACCCCTTTTAACACATCTGAACCCTCAACCATGTCTGAAAGGGTCCTACGACCCCTTAGGACACACTTGAGGGTACTAATGTGTCAAAAGGGGTCATGGGTATTTCCTAGGGGTCCTCACGCATGATAAGGCATACTAGGACCCCTAGGAAGTCCCCATGACCCCTTTTGACACATTAGAACCCTCAAGTGTGTTCTAAAAGGTGGACCCCTAGAAATTCCCCATGACCCCTTTTGACACATTTGAACCCTCAAGTGTGTCTGAAGGGGTCCTACGACCCCTTGGAACACACTTGAGAGTTCTAATGTGTCAAATGGAGTCATGGGGACCTCCTAGGGGTCCTAACACATGATAAGGCATACTAAGACCCCTAGGAAGTCCCCATAACCCCTTTTGACACATTAGAACCCTCAAGTGTGTCCTAAGGGGTGGACCCCTAGGAAGTCTCCATGACCCCTTTTGACACATTTGAACCCTCAAGTGTGTTTGAAGGGGTCATAGGACCCCTTAGGACAAACTCAAGGGTTCTAATGTGTCAAAAGGGGTCATGGGGACTTCCTAGGAGTCTTAGTGCATAATAAGGCATACTAGGACCCCTAGGAAGTCCTCATGAGCCCTTTTGAAACATTTGAATGCAAACCTATGTCCAAAGGGGTCGTAGGACCCCTTAGGACACACTGGAGCATTCCAATGTGTCAATAAAAGTCATGGGGACTTCCTAAGGGTCCTAACACATGATAAGGCATACTAATACCCCTAGGAAATCACCATGACCCCTTTTGACATATTAGAACTCTCAAGTGTGTCATAAGGAGTCATACGACCCCTTGGGATACACTTGACTATTGAAATGTGTCAAAAGGGGTCATGAAGACTTCCTAGGGGTCTTGACACATGATAAGGTGTACTAGGACCCCTAGGAAGTCCCCATGACCCCTTTTGACACATTTCAACACTAAAGTGTGTTCCAAGGGGTCGTATGACCCCTTAGGACACACTTGAGTATTCTAATATGGTTAAAGGGGTCATGGGGACTTCCTAGGGTTCCTAATACGCCTTATCACATGATAGGACCCCTAGGAAGTCTCCATGACCCCTTCTAACACATTTCAACACTCAAGTGTGTCCCAAGGGGTCGTATGACCCCTTAGGATACACTTGAGAGCTCTAATGTGTTGAAAGGGGTCATGGGGACCTCCTAGGGGTCCTACCATGTGATAAGGCATACTAGGACCCCTAGGAAGTCCTCATGACCTCTTTTGAAACATTTAAACACTCAAGTGTTTCCCAAGGGGTCACATAATATCTTAGGTCACACTTGACTGTTCTCATGTGTCAAAAGGGGTCATGGGGACTTCCTAGGGATCATAGTACATCTTATCATGTGTTAGGACCCCTAGGAAGTACCGATGACCCCTTTTGATATATTTCAACTCTCAAGTGTGTCCCAAAGGGTCATATGACACCTTAGGACACAATTGAGTATTGAAATGTGTTAAAAGGGGTCATGGAGACTTCCTAGGGGTCCTAATACACCTTATCACATGTTAAGACCCCTATGAAGTCTCCATGACCCCTTTCGACACATTAGAACTCTCAAGTGTGTCTGAAGGGGTCATACGACCCCTTGGGACACACTTGAGTGTTGAAAAATGTCAAAAGGGGTCATCAAAACTTCCTAGGGGTCCTAACATGTGATAAGGCATACTAGGACCCCTAGGAAGTACCCATGACCCCTTTAACCACACTAAGAGACTCAAGTGTCCTAAGGGGTCATACAACCCCTTGGGACACACTTGAGTGTTTTCATGTGTCAAAAGGGGTCGTGGGGACTTTCTAGGGGTCCTAGTATGCCTTATCACATGTTAGGACCCCTAGGAAGTCCCCATGACCCCTTTTGACATATTATAACTCTCAAATGTGTCATAAGGGGTCAGATGACCCCTTGGGAAAAATTTGAGTGTTAAAATGTGTCAAAAGGGATCATGAAGACTTCGTAGGGCTCCTAACACATGATAAGGCATATTAGGACCCCTAGGAAGTCCCCATGCCCCCTTTCGACACATTAAAACTCTCAAGTGTGTCCTGAGGTGTCATACGACCCCTTGGGACACACTTGACTATTGAAATGTGTCAAAATGGGTCATCGGTACTTCCTAGGAGTCCTAACACCTGATAAGGTGTACTAGGACCCTTAAGAAGTCCCCATGACCTATTTTGACACATGAGAACACTCAAGTGTGTGTTAAGACATTATACAACCCCTTGGGATACTCTTTAGTGTTGAAATATGTCAAAAGAGGTCATGGGGACTTCCTAGGGGTCCTAGTATGCCTTATCACATGTTAGGACCCCTAGGAAGTCCCCATGACCCCTTTCGACACATTAGAACTCTCAAGTGTGTCCTAACAGCTCATGTGACCCCTTGGGACACACTTGAGTGTTGAAATGTGTCAAAAGGGGTCATCAAGACTTCCTAGGGGTCCTATGGTGCAGGAGAACCTCTATGAGGGCCCTCACCTTCAAATTTTGGTGTGTCTTACTTTTGGTTTGAATTATGTAATTAAATAAGGGCCACAAGGTGTTTGGCTCATTTGTTTTTGTTGTGTCTAGGCATAGACTATGTCCTAGAAGCTCAGTTTCTAATCTTTCTAGTCTGATTATCTGCATACTATCCAAGGAATGCAATGCACTTGGAGTGTGTGGATTGGGGTTGATAATCCTAGGTTGGTGTTTGTTTATAAGCACAAGTGTGCTTTAGAAGTGTTTTGTATGAGAAAGCAAGAGTTCCTGCAGGAGGAAGCCAAAGTTCCTGTAGCAACTAAAAGTTGCAAGTCTTATATGACTAAAAGGCTATAAGCCCTAAAACCTATGCACACACTTGGGAAAAAGTATATTTAATATTTGGAAAACCCTAATCCCGAGGTTGGACATCAGTTTGTATGGCTACAGTAAGCCATGAAGGAAAAAACATAGTTTGGAGCATGAAATTACTGGTTTTCGCTTTGTTTTGCTGTAAATACTGAAAACTTCTTGGATTTTCTATGTGTTACTTTGTTACTAGTGTTAGTTCTTTTTTTTTATGCATTAGAATAGTTTCTTTAAGCTTTTATTGTGCTGGTTTTGTATATATTCTTCTGTAACCAGCTTGCTACCAATTTGGAGTGAGTTGTGTAAATGGGCCTGTATCTTTAGTTTCCACCATGGCCAAGCCATGAAACTCTAGAATCATAAATTAAAAACCCATACCTATAACATAATACAAGCAGGGCCCTGGAGCAAGTGGATAAGCTGCAGTTTGAGGAGGCCCTAGGCGAGCTAGAGCAAAGCCCGACTAGGAGCAGTCAGCGAAGAAATACATGCCAAGAGTGTAGGACAGGGTTTCAAGACCTATCCTCTTAACAAGTTGTAGAGGGTTGTTATAAGGTCTTATCTTGTGAAGGAGGGGGTTGGAGGAGTTGTGGAAGGTTGCTATCGCACTTGATCTTTGCACTGCCAGTTCAGGAAACCAAACAGTCCTAGAAACCTTATAAATTGGTATAGGCATAGAACGGTCTCTTGGGAACTTGAGACCCTAAAAATATATTAGAGGGGGTCAATCTAAGCATATTTTTTTTAGACCAGGAATTTTGAAACTCTTAGCAAAGGGTATCAAATTGCAAATTAAACCGGGTGGAGGGCTAGTTAAGCCTAGTCTAGTAACCTTAGTTTCCAAAGGAACTATCAAATCGGGTGTTTCCCAAACCTTCTCAATGCCATGGATAGGTGAAAACAGCCATAAAAAGTACCTATAACCCAAAAGAACTCTTTTTTTGGATGTGGAACAGGTCAAGAAGCAAAAATACCCTTTTTGAGCCATAATGTGGGTTAGCAACGGGAAGCAAGGAATGACATGGAGATAGTTGGACTTGTTTAACTTGGTGGGATAGCTGGGTAGATCAGGGGGTTCTTGAATACATCAGATACCCTATAGATCATCCATAGGTGTCAGAGTACACTGGAGGCCTTAGACAAGGTTCAGAGCATAGACTAGCTAGTCTATCCTAGCTTGTCCCATCATCCTAGTACACCTTATCACACGTTAGGATGCCTATGAAATCCCCATGACCCCTTTCGACACATTTTAACACTCAAGTGTGTCCCAAGGGGTCATATTACCCATTAGGACACACTTGAGAGTTTTAATGTGTCAAAAGGGGTCATGTGCACTTCCTAGCGGTCCTAGTACGCCTTATCATGCGTTAGGACCCCTAGGAAGTACCGATGATCCATTTTGACATATTTCAACACTCAAGTGTGTCATAAGGAGTCTTATGACCCCTTAGGACACACTTGAGAGTTCTAATGTGTTGAAAGGGGTCATGGGGACTTCCTGAGGGTCCTAGTACGCCTTATCATGTGTTAGGACCCATAGGAAGTCTTCATGACCCCTTTTGACACTTTTCAACACTCAAGTGTGTCCCAAGGGGTCGTATGACCCCTTATGACACACTTGAGAGTTCAATATGTCAAAAGGGGTCATGGAGACTTCCTAGGGGTCCTAACACATGATAAGGCATACTAAGACCCCTAGGAAGTCCCGATGACCCCTTTTGACACATTTCAACACTCAAGTGTGTCCCAAGGGGTCGTATGACACCTTAGAACATACTTGAGTGTTCTAATTTGTCAAAACAACTCATAAGCACTTCCTAGGGGTCCTAGTATGCCTTATCACACGTTAGGACCCCTACAAAGTCCTGATGACCCCTTTTGACATATTTCAACACTCAAGTGTGTCCCAAGGGGTCGTATAACCTATTAAGACACACTTGAGAGTTCTAATGTGTTGAAAGGGGTCATGGGGACTTCCTAGGGATCCTAATGCATGATAAGGCATACTAGGACCCCTAGGAAGTCCCTATGATCTCTTTTGACATATTTCAACACTCAAGTGTGCCTCAAGGGGTCGTATAATCTCTTAGGACACACTTGAGGGTTCTCATATGTCAAAAGGGGTCATAGAGACTTCCTAGGGATCCTAGTACGCCTTATCACATGTTAGGACCCCTACAAATTACTGATGACCCCTTTCGACACATTTCAACATTCAAGTGTGTCCCAAGGGGTCGTATGACACCTTAGGACACACTTGAAAGTTGAAATGTGTCAAAAGGAGTCATGGGGACTTCATAGGGGTCCTAGTATGCCTTATCATGCATTAGGACCACTAGGAAGTCCCCATGACCCCTTTCAACACATTATAACTCTCAAGTGTGTCCCAAGGTGTCATATGACCCCTTGGGACACACTTGAGTGTTGAAATATGTCAAAAGGGGTCATTGGTACTTCCTAGGAGTCCTAACATGTGATAAGACATACTAGGATGCCTAGGAAGTCTCTATGACCCCTTTTGACACATGAGAACACTCAAGTGTGTCCTAAGGGATTATACGACCTCTTGGGACACACTTCAGTGTTCAAATGTGTCTAAAGAGGTCATGGGGAGTTCCTAGGGGTCCTAGTATGCCTTATCACGTGTTAGGACCTCTAGGAAGTCCCCATGACCCATTTCGACACATTAGAACTCTCAAGTGTGTCCTAAGGGGTCATATGACCCTTTGGGACACACTTAAATTTTGAAATATGTCAAAACAAGTCATCGAGACTTCCTAGGAGTCCTAACACGTGATAAGACATACTAGGATGCCTAAGAAGTCACCATGACCCCTTTTGACATATGAGAACACCCAAGTGTGTCCTAAGGGAGTATACAACCCCTTGGGACACACTTGAGTGTTGAAATGTTGCAAAAGAGGTCATGGGGACTTCCTAGGGGTCCTAGTATGCCTTATCACACGTTAGGACCCTTAGAAAGTCCCCATGACCCCTTTCAACACATTAGAACACTCAAGTGTGTCCTAAGGGGTCATACAACCCCTTGAGACACACTTGAGTTTTAAAATGTGTCAAAAGGGGTCATCGGGACTTTCTAGGGGTCCTGATGTGTGATAAGACATACTAGAACTCATAGGAAGTGCCCATGACCCCTTTTGACACATTAGAACACTCAAGTGTGTCCTAAGGGGTCATATGACCCCTTGGAACACACTTTAGTGTTGAAATGTGTCAAAAGGGGTCATGGGGACTTCCTAGGGGTCTTAGTACCCCTTATCACGTGTAAAGACCCCTAGGAAGTTCCCATAACCCCTTTTGACATATTAGACCTCTCAAGTGTGTTATAAGGAGTCATACGACCCCTTGGGACACAAATGAGTGTTGAAATATGTCAAAAGGGGTCATGAAGACTTCCTAAGGGTCCTAACACATGATAAGGCATACTAGGATCCCTAAGAAGTCCCCATGACCCCTTTCAACACATTATAACTCTCAAGTGTGTCCTAAGGGGTCATACTACTCCTTGGGACACACTTGAGTGTTGAAATGTGTCAAAAGGGATCATCGATACTTCCTAAGGGTCCTCACGCGTGATAAGGTGTACTAGGACCCCTAGGAAGTCCACATGACCCCATTTGAAACATGAAAACACTCAAGTGTGTCCTAAGGGGTCATATGACCCCTTGGGACACACTTGACTGTTGAAATGTGTTGAAAGGGGTCATGGGGACTTTGTAGGGGTCCTAACACATGATAAGGCATACTAAGACCCCTAGGAAGTCCCCATGACCCTTTTTGACATATAAGAACACTCAAGTGTGTCCTAAGGGGTCATACGACCCCTTGGGACACACTTGAGTGTTCAAATGTGTCAAAAGGGTTCATGGGGACTTTCGAGGGGTCTTATTATGTCTTATGATGTGTTAGGACCCCTAAGAAGTTCCATGACCCTTTTTGACACAATAGAACTCTCAAATTTGTCCTAAGGATTCATCGACCCCTTGGGACACACTTGACATTTGAAATGTGTCAAAAGGGGTCATCGGGACTTCCTAGGGGTCCTAACATGTGATAAGGCATACTAGGACCCCTAGGAAGTGCCCATGACCCCTTTTGACACATTAAAACACTCAAGTGTCCTGAGGGGTCATATGAGCCCTTGGGACACACTTGAGTGAAATGTGTCAAAAAGGGTCATGGGAACTTCCTAGGGGTCCTAGTATGTCTTATCCCATGTTAGGACCCCTAGGAAGTCCTCATGACCCTTTTTGACACATTAGAACTCTCAAGTGTGTCATAAGGGGTCATACGACCCCTTGGGACACACTTTAGTGTTGAAATGTGTCAAAAAGAGTCATTGGGACTTCCTAGGGGTCCTAATGCGTGATATGACATGCTAGGACCCATAAGAAGTTCCACTAACCTCTTTCAACACATGAGAACACTCAAGTGTGTCCTAAGTTGTAATATGGCCCCTTGGGACAAACTTAAGTGTTGAAATGTGTCAAAAGAGATCATGGGGACTTCGTAGGGGTCCTAACATGTGATAAGATGTACTAGGACCCCTATGAAGTCCCCATGACCCCTTTTGACACATTTCAACACTAAAGTGTGTCCCAAGGGGTCGTATGACCCATTGGAACACAATTGAGTGCTCTAATGTGTTGTTGGGGGTTACACTGGGACCTAAGGGGTCCTAGTACACTTTCTCAAGCCTTAGGACCCTTAGGAACCCTCTATGACCCCTTTGGAAACCTTTTGGATGCCTTATATTGGTGTAATTAACCTATGTATTAATATGTCCTATATAATATATACATTATATATTAACTATACTTGATTTTATTATATATACAACAATATTTTATAAAGAATATATATTTATATTATAATATAAAATATATATTACGTACAATTTAAATATGAAGATATCATGTGATATATTGTAAAATACATATTAATATATAATACATATAAAATAATATATAATATATGATGTATAATGTAACATTTAATATTAATATATATTATATAATATTTAATGTAAACTGTATATTATATAATATTTAATATATAATAGATATTATGTAATATTTAATATATATATATAATATATAATCTAATATATAATTTTTGATATTAATATGTTGGAATATGGAGAAATTGGAGGGAGAAAGGGGTTGGAAATAAATTAAGAGGGAGAAAGGGGAGGGAACATTTAAAATTCAAAATTTTGCAGGGATTTTTGGGTACCCGAAAAAATTGGGTACCTTATTAGGCTCGGTATTGCTTTGTGCACCAAACCTACCTGGTCAACTCTTCAAATGTCACCAAAATATATTTTTCCCCTATTTCTCTGAGTTCCAGACTTCGACCATGTAGCTAACAAGTTTTTTTTCACTTGAATTTGATGAAATGAAAAATGTATTTTAAAGAGATTATCAACTTTCTATCAATATAATTGCTGTCAAATTTTGAATTCGGTAAGTAATTATTCATTATTTTCTAATTGAGTTACCTCTAAAGTGTTGATTTATATACTGATTGAAAAATGACTATAACTTTCAGACGGTATAACATTTTTGAAATCCAAAAAATGTGTCACATTCTATAATTCGCTTACTATAAGGAAAAATAAAATAAAATTGAATTTTGTAAAGTTTTGAATGAGTTAAGGTGGTTAGACACGAGAGTTTTTTTATTTTGAAAATGTTGTAGCAGAAAATTCATAATTAATTTTTTTTTGGAATAAAATTACAAAAAAATATGCATCACATCCAGGCATGAGTCTACTACTTATATATAAAATATTATAAAAAATAATTATCATTTAATCATGATTAAGGTGGTCAGACATACACCTACTTCTTATTTTTTTCTGAAATTTTTGTACTATTGTATTGAAATCTATACTTTTCACCAATTATATTAATTTTTTTTTAGAAAAGGCATAGTAGTTTAGAAACTACATTCAATTTCCTACAGATTCTATTCTTACAACTTTTTGGTATTAGGTTGATAGCTAGTTCAAATTTTCACGTCAAGTTGACTAACCCTGATTTGTTGATTTTAAATTGCCACTTAAGGGCATAGTTTGGCCCCTCGTGATCTTGCACATACCCTTAAGTGGAATACACGAAGGAGTACCACATGATGAATTCTTAATTTAATGCATTGTTAAGTTGTACTCTCAAAACTATCCATTTTTAGTTCTTCAGACATGGTTTTATAAATGTGTTTTGGTAGATGACTGTATTGTTCATGATTCTGTATGTATATACCCTAACCATCTTATTATTATTGTTGCATTACGAAATTAAGTGGAATAATTCTACTTTGTTCAATGCTCTATTTCATCTTCAATTTCTTTTCATTTTTCAATCATTTTTAAAAACCACGTGATAGGTATAGAAACATAAATGGATAGTTTTGAGACTACACATATGATGATAAAGTGAGACTACACATATGCTGACATTAAAAATGTTTGAAATAGCTTCTGGATTCAATTTTGTAGATATTTTTGGCATCAACGTTTCTGATCACACTCTATGATCCTTCATCAGGATGGAAGAGAGAAAAATGATTGAAATAAAAGTCCATCATCTTGCTCTATTGCAATCATTTTTCTCTCTTCCATCCTGATGATGGATCACAGAATGTGATCCAAAACTATCTACACAATCGAATCCAAAAGCTATTTCAAATATTGATGCCAAAAAATCCACATATGCTGATAAAAGAATGAGCTATCTGATGATTGTTTACTGTTCATGTTTGTAAACGGTCAATATTTCTAATGGTACTCCTTGGTGTATTCCATTTAAAAGTATAACAGTTTTAGTTTTTCTATCATGTTTACTTTGTAGATGCAGGATTGACCATCTAACAATACAGAAAGTAATGGGAAGAATGAGCGGGATATGAGATGGTTGCTCATCGAATGTGGGGCATAAGGGTGTAGAGCGTGGATTTCCTTGTGTTTTCTTATTTAACGGTGTGTTTTCACACCACCATTCTATTCATAGATATTGTTCTTCCCCATCTTCTATCTGATGCTATAATTGTTTCATTATATTTTTTGTATAAATTCGTAATATCAACATAAATGAAACTTTTTCAATTTGTAATGATAGAATAGAGTCATGTTGTTATATGAATGAATAAAAATAGTATGAATGTACAAAAATTTGTTTGATACAATGGTGATGGCTATGATAAATGTCCCTATGTGTGACTGTGGTGATGGAGCGCGTTGCATGTTGAGGACGTCACACACAGACACTAATCCAGAGCGTAAATTTTGGACTTGCATAAATAAGAAAAAGGTTGTTAATTGCACAATATTTAAATATTTACAAAGAATAAATATTAGTCATTATAGAAATACTAACTTAGATTTATATTGTAGGATGGCGGTGGATGTGACTACTTTTGGTGGGCCAATGACACCCCATCGCTGTCTACATCATCTGAACCTTCTACACATATACCTGTTGTGGATGATGAGTGCAAGTCTTGCAAAGCGCTCGAGAAAGCTATTGCAAAAGCGGAGGCTACCTATAAAGTCGATGTCATGTTTTTACGATGTTTTATTTGTGCAACAATCGCACTACTTTGTTGGGTCATTATGCAGAAATAGATATATATGTGGACTATATGACTTATTTATATTTTGATGTGATATTGAGCAATGCATTAATTATTTTCTTGTTATAATATTGTTTTTAATAATGTATAAAATTATTAAAAAAAGTTAAGTTTACTATTCACAATATTGAAAAAAATAATAATTTATGATTTACTATATAAAAATATAAATTAATAAAAAAATGGACAAAATAAATAAAATATCAAATTAAAACATTATATAATAATTAAAAAAACTTAAATTTTTTCTTGTCAAATTCTAATTCCAATTCAAAATGTAGAACCAAACACAGAAAATGGATAATGTAATTCCAATTCCAATTTGAAATTGCAAACCAAACATAGAAATAGGAATTTCTCAATTCTAATTCCAATTTTGAAAATGGCAACCAAACACAAAAGATGGATTGTCTCAGTGATCTTCCAAATCAACCAAACGGTCCAAACTATCTTCCGAATACACAAAACCCAAATTTTAAAACCTGATTTTGAGATAATTAGGTTTTGAATCAAATTCCAATTCTACAAACAAACGGAGCTTCAATGATACTAGTTGTCAAGCACTCTCCTTATCCATCCGGATCTACCAGTAAGACTGTTCCCAGAAGAGCCAGAGCAAGCCCTAAATAAAGAAATGAGACTCTGCCCCATCAGATTACCGTATACAAATAGTTATAGAAAAATAAACCAAGTAAAAGAAGGCAACGTCTATGCAACACCTATGATGCCCTATTTATTGCAATTGTTAATTACTAATTAATTAAAAATTGAAATAGTATGAGTATAAATTTTTAAATTAATTTAAACTAACAGTAAATAGAACATTCTAAGCGCTGCATAGACAATGACGAAAAAGAGAACGACGATGCTCCACAAATACTGGAATAAAAATTCAACGCCTGGTTCTCTATCTTTCTCTATTCCTCTATCCAAGAGTTTCTGTACCGCCCCATCCCTCTCCCGGTCATAATTGACCGCCCATTTTAATGTAACCCTAAATACAGCACTCCCATTATTGACCATTATGCTGCAAAATTTTTGATGTTAAAATGTATATCGAGTTTGGTGACGTATGTTAATGACGTCGAGCATGATGACGCTCGATTCCATCTTCACAGAAAATACGTCCATTTCCTGCCTACCTCAGAGAGGCTATTTATTTCGAAAAATAGTACCCATTGAATGGAAGCTATTGGTCCCAGTGAATCCATATTTTTAGAGTTGATAGGTCGGATCGTCATCTAACACTACTTAAAAACACTGCCTATCATGCCCATCTAACGGTAATAATAATCGCTACCATTAAATGTAGACATTTAAATCTATACAGATAATAGCTGTCATAATGGTACCGATAATACCAGGGACAAATATATTTTATTAGAAAAGTTAAAAAATTGTCATGCCCAACATCGATACAGCTGTATTTTTTAATAATAGACATATTGTAGCTGCCATGTATACAAACAAGTGCTCTAGTTAAGTATTTGACATGACATTTTCTGTTAGCGTCTGTTTCTGGATTCGATTGTGTAGCATTTTTTAACATCACCGTTTCAGATCATACTACATGATCCATCATCAGGATGCTGATGACATTTTCTTAAATTTTCTATTATATTTTATTTCTATTAGCTATTATTTCTACCTTTGAATTTTAAGAGAGGACAATCTTTATATTTATATCAATGAATTCAGTGACAATTGTCATTGGCATCAGCTATACACATATCAACAACTCTATGACAAGAACTTTTGTTTAAATTTAATAATTAAACTAAAAATTAAAATACAATAATATTCTGAATTAAAATCTAATTATTAAATTCAAATAAAAGATCTTGTCACATGTCTTTGAATGCCTATCTACCTAGCTCCACACTAGTAGACCCTACCTCAACATCTAATCTAATTAAAAATCAAAGCCATTGCATTGTCATTACCCACCAACACCACAAATTATCTGTCTATCAATAAATAAGTGCCTACCACATTATTATTTTTCACCTTCACACATCTCCTTATAAAATAATACGCCTTTTCACTTGAATATTAAGATAAATGTACGGCTGTAGTGGCCTAATAAACTCCATTTTATAGATTATTTTATATTGTTCTTTCTAAAAGGTTTTAATTTAAGATCATTCAAATGTCTTAAAGAATTGTTGCTTGAGTAGTAGTAATACAAATCTAACGCATCGGCTATGCAGCAGACAGATTTCCCAAATTCTATGCCATGGGTATGCCATGCCTACAGTTGCAATCTAATCAATGTACTACCTTCTACAAGCAATCACATCAGAGTATGCAACAAATTCTTTCTTTACTTTTCTATCATCCGAGTGTAAAAATGTATTACTTTTTATATTATCATAGAGATATTCCATTTTAATTTGTTAATATTATTATCATTAAATTTTACAAAATAGTTATTTTTGAATTTATTTAATTATGGTATATTATATTTATTATTTTTAAATTTAAATTAATATTATAATTTTGATATAAATTTATTTCATGGGTTAATATTCTTGATTTATTTTTTGTTTTAAATTTTTATATATGTTTTATAGTTTAGTGTTAGATAATAATAGTTTAATAATGATATTATAAAGATTTTTATATAAAATATATTGTAAAAATTATATAATATTTTATAATATACTTAAATATAAATCTAAATTTAAAATTTAGAATTATATATGAAAATTTTAATAATGTAATTATTTTGACTTTTTAAAAAGTAAAGTAATGTTATTCAGAAGTTCATATAATTAATTACATGTATTATAAAATATTTTTTAATTCAAGAAAGTATGTTATTTAATGATAAACTATAATATTAAAAATTTAAATATATAATTAAATATTAATATATTATTTTAATTATTTTAATAATATTAACTTTAAAAATAGTAAAAATAATAAACTAAATGATAAACTAAAATGCATATCCCTTAAATATTTTACTATTTAATTTACGATTTATCCAATACCCATTTTTTTTCCCTATCATTTCGCATCGTGGAGTAAGTACTGACAGACAGACAAAGTGTAAATGTTGCAGAACTGACAATACGCCAGGTGTATGGATGATATGTGGAAGGGCCATGCATGGTGGTAGGCGAGGAGAATTTGTCGGCTGTATAGCCGTTGCCCAAATCTAACAAGAGACGCAAGCGTCAAAGTTCCTGCCAATGATGTAATGCTTTTAGGGTTAAGATGAAGTGAAATAATAAGAAACTTCTAAAAATAAAATAGAGGTAAAATACATTTATATTACAATTTTGACAACAAAAGCTACTAAAATTTGATGGCAATGGTGCACATGAGAGTCAAATGAATAGAGGAAAAGTGTGATAGCTATGGAAGTTGGAAGGTGCATTTTAAAAATATTACTCATTTTCAAGAAATATATAAACTTAGAATTGATATGTGGATATTGGGTATTATAATGTGCATAATTTTAAATAATATAAATAAAGTAAATGTACCTTTATGATGACTACTTCAAAGAATATAGCATTTAGAAGATAAATGTATTAAATTTGCTTAAGTTATTTGCTATTTGCATAAGATTTGGAAGTGCAATTCTTTTACGGTAGCTTGGTAGACATTGTTTTTCTATTATTTTTGTATTTCAGTGTCATTTTGAAACAAAAGTTTGTTGGGTTGGTTAAGTAAATCGGTAGCTAAATTGATCTAGAAATGTGCTAGATTTTACAACCGAATGGTTGACATTTCTAAAAACTTACAATTAAATAATATATCATTAACATATCTAAAATGTGCTAGCTAAATTGATCTAGAAAAGAATGGAATAGCAATGCTAGTTTTGTAACTCCAAGTTGGAAATGAGATGTTGAACCTAATTTTAGATTTTGTCAGACTCCATCTGTGTTGTAAAATTAGATTTGTGTATAGAATTTGAACATGACTAAAATGAAAATTAAAACAATCTAAAAAAAACTACTAAAATAGTTAAATCAATTCAATGAACCAATAAGAAATGAACAAATCTATTTAACTAACATGAAACTCCATGCCTACTTTTTTAAGAATGAGGAATAATGGGTGTCTTCTCCCCATATCATAGCTTTGACTTATTAGCAACAGAGTGTGAATACCCTGGTTCTAGATTGTCTTCCAAACAACCCATTAAGATTTGGTCCTACAAAAAAATAAAAATTAACACAATAAATTTTATAGATCTAACCAAAACAAAAAATACCCAAATAATCTGCAGCTTTGATATTATATTATCAGAAATTTAAATTCTATTATATTCTATTGTTTATAATTTTAATAACAAATTTAAGAATAAAATTATAATTATTGAAAATTCAAAGATATTATATGGGAAATTAAGTAATTACTAAATTAATACTAATTAATTTATTATTTCTTTTCTAAAATAATGTATTCTTTAATTATCTACAATAATATATTTAAGATATATTTACTTATCTAATATTATGTTAAAATTCTGTAAAAAATAATATTCAAAAGTTGAAATCATTAAATATATTCATTCTAAATAAAATAATATTTTTACCAATCTAATATTATTTTCAAATTATTTATAAAAATTAATACTATTTAAATATATTCATTAATGAAAAATAGTAATCTAGATAGGCAGGTTAATAAAAATATTTTTAAATAAATTTATTTAAATGAAAATTATTTTTAATTAAAAAATATTATGTTTTTTTATCAATTAACTATTATATTGAAACTACTGTTTTTACAATATATTAAAAAATAAGATAAGATATACCTGCACGTATATATCTTTCCACTTAATTTCACTTAATTTTTATTAAACCGATTTACATAAATTTAAGTATTAAATATTCAACAAAGTTGTATAAGTGACAAATGTTTTGTCATAATTAACAGTGCATAGTACAGCACTGACAGTGAGACGCGCGGTGGATATGGATGCAGCTCCATTAAATGATCTCATTAAATTTGCATTAAATGCTATAATACTCTGTCACCATGCGGTTTTTTTAATTTCTTCTAATTAAAGTTTTAAGATATCATTTTTCTCCTTGCCTTTTTTGGCCACAGCCAATAAGAATATAAATAATTAGCATTATTTAACTTTCTTAAATATGTTAAATTATTGAACTTTAGGAAATACAACCAGACTTCAAAAATCCTCAATCTTGATTGGTCAAATTAAATAAAATTTGCATCTAACGGATGCAGTAGTTTACCTGCCTTTGGCAGGAACTAATAAGAGAAAAATATAATATAATTTTATAATTAGTCTCTGCCTAGAATGTTGTGTCAATGAGAGACAAAATTTCTAATTATGAAGATTAATGACATGTTCAACTTTTTCATTTTTAAATTAATTTCTTATTTAATTGGCTACTGTTATTTTTTGGTGGTTTTATTTTTGTTGGTGGCTTTATTACTTTTTTCTATTCAAAAATCATAAAAATCACAATCTTTCACTCACAATTTTTTTCCTAGGTCGTGAAATCTTTTTCTGCATTTGGCAAGAATTAATTAAGCTGATAGGTTTATTCTTGGGGAGACTTCGTCGGATTTTTAGGATGTCTTACAATGGACCTATCGTCTAAAAGTCTCCTGCATAATGGATTTGGCGATGGATAGGTCAGAATTGCTTCATGCCTTATCTGCGATCGTTTGCAATTGTCTCTACTACGGGGAAAAAATGCCTTCCACAATACTGATGAGCACTGTCAATTAACTCAAATAAGACGACACGTAAACTAGGTACACTTACATTTAAAAAAAGCCAATATATTCTCGATTGTCGTGAGGATTCAAAGGCACGACATTATCTATAAACTAGTATCTCAATAGATTGAAGTTTATTTCTTTCCACTGGTGTCTATTTGGAATGGAAATGCAAATTTTTACTTTAACTCTCCAAAAAGCAAAGTCATATAGTTCCAATACAAACAAGGCTACAGAGCAGCGAAGTTCCTGCCAAAATGGTGGCAGAGATGTTTAAACTTTTAAAAAAGTTTAGGGGAAGGTAATGTATTAAATACTTATTGTATGAAAATTATAAAGAGACAATGAGTTTTACTCAAGAGCTACACAAATAAATTCTGATAGTAATATAACAATAAAGAAACGTGACTTTTTTCTTCTTTATTTTACTTTTATATATATACATAATTTAAATTATCTATTTATTTAAAATTAGATTTTTACATAATCATCTCGAAAACATCCATGAACATTCTGAATATATTCTTAGCTATCAATACTAAATCCACAAAATTTTAGCCTAATATAAGAAGATAAACAATTTTCATTTGGTCCAAAACCTAAAATGAAATTGCTGACAAGCATCAGAGGTATTGGATGAGAGTGTAAAATATAGCCAGAGTGCAAGAAACAGATATAAAGAACTGCATAAAACTTGATGTAATTAATTATTTTAACTATTTGCAGATCTCTCCAAGAACCCAAATATAAGTTGAAAAGGAGATTGCATGTGATATGCACAAAGGGGAGATTAAAGGAGATATTAAACAGAAAAGATATTAGGGTAGAGATTAAATACAAAATAGATTGGGGCAGATGAAACTG
Source organism: Chamaecyparis obtusa (assembly GCA_027943335.1). NCBI lineage: Eukaryota > Viridiplantae > Streptophyta > Pinopsida > Cupressales > Cupressaceae > Chamaecyparis > Chamaecyparis obtusa. Next base: position 72,766 of record BSBK01011966.1, on the reverse strand, counting down.
TTAATATGATTTAGAACAACAAAGAGGGGGGTGAATCAGTTGTTCTCAGGTCCAGATGTATAAAATAATCTATAAAACTCTTCAACAAATCATATATAATAACTAACAGCTACTCGGTCATTACTGATTTCATAACAGAAACATATAACAGTGCAGTCCACTTATCTGATACTATCTAACTTGTAAAACACAGAAATATTCAAACCAAAATATTCACACAAGTAACAACACTAGGATTTATAGTGGAAACCCAATTTGGGAAAAACCACTTTGTAACATGTTAATATTATGTTCACTCTTCTGAAGTGAGCTCGGTGAAAAGTCAATCCTGTCAAAGGTTACAAACACACTGTCAGGTGTGACCCGGTTAAAGGATCTAAACCATTCTGTTAAAAGTGTGCCTTGTTATAGGACTTACATACACTCCATTAGAATGCAGCCTTGTTCAAAAGATTTATATATATGACTGTTAGGTTAAACTCTGTTAAAAGGATTTTGACTGATACAATGGTAAGAAAGTAGCAGCAGTATTGATATGAAAAACATACAACTAACTTTGCAAATATCAGATCCAATTCCGTACACATATGCTGGCTTATTGACTGTGAACCTTTACCATCACCATCACTGATTTGCTCGAAACTCTCCTTCAAGCAATCACAACACTTCTCCTTCAACCTTCTCTGCTTGTACAATCAATAACATCAACAACACTTCCAGCATCCTCCCTTATGTTAACCTCATGCTTAGGTTTCCTTAATACTTCCTCAATTAGGTCAATACATCTTTTGTCACTTAATCTCCTTCGTAGATCTTAGGGTTAGGTCAGATTCATCGAATCCTTCCTACTTTATGTTCTTTGGCTATCCTTCTAAAAATATCTCAAATGTCTTAATAGATTTACAATGAAATGTTTTACAGTGCATTAAATACTTTCATACAATCAATAAATAAAGTCAACACATTTTACATAATCCAAGAATTCAACGATGTCAGCTGGAAATCTAAATTCTCCCTCAAATGTAAAATACTGACGCTTGGTCAATACATTTTTCAACTCCTTGGTCTTCATTAGAAAGCTCAGTCACCTCAAAAATTATTTCCTCAGCTAATATTGTATTCCTCAGCAATTAACTGATGTTCGGTCAACACTAGATTTACTCGGCATATACTAGCTCGATCGACACTAACATCACTTGGCTTAAAATAGATTTCTTCACTTTTTCTCAGTTAAGCCTACCAGTTTAATCTTCAATCATACTTACATAAACAATACATTATCTTATCATTGTGTCACATAATCAAATACTCATTGAAATATCAAGATAACTCAACCTTTCCTTAGGTGCTATTGTTACCAACCTTTCTTTTCCCCTTCACAACAATCAAATAGATATAGTACTTTCCTAAGGAGCAACAATCTTACCAGTTAAGGTTTGACATCAATGCCAATACAATAATTGCTTCAATTGCAGTTTCCAACAATCTCCCTCTTTGGCATTTATGACAACACCATATGAATATCACATGAATTACCAACCAATCCAAAACTTATCTGTCCATCATAAATATTTATAATATCTTTAGCTTCATTCTTATATAGAATCTATTAGCCATATTTGTATGTCTGTCCACTGAATATCTCCCTCTTACTTGATCTTCCATGAAAATTTCATTCTATGTATTCATCTGTGATCATCTCCCTCTTTGACAAAAATGCCAAAGCAGCAACTAAAACATACATCCTATAGATGTAGATATTAGCCTTTCAGTTCAGTAATAGTATTTCTCCCTCTTTCATCTTTGCTTATGACTAATTCTTGGCTTTGCTATACTTTTCACAACTCTAGGCTGCTCCTAAAGTGTGACCTATCTCTACATCAACATATTAGATACTCTTTGCAGCACACTTAATGCAATGCTCCTAGCTTGACTAGGCAACCTCAGTTAGGGGAAGGACCCCTAATTGACCTCTTAGGTTTTCATGAGCTTCTTTAGGTAAATCTTTAGTGAATATGTCTGCTAGTTGTTCCTTTGTATTCACATATTCCATTCGGACCTCTTTATCTTGTAGCAGTTCTCTCAAGTAATGATACTTGATTGCAATGTGTTTGGTCTTTGTGTGCATTACTGGATTCTTAGAGATGTTGATAGCACTTGTGTTGTCACAGAAAATGACAACTGGTTCAATGATTTCTTCTTTCATGCCTACCAACAATTGCTTTATCCATACCAAATTTGAACAGTTCACAGTTGCAACCACATACTCGGCTTCAATAGTAGATTGGGAAATGCAATTTTGTTTCTTGCTTGTCCAGGAAACTAATCTCTATCCAAGAAAGAAAGCTCCACCACTAGTACTTTTTCTGTCATCCATATTTCCTGCCCAATCAACATCAGTATACACTCTCAGTTCAAAGTTTTCATGCTTCTTGTAGTACAATCCATAGTCAGTAGTCCCTTTCAAATATCTCATTATTCTTTTAACAGCCATCATGTGTGTTTCCTTAGGATTGATAGAGAATCTTGCCACAATTCCAACATCTAAAGCAATATTTGGTCTACTATGTACAACATACTGTAGCTTTCCAATCATAGATCTATACAAAGTTTGGTTTACTTCTACAACATCATCATTTTTAGATAATTTTTTTCCAGTAGCCATGGGAGTACTTACTGGCCTTGAATCTTCGATACCAAAGGTTTTTAGGATCTCATGAACATATTTAGACTAGGTGATGAAAATTTATTTCTCCATCTAATATACTTGTAAACCAACAAAAAATTTGATCTCCCCAAACATACTCATTTCAAATTTAGTTTGCGTTTCATTTGAAAATTTCTTACACAAGGCATCTTGTCCACCAAATATAATATCATTTACAAAGATCTTAGCTAACAAGATTCCTTTACCTTCTTAATCTTTCATGTACAGATTTCTTATGTCTTTTGTCCTTGAGAATCCAATATGTACTAGGTAGTTGTGCAGTCTCTCATACCATGCTCTGGGAGCTTGCTTTAGTCCATACAGTGCTTTGTTCAGTTTTCAAATCATGTGTCTTTTGTTTGGATCAACAAATCCTTCTGGTTGTTCAATATACACTTCTTCTTCTAATATACCATTTAAAAATGCACACTTAACATCCATTTGGTATACCTTGAAATCTTTATAGGTAGCATATGCGAGTAAGGTTCTTACTCCTTCCAATCTAGCTATAGGGGAAAATGTCTCCCCATAATCTATTCCTTCCTCTTGTGCGTAGCCTTTGAGTACCACCTTAGCTTTGTTTCTTGTGATTTGACCACACTCATTCAGCTTATTTTGGAATACCCACTTTGTCCCAATGACATTTTTATTTTCTGGTCTCGGCACCAGAGTCCAGGTATCATTATTCTCTATCTGGTCTATCTCTTCATTCATTGCTTGTATCCAGTCTTCATTTTCTAATGCCTCCTTTGTTGTCTTAGGCTCAAATTCACATAGTAAACATGTTGGATCTCTTGTCTTGCTTTTGGTTAGAACTCCAGTATCTTTGTCTCCAATTATCTTTTCTGGCTTGTGATGTCTCCTTACATATTGTGCTAGAACATGTTTTGCTCTTCTTTCATTTTTCTCTTTAGGTTCAGCAACAAGATTGTTAGATTCAGCTGCTGAATGCTTGACAACCTCTTCCTAATATTCGGTAGCTTCTTCCTATTGCTCGACATTTTCTTCTTCTCTCTCGGCATTATTTTCCAAATGCTCGACATTGCTTACCCAAGACTCAACATCCGATGCAAGTCTATCACTTGCCTCTCCTTCCTCTATATACACAAAAGACCTGTAATCTTCTGGTTCTCTTTTACTGTCAGCTTCATTTTTCTCTGCATACTCATCAACTTTGAAATTCACACTTTCCCCAATTTTGTTAGTGTTAGAGTTCAAACACTTATAAGCTTTACTTTTTGTGGAATAGCCTAGGAATATACCTTCATCGCTTTTAGCATCAAATTTTCCATTCTTATTGTCCTTTAGTATGTAGCATTTACTTCCAAAAATTCTAAAATACTTTACATTAGGTGCATACCCATGCCATAATTCATAAGGTGTTAGATTTGTACCTTTTTTTGATCTGTACTCAGTTAAGAGTATAAACAGTTGTACTTATAGCTTCTTTCCAGTACTTTTGTGCAACATTCTTTTCAATCATTAATGTCCTTGCACAGTCCAAGATAGATTTGTTTCTTCTTTCTTCTATATCGTTCTGTGGAGGAGTTCTAGGTGTAGACATCTATCTTTTGATCCCTCTATCATTGCAAAACAGATTAAATTCATTGGATAAAAATTCTCCACCTTGGTCAGATCTCAGAAACTTCAAGTTTCTACCTGTCTCCTTTTCAACTTTAGCCAAATACCACTTAAAGAATTGAAAAGCATCAAATTTTTCCTTTAAGAACATTACATGCATCATTTTGATATAATAATCAACAAACAAGATAAAATATCTAGCACCACAATAGCTTTGTACACCCATTGGTCCACAAAGGTCAGTATGAACCAAATCTAAGGTATTCTCAGAAGTAAAAGTTTTGCTCTTGAAACTAGACTTTGTCATCTTACCCAACTGACATTCTTTGCACATTACATTCTTAGGTTTCTTCAATCTAGGTAGACCTCTCACTTTCTTTTTCTTACTAATTTCTATCAGATTATCAAAGTTAACATGACATAGCCGCTTATGCCATAACCAAATATCATCAAGTTGTGAAATCATACATGTTTTTTCAGATAGGTCTAGATAAAACAAATTATCTCTTGTCTGTTCTCCACTTCCAATTAGTTCACCAATGACATCAAATATTTTGGCCTTCCTATGATGAAATTCTACTTAGTAGCTAGTGCTATTAAGTTGTGCAACACTCAGTAGATTATAGTTAAGACCCTCAACCCGATAAAGATTTTCACAAGTAATCTTATCAATCATCTTAATCAATCCTTTTCCTCTAACAGGATATGGTGCATCATTACCAAATTTCACACTCCTACCTTTATAATGATCTAAGGTTTCAAACTTACTCTTGTCACCAGTTATGTGATGTGAACAACTGTTGTTAATAATCCATTTATCATTTTTTATCACATAAGATATCAATGCATTTTTCTCATCCTCATCAGATTCATCTTTCATTGCAACATAGACAACCTCAATTTCAAAATCATCACTATCAGTGTCAGTCTCTTCTTCGACAATATAGCAGGATTTCTTACCTTTTCCTTTATAGTCCTTGTATATTTGGTAACCTCTTTCTTCTCTTTTGTCTGTATGCTTGTTGTCTCTTTCTTCATCTTTATCATCCCTGTCAGGACATCTAGTAGCTATATGACCAACTTTATTACATGCAAAACATATAATAGGGAGTTTATGTTTGTACTTTCCTTTTCCCCTTTTCAATCTTCTAGCCATAAGAGCTTCTAGATCTTCAAGTTCTTTATCATATGTGTCACTGTCACTTTCCCTTTCACTTTCACTAATGCATCTTTCTTTTTCCTTCCTTGACTTACTCAGAACCATTTGTGACTTAAAAGCAGATTCAACATTATCAACAGTAAAGTTATCATAATTAAAAAGTTCAAAAGCAGCGAGCTTGCCAACCAAACTTTTCAAAAGGAAGATTTTAGTAGATTCATATTATTTTCAAAGAGGAATGGTCAATGTATTAGTTCATTTGAAAAATTAAAGTTCATGTTGGATTAGTTTTTTTGTGAGTAGTTGTGTATCTCTCAATGATAATAGTATTGGCATTCTTGTAGAAACTAATTACGAGTGACTCTCTCTCTCTCTCTCTCTCTCTCTCTCTCTCTCTCTCTCTCTCTCTCATTTGCAATGCAAGTTCTCTTATTATTTAGATAATAGTATCTTGTTAAAAAAAAATAGACTTTGAGAAAAGTTGGCAACTTAGTTATGTAAAATGTTAATCTTTGATCATTAGAACATTTCTATGGAAATTAGAGTGTTATGACTAAATCTATAAGTCTAACTCTTTTACCACTTTTACCATTGGTGGAAAAGAAACAACAAATAACAAAATTTAGTGTAAAGAAAAATTAAAATGAGAGTAGAAAGAAACAAACTAGTTAAAAGAAAAAAATTAAGTGCAAAGCAAAAAGTTGTGAAAATGAGACCTACAGGTCTCTGGAAAATATATTGGAAAAAAATTGCCATACATTTCATGCCACAGTCAATATTTAATTAATATCCTAGTCCACTTGTAAACAAATTTATAAAATTACATATTAATTTTCATCCACCTGAGGACCAAGAATAAATTATATATATATTTTGCCCAAATAGTCATAATCAAGTCAACTTGGGTGGGACCCACCTGGGTCGCCACCCAAGAAGCCTAGAAAGAAGGGCTCTTCAAAAAAAATTTATAAACAAACTTTCCTTAAAAAAATTTTATATTCCTCACATTGCAAACAAAGTGCAATACTATAACTTCTCATATAAACAAAAAGAAGGAATACCTCTTAATGCCCCACATGTTGGCAATTATCAAATAATAATAAATTATTTTAAAAAACTATATATTCAAAAAAAAATTTTAAAAACAAATTATTATATGGGAGGGGACCCCATGGTCCCCACACCGCTAGGGCCCCACCCCCTTCCTGTGTGCTACCATGCGTAGGAGAGTACTTGAAATGGCAGGGTACTCCCCTACGCATGGTAGCGTGGGGGCACCCATGCCCAAGTCCCAAAGGGACTTTAATCTCACACTTGCGCTATGTTTTTTTAAAATTTTATTTTTTTAATTGCATTTTATTTATAATTTTGTTTGTTAATAATTTTAATTATAATTTTATTTGATAATATTTTTAATTATTAATAATCTTATTAATGAGTTTATTTGATAATTATTTTATTTGTTAATTTAGATATTATTTTATAAATGATTTAATTAGTTTGAGATTTAATAATTATATTAATTAAATACAATTAATTAATATAATAAAATAATTAATTTGTTATTGAATAATTAATTAATTTAATTATTATCTAATAATTATATTAATTAATAGATATTATTAATTAATAGATATTATTAATTAATATAATTATTATTTAATAAATTTTTTTTATGATGTTATTTAATAATTTTATTAATTATTAAATACTAATAATTAATATAATTATTATTTGAAAAATTATGTTGTCTTTTAATTTTATAAGGGGTTGTTGGCATGATTCCATGAGTGGATATTATGGTTAAAAAAAAATTTGTGCATTAAAAAAATTAAATGTAAATCCATATTATAATTAATAGATTGGTTAGGCCTTTATGGAATCATGATAATATATAATATTGTATTTATGATGTAGTTTTTATAAAATGCATAACTAAAGTCTAAATTTGGACATTAGATCTCAAGATTACTAAACTGTTTATTACATATATATTTAATTGGAATGAAGCTAGGACTTGCTATGTCATGCCCCTGACAGTCTCAGACATTACTTTTCTATGTTATGTTATAGTTGGATTTCTGGTTTGATTAGCATCGTTTTATCTGGAACTATATCTCTGTTAGATTTCTATGAGTTTGAACACTGACTTCGTTCATTTGAACCTTGTTATTTGGATTAAATATGTTTATCTCTGTAATTCTGCCAGACACTCAGAGAATTATGTCTATTTCTGTAGCTTAATGAGTTTTTTTGATGACAGAATTGGTTTAGACTGACTTTTGAATTAATGGTACTGGAAAGTTCAGTAGAGATTTGAGTATTGGTATGATTGTGAAAATAGTACAACTTAAATGGTTAGTCAATTGTCTGATTATTGGTTCATTATTTTGGGATTCTAAATAATATGTTAGACATAATTAGAATTAGTTATATTATTATGGTTAATTGTATCTTGATGTTATAGATAGTTTATAGAGATTGTTGTTATTTTATTTTAATCAATTTTGAGTTCTATTAAATAAATATATATATATATATATATATATATATATATATATATATATATATATATATATATATATATATATATATATATATATATATATATATATATATATCTGTGTGTGTGTGTGTGTGTGTGTATATTTATACATATATTTATGAGTAATTGTTTTAGAAATTATGTTGTTTATCTTTAGCTAAATCTAAAGAATTATCTAAGTTAGCATATCCTATTTTGTATGTTAGTAGGAGGTTAGTTTGATGAAGTGTTAGTAATTTGGCATTGTTAATGCGCTATTATCTTTGATGCTTAAGTTAGTTAAGATCGACTAATGTTATTTAACATAGATGTATATTATCTATCCCTAGGTCCTCCTATTTATGATCTAGCTTGAAGACATGACTTATCGGCAGGGTTTAATTGCACTTGCATTGCATAGTGGTGTTAGTGGGGTTTAAGCTATTTTCGGGTTATGGGATTGTACTTTGATGGACATTTGGCAGGGAATGTATTGTGTTTACTGCAAAGGATAAGTTCACATTGAATGAACTCATCGATGAAATTCATTTTTGTGTTTGATGTCCGCCATTAGCTCTGGTAAAGGAGTTGCAGTTGAATTATGACTCCATTTTTCACCATGTTTTTCTATGATAGTTTGGGTAAACAGTTAGTAATGGATCCGTCTCTCTGTTATATCTTATATGATAAGTTGCTTGGAATGGAAAGGGGTTTTCACGACAAGTTATACCCTTTTGTTCGTGGTCATTTGGGAAATTTTGTGTTTCATACTGTCATCTCTGTATTTGCGTTGTGGGCTTTTCTTTTGCACGGCACTTTGGCAGTCAGTAAAAAGGGATCTTCGTGGTTGAGATTAGGGTTCATCTGTGAAGCTCACCAGGTAGGGGCTAGCTTTGGCATTTCGGTCTCTAGATACCTCCCCACACAAATACTAGGCAGGGGCATTCTCTCACCTTATCCTCTATTTCCATTTTATTTTCTGCAAATGAGATATTAGATTGTTTAGTTATGATGTTAGTGATTTGATGAATGGAGGGTATTATGATTGTATACTCTATGAGTTTCGGTCATGAACCGGTTTTTCTTCTTGGATGGATTAAGAAGTTTATTTAGTAATGGTGGTTATGATTAGTGGAGGAATTTGAAATACATGTTCTTATATGCTGTTTTCGAGCATATTGTGTTGATGGGTTTTCTTTGTTTCTGGGTATGAAGTTGACAGTGTTTTTCTTTATGTTTGTGCCGAACTATGGGAGTATAGTTGTTGCAGTTGGTATATGGTTATTCCATAGTGTGTTTTGTGTCGATGTTTACTTTTTCTTTGGTCAGTAATAAAGGGGGTTAATCGGGAATGTGTTTCGGCTATAAAAATGCAGTATGAAACTAGAATGAGTTTTGGTATAAAAGCTTCTTTTAAGATATTCTCGTACTAATTCCTGTTGTTAGGAACACTGTGGCAACAAAATGTTTTCAATGTGTAAGAGTCTTGGTTATAAGGTGAAATCGGGTATATATTACCACTGTTATGATTCGAATCTGGTCTCGATGTTTTCTTTTTGAGCTGTATCGTGGTAGTAGAGATTAGTGGTGGTTCATAAGTGTTACCTGAAACTTGATGTTTTGTGTATTTTACTCTCGCATCATAGGTGTGGTTTAAGGTATTCTTGGTTGTACTCAATTCCTAACTGTGAGCTATATGATTCTTCAAAAATAAACACTAGTGTGAAAAATAGTTTGTATCGACATTAGGAAATGTTAGGAATTTTTTAGGAAAGTCAATTATTAACATTTTCAGTCAGTAAGGAAAACCACTTTGGTATTTTGTTTAGATGTAGAAGAGGGTTCTTATTATTCTATCATTCCTTTATGTATTCAGCAGATTCAGTAGTGTTATAAGGTAGATGTGTTTTGATAGGACTGAGATGATTAGTATGGTTTTGTTCAATGTGTGGTTATGGGCTTGAAATTTTGTGAATGATAAGTTATGTTACATAATTATATATGTTTATATATACCTACTGGGATATGTATATGTATACACAAGCCGTGATGTATACATGTACATATGCCAACATGTATATAATAGATGCTATGTTTATCATTCTGAACTATTAATTACAAGTTTATATAATTATATATATATATATATACCTACTGGGATATGTATATGTATACACAAGCCATGGTGTATACATGTACATACGCCAACATGTATATAAAGGTATAAACTTGTAATTAACAGAGCAGGATGTATGGAAAATTAGTTTATAATAGATCGGTTATGGCAAGCTTGTATGTTTGTTAAAAGTGATGGGTGTTGTGTTGATTCAGTTGATATATGATTATTTTAGTTCTTTTCTATTCAATGGAATCATGATTTCAATATGGACATTTTATTGTACAGTTTCAGATATAATGCTTAGTTAATGAGGAGATTATTATTTGATTGGATTTGTGATGGATAAAGTATTGTGATCTTTTCTTCTTTTGAGAAACATCATGTTTAGGAATGTATGTTAAGGAAAAAGGAAACATGGATCTAAATGGATTTTTGATTGCTATTTCAATTTTATAAATTGATGCAATAGTAATGGAGTGTTAGTGAAATGGTGTAATGTAGTTCATTTCATTTCATTCATTAATTGCTAGATCAAGTGTTTTGAGATAATGCAAGTATGATCCTTAGATTGGGGGCTGACACTAGTCTAGTACCTTGTGGTGATAGAATTTCTGTCAGTTGTGACTGACACTAGTCTATATCCTTATGGGAAAGAATTTCTGTTAGTTGTTTAATTAAGTGATAATTATAAATTCAGGGGATATGGGTTTCTATTAACAAGATAAAACATTATGGTTTCATCAGACATAATGGATTACTACGAGGTTTCCTTACAGATACATAGCGTAGGTCCTTATGTGGACACCCATGAACTATTGGATCATTACTTAGTTATTTTCTTTGTGAGTTTATTTCTGTTAGAAAGAGATTCAGTGCTTGATGTTTTTGGTGTAACAAGAATGGAATTATGTTATTAGATTTCAATAATCTGTATTTAATCTGCATAATTGTTATATTATACTGACTTTTATGGTTGCACAATTTTGGAGATGATTCATTATCTAAATTATGTGACTGAGCCCTGTTTGCAATTGCGCTTGTGTTTACTTTTGATTCTCAAGTTTTAGATGGATAAATCTTTGAGTATGGGATAGTGGATAGCAGTTGTTAAGATTTATGGGAAGCAGATCATTTCTTGGTTTTTAGTTATCAGAACTATTCGTAGGATGTAAAGGATTGGCGAAGAAGGAAATTTTGTTTTTGAAACTAAGTCTTTGAATAAAGAGTATTCTTATTACTCTGATGTAATTCAGTTGAAAACTATAAAGCTCTTAGAAGTAGTTACTATGATTATATGTTTCAGTTTGTAATTTAAAATATATTTTTTTTACTATGGTTCTATGTGGTTTTGTTTATGGTTGTATCTTCTTTGGTTTCATCTTTTAGTTTTAAGTTTAGATGGGGTGTTACATTTGGTATCAGAGCCCGAGTTTAAACACTCAGGGCTTGAGGGTTTAAAAGGAAAGGGGTTTTATCATTATGCTTCCGTTAGTGATTTTTTATTGATCTTTTCTATAGGATTTCAAGCATGCCTCCTGTTACACGAGGAGCACAAAGACATGGTTACCCAGTTAATGCCAATTTAGGTAGAGGTAGGGGTGGACGATGCGGTCGTGGTCGTGGCTGAGGAAGAGGATGAGGTCACCAAGGAATACTTGGTGATGAACAAGTTGATCCTTTAATAGGAATGGATCAGGAAGATCGAGAGATACCTCAGGTTGAAGTTCTCCAACGGATTCTTGAGAGGTTGGATAACATTGAAGCAAGGAACAATGTTCCAGATGGTGTAGCAAATGCTCATGTTATACAAGTCCCTGTAGCAGAAGATCCTATTATCAGGACTCAGTTAAAAGACCTTTCTAAGCTCAAAGGACCATATTTCAATGGAACAGAGGGTGGTGCTGAAGCTGAAGGATGGCGCTTGAACATCAAAAGATGTTTTATTCTCCATGATTATCATGGTAATGTGAAGGTTCATTGGACCGTAATGCAGCTAAGATCCTTTACTTCCATATGGTGGAATATGGAACTAGAGCAACTTGGAATTCTTATCTCTCAGGTTACATGGGAGCTTTTCATAGAAAGATTTCGTGAGAGATTCATGTCGGATTATTGGCAGCAAACTAGATCTGGAGAATTCTTCAGTATTTCTCAAGGCAACTCAACAGTGGAAATGTATGAGAGGAGGTTTTTCCAACTGAAGAAATATTTTGGTTGGTTAGAGAATGATAAGCCTTTGGTACAACACTTCATTAGGGGTTTGAACCCTAAAATTGGGAAGAAGTGAGAACTTTCAAACCCAAGACAGTGAAAGAAGCTGCTGATCAAGCCAAGCTCATAGAATTGAAGTCAGGATTTTCAGCCAAAGGATCAGTGAAGCCACTAGCTCAAAGCAGTGGGAAGAATCAGAAACCTTATCAAGATAATTTCAACGCCTTTTCCAATGGATCGAGTGGTAAATTTTAGAAGAGGAAGTTTGAAAATTTTTCCAAATCAAACAAGAGTTTCATGGTTCCTGAGCAACCTAAGTCCTTTAAACCAACTCAGAGTGTACAACAGAGTTATGCATCACCTCCAGCGAACTCATCATAGGGTAAAAGTACCAAGAGAGGAGTAGAATGTTGGCAATGTGGGCAATTGGGGCATTTGCAATGGAATTGTCCCCTTCGAGGCAATAGTCAGGTCAGGTCTAAAACCATAGGTTCTGAGGCTACTATTGGTGATTCTGGAAGGAATCATCACATCTTTTCTACTGTGGATCAAAAACAAGCAAATCATCAGAACACTGTGATTGAAGCTAGAGGTAATTACCAAGGTAAGAAGATCTCTATTTTATTTGACTCTGGTGCCACTGGCTCTTTTATTTCTTCCAGTTTGGTTAAGCAATGTGGAATTCCCATGAGTAAAGCTGAATTGGCATGGCAAGTCGAGTTAGCATCAGGGACAAAGGTTGAATCGGGGTTTATAGCTGAAAATTGTAAGGTCCAATTTAAGGCTTTTACTACTACAGTTAGCCTTAGGGTTATTCCTTTAGGTTCTTATGACATTATTCTAGGTATGGATTGGTTAGATCAACACCAAGTTGTCATCGATTGTAGAGAGAAGACCGTTAGATGTATCGATGATAATAGAACCATCAAGTTTATTACAGGTGTTAAGAGGCCTATGTCAGTCAAAACTATTTCTGCTAAGCAACTTCAAAGATGTTTACAAAAGGGATGCAAATTGTTTGCTATTTCTATCAATGATTTTGAAGAACCAGTTGCTTGGAACACCAGCTTAGATCATCCAATTTTGAAAGAATTCTCAGATGTATTTATTACAAAGATTCTGGGAATCCCACCTAAAAGAGAAATTGATTTTAGGATTGATCTTTTGCCGGGAACCGAACTGATTTCCAAGACTCCTTACCACATGACCGCTCAAGAATTAGTGGAACTCAAGGTTCAACTTGAGGAACTTCTTGAGAAGGGGCTTATTAGACCTAGTGTTTCACCTTGGGGAGCACCTGTTATCTTCATCAAGAAGAAGGATGGATGTTTGAGGCTTTCTATCAACTATAGACAATTGAACAAAGCTACCATCAAAAATAGATATCCTTTGCCTCGCATCGATGATTTGTTTGATCAAGTGAAGGGTGCCAAGGTGTTTTCCAAGATTGATCTCAAATCTGGATACCATCAGTTAAGGATTCAAGAAGCTGACATTCATAAAATAGCTTTTCGCACAAGGTATGGGCATTATGAATTCATGGTAGTGCCATTTGGGTTAACTAATGCACCATCAGTATTCATGAGTTTGATGCAGGGAGTATTCAGGACTTTCTTAGATAAGTTTGTGGTAGTGTTCCTTGATGACATTTTGGTATATTCTAACTCCTTGGAGGAGCATGAGTAGCATTTGAGGCAAGTCTTTGAATGTCTCTGCAGGAACAAGGTATATGCCAATCCTGAAAAATGTGAATTTTTCAAAACTGAAATAAGTTATTTGGGTCACATTATTACAGGAGATGGAATAGCTGTTGATTCTGCTAAGATCAGGGCAATTGTAGAGTGGCCAACTCCTACCAATGTGTCTGAAGTATGAAGTTTTATGGGTCTGGCTAGCTACTACAGAAGATTTGTGGCTAATTTTTCAAAGATAGCCCATTCCATTACTTCTCTCTAGAGAAAGGGTAAAAAATTCATTTGGTCAGATAAATGTGAAGAAGCATTCCAACATCTTAAGGAACTTTTGACTAGTGCACCAATTTTAGCGGTACCTGATCCTTCTAAGGAATTTGTTGTGTGCACCGATGCCTCATTGGATGGTTTAGGGGCTGTCTTGATGCAGGACGATAGGGTCATTGCTTATGAATCCAGGAAACTAAAGGATCATGAAATTAATTATCCTACTCATGATTTGGAACTCGCAGTAGTGATTCATGCTTTGACCAAATGGTGGCATTTTCTTCTTGGTCAACATTTTGAGCTTCATACCGATCACAGAAGTCTACAATATTTGTTCACATAGCCCAATCTTAATGCACGTCAGCACAGATGGATGGAGTTTTTGTGTGAGTATGACTTTGAAATGAAGTATATTTAGGGTAAAGAGAACAAAGTAGCGGATGCTCTTAGCAGAAGGCATCATGAACTCTCTTCTTTGACCCTCACAATTGACTTGAAAGAGAGAATACTTCTGAATTTGGCCACTGATCCTTGGTACTTAGATGTCAAAGCAGTGATTGATAGTGGTAGTGTATTAGAAGGCAGATTTGAGGGTTACTCTATTAGCACTAAAGGATTGATGACTTACCGAGGCAACATATATGTGCCAGAAGTCAGGAATCTTCGGAACCTAGTTATGACTGAAGCACATAAGGCACCTTATTCAGCACATCCTGGTGTGAAGAAGATGCATGCTAATCTTAAACAGCATCACTACTAGCCGGGTATGAAGAGGGATATTGCTGATTTTGTGGCTAGATGCTTGGAGTGTCAGAGAGTAAAAGCTGAACATCAACATCCAGCTCATTTACTTCAATCTCATAGCGTGCTTGAATGGAAATGGGATACCATATCCATAGATTTCATAGTGGGGTTACCATTGTCAGCTAGGCGACATGATGCCATTATGGTTGTTGTTGACTGGTTAACCAAAGTTGCCCATTTTATTCCCATAAGATCCACTTATAATGCTGCATCTGTGGCACGGATTTATATGGAATAGGTTGTTAAGCTGCATGGGATTCCTAAGAAGATCATATCTGATAGGGATTCAATTTTTACTTCATCTCTGTGGAGGTCTTTGCAGCGTGAATTAGGTACTCAGCTAAACTTTAGTTCAGCATATCATCTTGAAACTGACGGACAGACTGAGCGTGTCAATCAGATTTTGGAAGATATGCTTAGAATGTATGTGATGGATAGGCAAAATAGATGGGAAGAGTACTTACATTTGGTTGAATTTTCTTACAACAATGGTTACCATAGTTCTATAGGTATGGCTCCTTTCTAGGCTTTGTATGGAAGACTGTGTAGAACACCTTTAAGCTGGGACAATCTTGAGGACATAATTCTTTTAGGTCCCGAGATGCTTCAGGATTTAGAACAGCTAGTTAAGCACATCAGAGAACACCTATCTACAGCTCAGGACAGGCAGAAAAAGTATGCAGACCTACATAGGATTGAATGTCAATTTGAAGTTGGGAATAAGGTATTTCTTCAGGTTAAGCCTCGAAAAAGTCCTATTAAGTATGGTAAAGGGTCAAAATTGTCTCCAAGGTTTGTGGGACCATTTGAGATCCTAGAACGAGTGGATCCAGTTGCCTACAGACTTGCTTTGCCTCCCAGCCTTTCACGAATTCATGATGTATTTCATATTTCTGTCTTAAGGAAATATATACCTGACATTGCACACGTGCTAAATAGGAAAAATTTACAGGTGGTAGATGGTCAACTGATGCTGGAACCAGTACAGATCATCCATCAAAGAGAGCTAAATCTCAGAGGACGCAAGGTGGAATAGGTAAAGGTGTTATGGGATCTTGATGATGTAGCTTCTACAACTTGGGAAGATACATGGGCTATGAGAGCTGCACATCCTCATTTGTTTACAGGCTTCCAGGAGTAAGCCTAGTCTGGTGGGAAAGGGTGTCATGCCCCTGACAGTCCCAGGCATTACTTTTCTATGTTATGTTATAGTTGGATTTCTGGTTTGATTAGCATCGTTTTATCTGGAACTATATCTCTGTTAGATTTCTATGAGTTTGAACTCTGACTTCATTCATTTGAACCTTGTTATTTGGATTAAATATGTTTATCTCTGTAATTCTCCCAGACACTCAGAGAATTATGTCTATTTTTGTAGCTTAATGAGTTTTTTTTATGACAGAATTGGTTTAGACTAACTTTTGAATTAATGGTACTGGAAAGTTCAGTAGAGATTTGAGTATTGGTATGATTGTGAAAATAGTACAACTTAAATGGTTAGTCAATTGTCTGATTATTGGTTCATTATTTTGGGATTCTAAATAATATGTTAGACATAATTAGAATTAGTTATATTATTATGGTTAATTGTATCTTGATGTTATAGATAGTTTATAGAGATTGTTGTTATTTTATTTTAATCAATTTTGAGTTTTATTAAATATATATATATATATATATATATACACACACATATATATATATATATACATATATCTATATATAGATATATCTATATATATATATATATATATATATATATGTCTGTATGTATGTATGTATATTTATACATATATTTATGAGTAATTGTTTTAGAAATTATGTTGTTTAGCTTTAGCTAAAACTAAAGAATTATCTAAGTTAGCATATCCTATTTTGTATGTTAGTAGGGGTTAGTTTGATGAAGTGTTAGTAATTTGGCATTGTTAATGCGCTGTTATCTTTGATGCTTAAGTTAGTTAAGATCGACTAATGTTATTTAACATAGATGTATATTATCTATCCCTAAGTCTTCCTATTTATGATCTGGCTCGAAGACATGACTTATCGGCAGGGTTTAATTGCACTTGCATCGCATAGTGGTGTTAGTGGGGTTTAAGCTATTTTTGGGTTATGGGATTGTACTTTGATGGACATTTGGCAGGGAATGTATTGTGTTTACTGCAAGAGATAAGTTCGCATTGAATGAACTCATCGATGAAATTCATTTTTGTGTTTGATGTCCACCATTAGCTCTGGTAAAGGAGTTGCAGTTGAATTATGACTCCATTTTTCACCATGTTTTTCTGCGATAGTTTAGGTAAACAGTTAGTAATGGATCTGTCTCTCTGTTATATCTTATATGATAAGTTTCTTGGAATGGAAAGGGGTTTTCACGGCAAGTTATACCCTTCTATTTGTGGTCATTTGGGAAATTTTGTGTTTCATACTGTCATCTTTGTATTTACGTTGTGGGCTTTTCTTTTGCATGGCACTTTGGCAGTCAGTAAAAAGGGATCTTCGTGGTTGAGATTAGGGTTCATCTGTGAAGCTCACCAGGCAGGGGCTAGCTTTGGCATTTTGGTCTCTGGATACCTCCCCACACAAATACCAGGTAGGGACATTCTCTCACCTTGTCCTCTGTTTCCATTTTATTTTCTGCAAATGAGATATTAGATTGTTTAGCTACGCTGTTAGTGAGTTGATGAATAGAAGGTATTATGATTGTATACTCTGTGAGTTTCGGTCATGAACCAGTTTTTCTTCTTGGATGGATTAAGAAGTTTATTTAGTAATGGTGGTTATGATTAGTGGAGGAATTCAAAAGACATGTTCTTATATGCTATTTTCGAGCATATTGTGTTGATGGGTTTTCTTTGTTTCTGGGTATGAAGTTGACAGTGTTTTTCTTTATGTTTGTGCCGAACTATGGGAGTATAGTTGTTGCAGTTGGTATATGGTTATTCCATAGTGTGTTTTGTGTTGATGTTTACTTTTTCTTTGGTCAGTAATAAAGGGGGTTAATCGGGAATGTGTTTCGGCTATAAAAATGCAGTATGAAACCAGAATGAGTTTTGGTATAAAAGCTTCTTTTAAGATATTCTCGTACTAATTCCTATTGTTAGGAACACTGTGGCAACAAAATGTTTTCAATGTGTAAGAGTCTTGGTTATAAGGTGAAATCGGGTATATATTACCACTGTTATGATCCAAATCTGGTATCGATGTTTTCTTTTTGAGCTGTATCGTGGTAGTAGAGATTAGTGGTGGTTCATAAGTGTTACCTGAAACCTGATGTTTTGTGTATTTTACTCTCGCATCATAGGTGCGGTTTAAGGTATTCTTGGTTGTACTCAATTCCTGACTGTGAGCTATATGATTCTTCAGAAATAAACACCAGTGTGAAAAATAGTTTGTATCGACATTAGGAAATGTTAGGAATTTTTTAGGAAAGTCAATTATTAACATTTTCAGTCAATAAGGAAAACCACTTTGGTATTTTGTTTAGATGTAGAAGACGGTTCTTATTATTCTGTCATTCTTTTATGTATTCGGCAGATTCAGTAGTGTTATAAGGTAGATGTGTTTTGATAGGACTGAGATGATTAGTATGGTTTTGTTCAATGTGTAGTTATGGGCTTGAACTTTTGTGAATGATAAGTTACGTTATATAATTATATATGTTTATATATACCTACTGGGATATGTATATGTATACACAAGCCGTGATGTATACATGTACATATGCCAACATGTATATAATAGATGCTATGTTTACCATTCTAAACTATTAATTACAAGTTTATATAATTATATATATATATATATATATATATATATATATATATATATATATATATATATATATATATATATATATATATATATATATATATATATATATATATATATATATATATATATATATATATATATATATATATATATATATATATATATATATATATATATATACCTGCTGGGATATGTATATGTATACACAAGCCGTGGTGTATACATGTACATACGCCAACATGTATATAAAGGTATAAACTTGTAATTAACAAAGCAGGATGTATGGAAAATTAGTTTATAATAGATCGGTTATGGCAAGCTTGTATGTTTGTTAAAAGCGATGGGTGTTGTGTTGATTCAGTTGATATATGATTATTTTAGTTCTTTTCTATTCAATGGAATCGTGATTTCAATATGGACATTTTATTGTACAGTTTCAGATATAATGCTTAGTTAATGTGGAGATTATTATTTGATTGGATTTGTGATGGATAAAGTATTGTGATCTTTTCTTCTTTTGAGAAACATCATGTTTAAGAATGTATGTTAAGGAAAAAGGAAACATGGATCTAAATGGATTTCTGATTGCTGTTTCAATTTTATAAATTGATGCAATAGTAATGGAGAGTTAGTGAAATGGTGTAATGTAGTTCATTTCATTTTATTCATTAATTGCTAGATCAAGTGTTTTGAGATAATGCAAGTATGATCCTTAGATTGGGGGCTGACACTAGTCTAGTACCTTGTGGTGATAGAATTTCTATCAGTTGTGACTGACACTAGTCTATATCCTTATTGGAAAGAATTTCTGTCAGTTGTTTAATTAAGTGATAATTATAATTTCAGGGGATATGGGTTTCTATTAACAAGATAAAACATTATGGTTTCATTAGACATAATGGATTACTACGAGGTTTCCTTACGAATACATAACGTAGGTCCTTATGTGGACACCCATGAACTATTGGATCATTACTTTGTCATTTTCTTTGTGAGTTTATTTCTGTTAGAAAGAGATTCAGTGCTTGATGTTTTTGGTGTAACAAGAATGGAATTATGTTATTAGATTTCAATAACATCTGTATTTAATCTGCATAATTGTTATATTATACTGACTTTTATGGTTGCAAAATTTTGGAGATGATTCGTTATCTAAATTATGTGACTGAGCCCTGTTTGCAATTGCGCTTGTGTTTACTTTTGATTCTCAAGTTTTAGATGGATAAATCTTTGAGTATGGGACAGTGGATAGTAGTTGTTAAAATTTATGGGAAGCAGATCATTTCTTGGTTTTTAGTTATCAGAACTGTTCGTAGGATGTAAAGGATTGGCTAAGAAGGAAATTTTGTTTTTGAAACTAAGTCTTTGAATAAAGAGTATTCTTATTACTTTGATGTAATTCAGTTGAAAACTATAAAGCTCTTAGAAGTAGTTACTATGATTATATGTTTCAGTTTGTAATTTTAAATTTTTTTTTTTTACTATGGTTCTATGTGGTTTTGTTTATGGTTGTATCTTCTTTGGTTTCATCTTTTAGTTTAAAGTTTAGATGGGGTGTTACATGCTAGTTAACCTTAGAACCTGATGGGCATTTCAATATGCTAGGGGTGACTATTAAATTTAACCCCTCAACCAAGTTAGCCACACCTGCTCAGTATCATCTGTATAACTTTAGTCAACTGTTAACCTTGAAACATAAACTTATGACCTTTAAAAAAAATGTTGCTGTGTTTCTAAGTGAAATTTTATGAACATGACACTTGGTATCAAAGCCTAGGTTTCAACATTGGAACCTAAACCCATTAGGTTTCTTAGCTAACCTTTAAACCTTTTGAAGTGATAGGATGGGTCCCCTTACGCGTGAAGCTTGATGATGTATTAGAGGACGAGGAGCTAGGTGAGCCCCCTCGGTTCATGAGCAAGATGAGCAAAGGGATGAGATATCAGTAGTTAATCAACCACCACCACCACCACCACTAGATCCTAATTAGGAGGTCATGTTAGCCTTACCGAACCTCATCGGCATTATATAGGAGAGGTTACCTCCAGTCATTCCTCTGTCAAAGCACCACCTATCTGGGGGACAGAGATCAGAGGCTAGAGAGAGGACTAGGAGTCCTCCATAAGATCATGAAGAAGGGCAGGGGCACATGAGGTGGAATCGGTTCACATGCCGGAACCACCACCTGGATTTGTTCAAAGGGAACCCTGTGATGTTGGGGATCATATTATAGATCTCGTACAGTTACAACCACCTTTGTATTATGGTTCTATAGAGGGTACATATGCTGAGGCATGGCTTTTGAGCTTAGATAGGTGCTTTGGGTTGCATCAGTATGATAGAAACATTAAGGCCCATTTTGTAGTACACCTTTTAAGAGGAGGTGCTTCCACATGGTGGAAATAAGAAGAATTTAAGAACAACACCACTAAGGACACTATGACTTGGTAGACATTTTTGGAGAGTTTCTGGGATAGGTACATATCAGAGCACTATAGACAAAGGTGTATTGATGAGTTCCACAAGCTCCAGTAGAGGGGACTCACAGTGATACAGTATGAGACCCAATTCCTTAAGTTGTTACCTTATGTAGAATACATGAAGGATGAAAAGCTATGAGTCAAATAATTTGTAAAGGGACTCAATGATTGGATATTAGGATAGGTTCGCATGACCTCTCTAGTGACCCTTCGTGAAGCAGTAGAGATGGCTTTAGTTGCAGAAGAGATTCGGGGTAAGTATAGAGACGCTCATTATAGGTCTCAAAACTATAACACCACATCACAATCATAGGGGCACTAGGAGAGTCTCTGGAAAGGTAATGACAAGTATTCCTTGTGGTCTTTTAATAAGAACCCATAGGAGTAGACTCAACAAAATTAGAAATAGAAGCCATCCCAGGGACAATAGGGCTCTAAGCCCAAACAGTAGTAGACACAGGGACCAAGGAAGGATCAGCGACAATAGTATATAGGTGCACCCTATTAGTGCTATTTTAAATTTTTTTATCCTCGTTCTTAGATTTTGAAGAATTATGGTTCTGAGGGTTTGACCTCATGCATTTTGTTTTTACCCTAGTCCGGTATTAACATTGTTATGTTCGAGCGTTACTTTCTACTCATAAACCTTCCCAATAAAGCATGTTCTATATTAGAGCCTTTTAAAATGACCCCTTTATGTGTTATACCACTAGGTCATCAAGTGGGGTGCCCCTTTTAAAATTTCCTTCAAAGGCTTAAGTTTTCCATTAATATTTCCAAGTGACAAACCTTACAAAACTTGTGGCTATCGTTAAATCTCAAGTTCTGAGTTGTCAGAATATCCAACATGCAAAATAGTGACAGGGTGACACCTATCTGGATGGGCCTATTCTTTATTCTCATCTGCTAGTTAAGCATCATAATCAATCAATGATTGTTGTTATACTATCGAGCTGAGTTGGATGCATTTTAAAGTTCGTAGTATAGCAATGACCGTTGGATCTTATATCAGGGTGTCAACTATATAGTGGGTTCTCCAATGCCAGGTCATGTTGACATGCTAGTTTTTGATTGGTGAAAGTAAAGGTGCTCTAGAAATTGTCAGTATCTCTAATGTTAAATTAAAGCAAGGCCCGCCTGCTAATTTGTCTGATGTGGCAATTTTATGATTAATAAAAGGTTTGAAAAGAAATGTGGGGTCATTATTTTGGGAAATGGTAAAAGCATGATAAGTTGGGAAAAGATCCACGGTGGTCATTACACAGTTGAGGAAAAGTGTTTGAGTCTTAGGCCAGTGGTATAGCGACAGGGTGACACTTGTCTGCTCTAATCAATGTCAAGTTAAGTTGTTACTTTTTCCCACATAATTAAATTGGCCTATTCTCATTGGTTGGGAACTAGTTTGGGGAAAGTAACGGAGGACTACATAGTGATTTTTTTGACCATCCGATGCACCAAAAAGAAAAGAGGATCAATGGTCCAAATTTGAATTTTTGTTCTATGACATTGTTCACATCCTATGAACATTGAAGCCACTAGTTTTTAGTAGTGGTAAACTTAATGAGTTTCATGCGAATGAATTAAGAATGGGTGGTGAAACTATATACCTTGATTTGATCATTGAATTCTTTACCTCTTTCAAAGCATCTTGGCAAACTGGATTATTTTCTGGAGTGATATCAAGCGGAGTTTTATAGGCGCCTGGTAGGTTGTTTTTTTAACTCAAGAATTGTTTGAGGTATTGAGGAAATTATAAAGGAGTTCTATTGTTAGCTGGTAATATTTGGGGTTTTCTTTGGTATTTGCGTTTGTTTTGAAAACCTTGGTTAACATGCCACCAAAGAGGGATTTGTTTGGGAAAATAGAGTATAAGGATAGAGGTGTATAACAGGTGGAGGCATTAGTATATTCCACATGCAGAGAAAGTAGACACTCCACTTACTTCTTGAGGTAGATGAAGATTGCAACATTTTGAGTCTTGAAAGTTGTTGAGATATAAAGAGGTATTTATTACAGGAATGACAATGAAGAGATGGCAATCAAATTTTCTTAAGGAAACTGAGGAAAGAATTGAAGGCATAAAGCAAGGCAGCTATCTACAAATATCTCTCCAAATTTTGATTGATCTTGCTGAGGTACTATTTCATCAACTTCAGGAGAATATGAAGACTTTAAAGAAAAAGAAGTCTAACACATGTAAGTTCAGAACACTACTTTCTTGAATATTTTTCTATCTACAAAAGGAAGTACCTAGCACCAGTAAATTAAATTGGATACTGGATATACCGATAGCAAAATAGATCAATGAAATGATGAATAAGTTAGGAGATTCATTGAATAAAGAGTTTGATGCATATTTCAAATAGTTTCAGTCTAAAATGCACAAAAGGAGTAGAATACCATAGGAATTGGTGGACAAATTTGAGAATGATATTTGTTTTGTAGTCAGTACAAATTATTCAATGATAAAGGTTGTTGAACCTAGATCAAAATGCCTGGCACCAATGGGATATGAAATGAACTATGATTTCACCTTGAAATCTATTAATGCACTACCAGCATTACCGATAGGCATCACTTCCACTAGGTTCGACACATATAAAGAGGCTAAATCATGAATCACTACATACATAGAAATCAGGAAAATGTCTAGAAGGGAAAAGAAAATGAAGAAAGATCTTGTAGCAAGATATGGAAATGTATCAGACTCATCTAAGGAGTCACCAGTTAATGCTTCAACCGAAGGTCAGTTACAGTAGGCTGACAAGCCCTATGATAGTGAGGAGATCGAGTTAGAAAAAGAAAAGGATCACACACCAGTTCCTCCTACCTCTGTTGAACAGGAAACACAATTACCAGTACAAGAAGGTATGAAGACAAGGTCATCAACTGCAACCTCATCACCTTGAAAGAAAGAAGCCATAAAAATACCAAAAAGAAGGGCAGCTACACTGACAAAGAAATTTATAAAGAGAAAGAACAAGGTTGTAGCTGAAGCACCAAAGAAAAGGAGAAAACTAATAAGGAGTAAGGAAGACCTAGATGAAATTGAGACTGAAGATGATGTCAGTAAATTCAAAGTGGTCAGTAACAAAGAAAAGACAAAAGATGACATTATTGAAGACATAATTGAACATGAAGATCTCACTGATCCTCTACTAGATAGATTTAACAAGATGTCAATAGAAGATCAAATCAAGATAGAAGAGGCTATCATCCAGATGATAATAAAATTCAAGAAAGTTACTATGGAATTTGCCTATGCATTACCAAAGAAGTTAGATGATAAGATTACTAAAAAATGGGCTATTGTACTGGACACCAAGAAAAGAACTTGAGAGAACGCTCTCTAGTTCAGACTGCTACACATCTAAGCTTTGGAGAAGTTAATTAGTACTTAACCAAATACCAAGCAAACTTTATGATCAAGGATAGAACCTTGATGATCTTCGATGAAAATGTTGCAGATATGGATATTGTCACTGATTCTATATGGACATCAATTTTGAAGGTAGAAGAAAAAGCTGAACAAGAAGCATGATTGAACTTGTCTAAGAAGAGACACAATTCCAAAGAGACACAAGAAAAGTTGAAGCAAGAGCACAGACACAAAGAAGTGTTAACTAATGTGAGGGATATTATACAACAGGTAGTACCTGAGGTAAATATTGATGCGAATACTCCCATCATAGATCAACTTGGCACACTTGCTGAGAAGATCAATGCCTCAGATATTGATACAGATAAATAGATTGAAGAAAGGGCAGAATCCAGGATACAATACAAATTGGTAGAGAAAATAAGCCTAGAAGTGGCATTGAAGAAGGTTAAATTATCTGAGGTAATCATCAAGGTAAAAACCATCACCCAGTTAATCTGTCAATATTTATTGAAGCTTTGTACTATAGACACCTTCACTATAGAAGTCAGTGAAAAGATCAAAGGATTAGAAGCAAAAATATAGTTAAGTACAAATGCAACTACAACTGAGCCAAATGCTTTCTTAAAGCACATTCATCAAGTTCAAGAACTCTAATGATTGATAGCAGATTCGAAGAAACAAGAAGACCTCATAACAGATCAAGTTATTAAGTTACAAATTGAACTCATTCCATACCTAAAAAAATTTTAAGCACATATTGTTAAAGCCGAGCTACTAGTTGCAACACCAAAAATTTTAGTGTTAGATAACATTTTTGACATGCATGCACAAGTCGGTCTTGAGTATATCGCTCTTACCAACTTGAAAGAGGAATGGGACAACCTCTTGGATTTCGCAAAGAAAACCCACTAGCATATTTTTGACAAGATGTAAGAATATTGTATTTTATATTTGGCATTATTATCAAAAAGGGGGAAAACATGTATATATGCCAAATAAGTATGTTTTTTCTATGTATACTACATACTATCGAGAGCATGCATCGAGGGAGAGTATCTAGTACTTAGAAATTTTTTGTGGATATGTATATGGCAGAGATAAAAGGTATTAAGAAAATTTTATCTATATACATTAAAGAGTTTTGATACTAATGCCAAAGGGGGAGATTGTTAATCTCCATTGAGCATTCAAGTTGTCATTAGTATCAAAGGCTATCAAAGAGGTCAGTCGGTCATTTACATTGAGCCACTCGGTAACATGAAGCTAAACAAACCAATCGGTAAAGCATATATACCAAACAATAGATAGTTTACCGAGTACTAGAAAATACTAACACTAATAGATAGTAAACACCGAGCGATGCAATATACACCGAGAAGCTTACATAGTGTTTACCGATCATCACAGGAAATGGCATAGTAATAAAAAATGGCACATTCTTCTATGCAAATGGTTACATTAGATCGTAAAATAGTTTACCAAGATCAAGGAACATTTATTGTAAATGTAATGTATATCTTATTGTAATATTTGATCTAGGATATTTTTGCACCGTAGATCTTAGGGTTATGATTATGTATTGTAACCTAATTTTGTTAAAGTGGCAAAATAGAACACTATATATTTTGTGTGTTCACATCATTTTTTAAGAACTGATATAGGAATCAATGAGCACTTGAATCTATTTCCTAACTTCAAGTCAATCAGTTAACAGAGTAGAACATAGTACATAAATTATCAGATTTGTAGAATTAGAGAAGGCTACCGAGAAGATTCAAAGAAGAGATTCATCACAGTTAAGGTGATATTTTATGAGAACTTATAGATCTATTTTAGACAATTGAGTTGTCAACTAGCAGATAATTACCTATTGCTTTTTGACAATTATAAAAGAGTTTTGGATAAATCTCTTAACTGAGTAGACTTAACATTCTTATGTAAATCTCTTAATCGAGTGCACACTTCATTAGTGTTATTAAAATCCTATAACTAGGTAGATCAAGCTAATCTAACATGTCACTCCTAACATGGTGAGATCACCAGAAGTGATCAAAACTTGTAGCCTTAATAGGCAAACCTTTTCTATCTGCAGTAGTGAAGAATTTGTGGGTGTCATCCCCACCACAGTTTTTACCTTCTAACAAGGGTTTCTGTGTTACCAAAATACTTGTGTTATGTGATTGTCATATTGATTGTATGTTGTTTAATTACATAAGTTAAATGGATGATTGATTCATACAATTAGATTCAAGTTATTTCGGTCAGTTATCATTGTTTACAGTTTTAGATCTGAAAGGTTTACAAGTAGAGTTTTAGGAGGCACTAATTCACCCCTCCCCTCTCAGTACCTATCTCTCCTAATTCCAACATAATGTTCTGAAGGATGAAGAAAAAATTACTTTGAGAAGGCCATATGATGAGGAGATTTCCTTGATAACAGCTGATATGGCTACCCAAGCAAAGGTAAATTATAATTTGAGAAACAGAGTAGTTGGTGACCCAAGTTAGAAGCCTAGTGATATTTTTATTAAGAAGATAGAAAAGGATGTAAAGACATCGCAAACTAAGCCAAAGGATGTTGATGTTCCCAATAAGGTCAAAATAAAGAAAAATACTAAACCTAACATTCTTTATAAAGTAAATGCTAAGCCCTCAAGTGAAGCTATACCAACTTTACAAAAGGAAATTAAAATTCATGTTGAGGAACCCAAAAATACATTCATTCAGAATATTGATAAAGGGGTTGCCAATATGAAGTACGATGTGTTTGATTCGAAATATGTTCCAATTGATATGAGCAAGTTGTTGTCACAAATTACTGTCAAATTCCCATTGCTAGAAATGATGAGAATAGAAGAGCATAAGGAAAAGGAGAAGAGCATAAGGAAAAGGCCCTAAATTGGGTAAATGGTGTGATGACCACCAAATTTTAACCAACAGAAAGGATTGAGAAACAAGTAGCAACTGTAAATGATGATGCTAACAACCATAATGAGGAGATTGTTTCTAAAATTCCCCAAATCTATTTGGATACAAATTTTGTTAGTACTATAGCAAGAACAGTTGATCCTTTCTTTTTGACTTTGTTGATAAATGGAAAGTTGCTAAAAAATTGCATGATTGATTCAGGAGCATCAAACACTGTCATGCCCACTGAGGTTATGAAATCATTAGGGCTAAAAGTGGATACTCCCCACAAAAGATGTCAAGCAATGGATTCAAGAGAAGTACCAATCGTGGGTACTATTAAGGCTCTACCTTACAGACTGGTAGCATACCCAAGCAAACAATTGACCATGAGCATCTTGGTAGTGGATATCCCTCCTCAATAAGGGATGTTACTATCAAGAAAGTGGAGTGCTTCTATGGGAGACAACATAAAATGTGACTTTTCATTTGCTACTTTTAACTTTGAAGGACAAAATATTAAGATTTCCAGGGAACTTAGAACTCCACATATGATTGAAGAAGAAGAAGAAGACACCATGAATTATTTTCTTGACACTAACATCAATGCTTTCAAAGTCAAAGATAAAGAGGTTGAGGAGGATGTTGAAAATACACATAATTCAGACAGCCAGGAGGGATGAATTGACCTTGATAGTTTATGGACCATGTATTTTGATGGTGCTAATTCAAAAGAAGGGTCTGGAGCTGGACTATTTCTCATATCTCCAAATGATAAAACTTTCAAATTCTCATTTAGTTTGTTATTCTCATGCACAAATAATGTTGTAGAATATGAAGCTCTCTTGATAGGTCTAAGGTTGGCATCAAGGCATGGTATAAAATGTTTGAAAGTAATAGGTGATTCTGAGTTCGTTGTCTCCCAAGTTATATCAAAATATGCTTCAAAAAATTAGAAATTAAAGCAATATAGAAATGCAGTATGGGATGAAATTGAAAGCTTTGGTGCTTTTAATATATGTTGGATGGAAAGAGGCCAAAATAGAATGGCTAACTTGTTAGCTAATGTGGCTCTTAGACTAGAGGACATCACATTTGCAGATATATCAAATATAGAGGTACAAGCTAGACCTTCCATTCCTGATAATATAGAAAATTGGCAAGTTTTCTCTGATGACTAGGACATATTAAGATTTCTTCAATGTGATTCTCATTTTGGAGATAGAGAGATGGATTTCAGTACTTATGTTGATACAGTAAATGGTAAAGATGTAATTTTTGGGAAAGAAGTTTTGTAGTTTAAATCAAATAGAGCTCCTAAAGGATTGGTTGCTCTTGAAAGGGCATTTGACAATAAAGACAAGGTTTTCTTTGCCACCACTAACAAAACAAATGAGCTTGAAGAAATACTCTAGTCCCATCTTGTAAGTGTTGAAGTGTTCCAATATTTTTTAAAATACTCTAGTCTTTTCTAATTCACTAGGGATTTCTCCTAATATTTTTTTTCCTAAAACCATAGTCTTTATGTTCACAATCCTTTATGTGCGTTGATATTTGAAATGTGGGGAAATTGGGGTTCCTTAGTTTAAACATGCCAACTAGGAATCATTTCTAGTTATACCAAATTTTATTCAAGAACCAATAAAAAAGGTCCAACTACAATCCCTTAGGAGAGTTGAGTTCATGTGATTGATAGAAATAATGCCCATTGGGGCGGGTAGTCTTTATTAACATTATGATCCATGATTAATAATATTGTTGTATGTATGTATTCGTGTAACTGTATTATTGGTGAATATCATCATGTTTCATAATGTCACCTTTATTCTTATTTTCTATTTAATAGAAGTCTTTTCTCTCTTCTTCAAGGAAATTTAGATATTTGGCATGTTGATTTGTTTTGTGATTAGTAGATCATTGGTGTTGTTTTAGATTTCTTCATCTGGATTCAAAACTAGTTTGAGAGAAATCAACTCGTTATTGTAGAAGGTCCATCAAAGATTAGAGAGTGAATTCATTTGGAAGAGTTCAATGATGTTGGTCATTGTCTATTGGCTATTATAAGCTATGCTAATATAATTCTTCTTCATTTGGAAATAGAGGAGACAAGAAATCCTATCAAAGAGTTCTCTGTAATGCCAAACTTCAAATCTACTACATACAACAAAGATGAAATATCCATATCTCAAAATAAATATTATTTAAATATCTTACAAAATTTTTAGATGAAGAGTTGCAAACTAGTTGCAACACCCATTGAAGTTCAAAAATTGTCTAATTTTGATATGTTGGATCTAGTGATCCTTACTCTATATAGACAACTGATTGGAAGTTTGATATATTTAACTACTACTCAACTAAACATCACATATATAACAAGCTTAGTATCCAAGTCCATGCTAGAGCTTTAAGAAAATAAACTAGACTAGAGCTAAAAGGATTCATAGATATGTTAGATGAACTTGAGTTTGAGTTATGGCCCTACATTTCAACATTTAGAGGTTAGAAAACTAGTTTCCTATATAGATCTAGATTGGACAAGATCTACAAATTATCAAAAGTATACCTATAATTACACTTTTAGCCTTGGTTCCATAGTATTTTCTTGGAAGTCCAAGAAACAACCAATTATAGACCACTTTCTATAGTAGAGGTAAAATACAAAGCCACAACATCAAAAACATGCAAACTATTTGGTTGAGAAGAATACTCGAGGATTTAAACCAAATACTACATGGAACTACCTTGTTGTACAGTGTGATAGTAGGAGTGTTATATAAATGACAAAGAATGCAATATTTCATAGTATAACCAAACACATTGAGATGCAACATCACTATATAAAACAATTGGTTCAATAAGGATTCATCAAGATTGTATGCTATAGTACAAAGCATTAGATATGAAATATCTCAACAAAGCCTCTATCTCATGAAAGGTTCTAAAAGATAAGAGATTTACTCTATTTTATTTTAATGGTTATTATGGGGAGAATGATAGTAATCACGACCATTAAAGATGACAATATTTATTAACATTATAGCTCATTATTAATAATGCTTTGTATTTATTTATTAGTTTAGTTATATTATTGGTAAATATGGTTGTGTGTCATAATATCAACCTATTTATGATTTTATGTTTAATAGATACCCTGGCTATCATTTCTTCAAGATAATTTGGGGCTGAATTTCATATTGATTTGTTTTTTGATTAGTGTATCACTATTCTTGGTTTAGTTTCCTTAATTTACTGATTTTATTCAAATCAAGGTTGATATGGTTTATTATTATTATGGTAATAAATAATGTAATAACTACATACAATGCTAGGAAATTGAAGAAAAATCAGCATAAATAGTAAGCTATAAAATACGTATGCAAATTTTTAAAATAGATCTAGAAATGGGTTTCAAAAAAGAGCCTTTATTTTCAATCTAGGCTTGAAATGTTAGTCTATTTCAATAGGTTCCATTGATTTGAAGGTCCTTAATGTATATTTTGTGATTGGGTTCTAGATCAGGATGCTCTATAGACCATCCTCCTAAAATTTTGGTAAAAAGGCATTGATCACTTGAGAAAATTGATAGTGAAATAGTTTTTTGCAAGCCTATTCAAAATGTGGAAGTGTTTCCTTTGTCTAGTATTAGCAAATATAAATTTATTATTCATATAATATGAAATCTACAAATAGAAAAGAGGACAAATGTGTTGGTCTACAAAAGCATTTTCCTAAGTCAAACCTCAAGTAGCAGTTATCCTTTACTAAAATAATTATGATTAGAAAGCAAGAGTACCCTTTATAAGGAAGAGGTTGAAAACCTTTAGGAAATCCTATGGTAATAATTTATACCTTTGGAATATGATCTTCTTGTCTTGAAGCTCATGAAAGTTTGATGTTTCGATAGGAGTCCATACATGTTTGCACTCACAAAGTAAACAAATAAACTTGATAATGGATGCTAACTTTAATGCTTGAAAACTTGAATGTATGATCTCTCCTTCGGTTCCTTGAACATACCTAATTGTTTACTTGTCAATATGAACATAATGATAAATGAATTTGGTGATCAGATATTTTAAAATGATATGACCTGATACTTTTTTTTATACTAAACCTCACAAAACATGTTGATAATTTTGATGAAGGCCAACATTGGGAGCCTTGCTTGATCAAAAAGCTTATAACTATTGTTGGTTCAAATTTGGGCCCCAAATCGCCAAACATTGCACCTAGCATCATAGATCATGAGGTCACTAGTTCCTAGTGCCATACTCCTACTATTTTGGATATTTTTATTTAAGATTATTATTTTTCTCTACTGATCTAGTTTAATACACTTCAAATATTAAACATTGATTAGTATTTATTTTTTGCTATTTAATCTTGTATGAAACTGCAATTGAATTATTGATTTATTTGATGTTCACAATGTAGTACTTTTTTCATTGACAAAAAGATTAATTAAATTTTACTAAAGATAAATTTTATTATAAAATTAAGCATATTACTCATTTAAATATGATGAAACTTTTATCTTACCATATAACTAAACAACATGAGTATTACTAAATAAACTCCCCTTCATGATATCTCATTTAGAAACTTAGACCTTTTAATGGAGGAAATGTGACTCTACGGAAGAAAAACTATGTTCTTTCGAGAGCCAAATTTACAACATATTTAGATATCTCCAACTAGTAATATTGGTGAAGATATCTAATTATAGATTAATAGAATGAAGTTTCAGATTATATGGGAATGGAAAGTGTATATGATAGGGACTTTTTAGTCTAAATATATATGTATTCGCCAAGGACAACAATGTGGTGCATGGAAATCTATGTGGTGTACTATAGTGAGAAAAGAAGAGAAAGAAATGCGTTTTGAGATGTTACAAGCCATTAAATGATAAGTTATACTAACCTAGCTAGGTGACAAGTGGAAAAATGCTAAAATGACATTTAAACATTAAAATATAATAACATGTAAGCATGGAATATAGACGTACGCATGCCGTGCTACTATCCAAAAAAATCCTATTAAAAATAGCGTGAGACAAGAGAAACACGTGGTTTACACAAAAATGACAAAAAATGGTAGCTACGGAAAAGGACCTTGAGCATCTTGAGAGGGAAAAGGCTGATGTAAGGTCTAAAAAGAACCTATACACAAATTATAGGGGAATCGACACTAAAGTGGTTACAAAAGTGTAGGTGACATAGAAAAGTGGTATGCATTTTTTTGACACTACAAATCTATTATGTGGTCATCATTATTTAGGTGTATGGAATTGGTACTCACACATATAATTACATTTCTTCACTCTCCAACTTCTTTGTGGCATGTTTGTGATGGAAATGTATACGCCTTTTCATGAGTTGTCCATAGATATATAAATACATAAAATTTATTAAATTTTGGATTATTATGTGAAAAATAATTTGGGGTTGTTTTAGTGGTCACTTTGGTGAAATTTTGGACATGAAAACTTTTAGGAAAATTTCAATTTATGTCTTAGATAGTAAGACTAATAAAATATGCATAATATTATGTCCTAAATAACTCACCTTTGTGTGTGTGAATTTTGTACCTAATCTGTAGACACAACACTTCAGTAAAACATTAGAGGTTAGCACAAATGAAATCTGCAATGAATTGAAAGCTAAACTAACCATGTGATTTACTGCCTTCTAATAGGTGCGAGTATGATGTTCTCAGATTGTTATCGAGATTAGTGACCCTGATGACACCTAAATGAAGGATTTGAATGCAAAACTGATATGAAATATGAATGCAATTAATCTATATTTTTGGATTTTAGATGCAATAAGATGAAAATTGATATGAATCCTAAGCTACATGAAATTGATCTATGATATGCAAATTAAGCTAACAATGATATGCAAAAACAAGATTGATCTCACAAAAATGTTGATTCGTAA
This sequence comes from Chamaecyparis obtusa, assembly GCA_027943335.1. Lineage (NCBI taxonomy): Eukaryota > Viridiplantae > Streptophyta > Pinopsida > Cupressales > Cupressaceae > Chamaecyparis > Chamaecyparis obtusa. The sequence goes on along the minus strand of BSBK01011966.1, from coordinate 39,214 downwards.
GAGCTTTGATTCTCCAAATTCCAATTCTCCAGTGTGATTGTGCAACTCTTGAATTGAATTTTACAGTGTAAGTATGCAAAATTGTGGATGATTTGTGAAGAGATGAGCCTTGATTTTATAGAAATCCAGGGCTTTGGAGGTGCATGGGAAAAGCCATAAATCACTCTTGATAAACTCAGGTTGATTTTTGAGTTATCAAGAAATAATAGATAATTAAGTCACAAAAATCATACAAAAACACAGCTCAACTCGAATTAGAAGTTTAGATCAACTTTAAAACTCACAAAGGATGTTGAGTTTCCAAAAGCTAACAACTTGCATTAATTTTCTAATTTGGAGTTTAACTGGTCCTTTTATGTGCACATGGATAATTATGAATTAATAAATAAATAAAGTGATTTATTCTCAACTTAACTGATTTTAAAAATTAAAACAATTGATTTATGGGTTAATCAATCATTTAATCAAACTTTATTCAAAAACACAATATTAAAAATTGGCAAAATGATTTAATTAATCAAATAAAATATTTAATCAATTACTTGTAAGCCTTTGAATTTATTGTCAAAATTAAATATCATAATTAGGAATAATGGAATTAAATTCAATTAAATAATTAAGTGGCCAAATTAAATCTAATTAATTAAATATTCAAAATATTCAATTAATCAAACTTTAGTATAAATATGATTTATCACCAAATAATTATAAAATTAAAGATAATTATGATGATTAGGAATATTACTAGGAATATTCCCCGATGGAGAATTTAAGATAATCAATTAGGATTCGATGATGCTTAGATGTGCCTTTTGTTAGGACTTCAATGTCGATTTCATTCGATATGTCGATGTAGGAGGTTAATGAACTTATAGCCCATTTTTGGGGTATTACATTTTGCCACTCTTTGAGTTACTATGTGAAGTGCAGTGGTTCAAAGACAATCTGTGTATGATATTTAAAACTAATGATTTGATATGAGATTGCAATTGATATGAAACAAAAACTATGATATGAGACAAAGATTGATTGAAAGATTCAAAGATATTAGGTCCTGAATGACCAAAGATAATGGAAACTATAAAAGTAATGAACCAATGATTGCAAAGAAGTGTCAAAACACCTGATTCTGAACCTTATGATTGCGAAGAAGTGAGTGACCGATTCTAGACTCGATTGTCCTTAGAAGAATCATATAGGTATCACATCTAAACCCTTCAGTTACCAAAGAATCAAGGAAATAACACAATTGAACTGATAGTGCAAAAACTGATACAATTTACAAGATTAGGAGAGTACCAGATTGATATGGATCTCGATGAATTTGATATGCCCCAAGTGATGATTGATTTGCCCCAAGCAATGAGGACTTTTGATGAATCAGTAACTAGATGTGGTTGTTATCTTGATTACTGAGGAAAGATATGATATCAATAAAGATATGATTTCAAATTATATTACAGACTTTGAATGATGTGCAATACCATGCCCCCTTCGGGATTAAAATTGAAATCTGACAAGAAAAGTCAGCGTTGAAAATTTAGAAGCATGTTAATTGATTTGAGAAGTGGTTAAATGCGTTCGAGAACGCATTCTGCATCGTTTGGAGGTCCAAAAGACCAAGGTTGACTAAGTTTGACCATGGTTGACCAAGTTAAAATTTTGATAGTTAGATGGAAGATAATCAGTTAAGTTGAATACCGGATTTTTGTGATGATGGAAGGTCAATGATGTAAGCAGTAGACTGTCCTGGGCCCAAAAAGTTTAACTCATGATTTTGACATAATAAATGATCTCAAATTTGAATTTTGATCCTGAAAATGGCTTCAAAATGTCGAAATTAGCCAGGGGTTCAATTTTCATGAAAAATGGAGCACTTTTGAACATTAGGTCAAAATGCTATATAAAGGCATGAAGGGTCATTTTCAATTCATTTCAACCATTTGACTTTGGAGACTTTGTGGAGCCCTCTAAGTAAGAAATGGCAGAACAATGAGAGCTGAAGGTTCTTGTGAGTTCGCTTCAATTTGAGCATAGCTGAAGATACTAGAGACCCCGACAGTATGGACATCTTGTAGGTGGACCTCTGTGCCCCTCTGAAAATGCAAATTTTTCATGTTTTATAGCAGTTTTAATTTTTTTCGTACACATTTTACTTTTTTGAATTTTGCATGTTTAAAAACTCGTACGAGTCCCATCCCAAAATCGTACGACACTCCATTTTAATTTCCTTTGTCATTTCAAGTCCACCCAAGTGTCGTATCAGAGGGACCCTTGTGTTGTATGACATTTCAACAGGTCCCTTGAAACTTGTATGATGCCTTGTTCAGTGTCGTATGACCCTTGTTTATCGTTTGGTCTACTATGGAGTGTCGTATGACACTTGTTTGTCATTTGGTCCACTGTGGAGTGTCATATGACACTTGATTTGTCGTTTGGTCCACTGTGGAGTGTTGTACGACACTTGATGCTAGTCTAGAATGTCATTTGAAAAACAGTGAGCTAAAAACTGATTCTTAGGTCAAAAATTAGATTTTTCTGATAATTTTGCCTGCTTGCTGACCCTTTGACCCACCTTCTGAAATAGAAAATTGTTCCATTCTCATACTATTAGCCTGATTTTGAACTCAATTTCTAATAAAACACCCTATTTTTGTATGATTTAGGTCACATATCCAGACGTCCATGTTCGTCATTCTTACCTGGCAACACAAAGACTGTGTGTCTCACTTTGTGACCCTATGAGGGTTCATCTTGCTGCATGCGGTTTTGAGCATCTCATTCATTTACCTGATATTAGGGTAAATCATGGCCTATTGACTGCATTGATAGAGAGATTTCACTGAGAGACTCAGACCTTTCATTTACTGACTGGAGAGATGACTGTGACTCTAGAGGATATTTATAGGATATTATGCATTCCATTCCATAGAAGTCAACGTCCTGACTATGTGAGTTCTAGGCAGACTGGTCTTCATGCCTTTAGGCATCTATTTGGAGATGATACATAGTTGACGGGGTCCATTTCCTGGGAGACCCTTGTACAGAGATACAGTCAGATGCACCGTTTAGAGTGCATTATCACTGGGATGATTGGAGAGCTTATTATGCCAAGCGATCAGCAGAACAACTTTTTGATGGGATGGGCTCCGATGGTAGCTCTTCTGATGACCACTCCCACTAAGCTTTCCTGGGGTCAGTGCCTATTGGCCCACATGTTTTCAGAGATGCACGAGGTCATGTATCAGGATTGCAAGAGCTTTGCTTTTGGAGCTCTTGTATTACAGATATGGGCATGGGAGCATATCCCAGTATTGAGACTGGTGTTCTAGTCACAGCAGCAGCTGTGAGGCCTCACCCTAGACCAGCCATAGCTTTTTTGTATCATTATGGAAGCCCTAGTGATTGGCTTAATGTTCTGATTAGTTAGTAAATTTTACTCTTTTGACAAAGATTTGGTTACATTAGATGAGAATGCATTGCATTTGATGATGCTTTCTATACGCACAATGTTGACCTTATGATACATTATGACTGACATTATGATAATTAGATAAATAAAAAGGTGTGCAATTAGAGAATTTATGTTGTTATAAGTTGTTAGGAAAATCAAAATCAAGAAATGAATTAGGTTGAGGTGTGTATTTCATTTTAGGTTAAATGTTAGGCGATGAATTTTTGATGACTATATTATGATATAAATATGAACTCTAAATTATGGTTATTTTGATTTATGAATGTTGGGATGAAGTGATGGATTTTATACGCTTACGTAAGTAACTAGGAAATGGAGATTTGATTTGATTATGATACGATGAGATTTCTATTATGAATCGAAATGTTAAATACTTAGGAGAAGTTTAGGAGTGTCGTGATGACATTTAATTGCAACTGAATTAGATATGCAATATGCTACATGCTTACTTTAGTGAAGAATTGAATTGAGATTGATATAATTATTGTATTCTATATGATTACAAGCATGTGATTGAATTATGATTTATATGTGAACATTGTGTTGTAGGTCATTCTATCTACGCAGTTGAATTATGACTTATGTGAAAGTGACTGTATGTATGCATTTGAATTATGGATTATGTGAAAGTGATTAGAAGTATGCATTGAAATTAGGAATTATGTGAAAGTGATTGTATGTATGCATTCGAATTATGAATTATAGGAATGCAATTGAATTATGAATCATGTATGCAAATTAAATTATGAATTATATATGCAATTGAAGTATGAATTGAGTTATGCAAATTGAATTTATTTGATGTGATTATTGAATTCTATATGATTACATGCAGATAATTGAATTATGACATCTCATTCTATGTGATTGTATGATTGTGAGAGAACATTACCTGTTGTGTGATTTCATGTATGCAATTTAGTTATGAATAATGGGTGGATATTACATCTTATATGTTTATATGTGATGGTTTTCTTCCTTGAATTACTGATGCAACATTGACGTTTTGTAGGTGGAAGGACCATGGAAATGTTCAGGGAAACCACATTGAATGCATGTGCTAACAATAAAGCCAAGGCCCCATCTATTGAAGAGACTAGGGCCTCGTTGTGAAGTGTTTTATATGTAACCGTAATATGAATGTATGTGTAGGAATGTTAAGTGTTGTAATATTGTGGACATGCCTTAATTGTGATGTTAATTATGTGAGTGTCACTTGACACTAGAGTTATATGTTAACTAAGGTATGTCATGTGGTTGGAGTGTGAGTACAAGTTCTAGAAACTTCTTTGGGGGGAATCCAAAGTGCATCCACTTGTCATAGGACCCCAAAGTGAAGTCACATCTTAATTTTTCGTGCATACACTTAACCATGGTTTCTAGAGGGTTAAATGGGACCCTAGGGGGTAGTTTCATGCATTTTGAGGTAGCCCATTCCATTTACCCATGGGTTAGGGGTATTTTTAACAGGTTAGGAGCCCAATATTGACTTTGTGATCCCTTCAAAAGTGCCTTTTTGAATTTGAGCGAAAATGCAAGTTTGAATGTGGTCCAAGATTGTCCTCTCTTCATTTTGGACCAATCTTAGGTTTCCACTTCCATGGAACACCTTTTTGGGTGTAAGGGGTTGTGTAAGACTTTGGGAAGACCAACCAATGGCATGGGGTTCCATCTTCCTAGGATTTTGGGGATTGAGTTGGAGGCCATTTTAGAGGGGAGTTGGGGGAAACAATGAGTTGTTCACCCACTCTCTACCTTTAGAGACCATTAAACTTGGAGAAGGAAAAAAGCTGGGGATAGAAGAAGGAAAAGGCACAAAACTTCACCATTTTTGCATTGGATCATAGGTTGGAGGATCTTTCTCTTCATCTCACTCTTTTTTGTAGTAGAATCTTGTAGTTGTAGTAATTTGTTAAGTGTTTTAGCTCCCCATGGTTGGTCATGGTGAGAGCATGAAATGGTATTTGTGTTTTCTTTTGTGATATGATTTTGGGTTGTTTACTCTTGGCTCAATCGCCCTTGGGAGGGAAGAGCAACCAAGAGGGGGTGTGGGGATGGAGGAAACTCCATGTGTAGAGTCTCCTCCATGTGTGGGGAAGGATGAGCTTGGGTGTGTTGTCCCCAAGTAGCCTTTGCATTTTTAGCCCAAGGGGCATTTTGGGGGGCATAAGGAGGGATTTGGCCTTGTGTGCCATTGATATGAGATACATTGTTATTGTGGTCCATGTGTGGTCCTTGATATTGTTTATTGTGGTCCATGTGTGGCCTTATTTTGGCATTTGCTTCTCCATGGGTTGCCCACCCTCACCCCATTAAAGGATCAAGTTAGATCCTATGTGTTATCCTTGAGGGAATTTGGGATTATTGTGGAATGTAAGTATGTTTTGTGTGAGTGTTTGAATGTTCCCCATTCTTTGTGGTTTCCCCTAGCTCGGGGGTGGCCTCTTAGAGGCCTAGGCTAGGAGGTGAGCTCCCATGGTCTTCCTTGAAAATGGTTTTATTGCATGAAATTGGAGCATTGAAGCCTTCTTGGTGAAGTTAGGACTCTTGAAAGATTTGAAGATGTACTCATATTTGAGTTGTAATACTTTTGTTTTGTGATTATTGTTTTTGTAAGGAAATATGGAATCCTCTTGAACACAAATGCTATTGTTATTGTGTTTATAATGGAGATAACTCTCCAAGTCATGTATTGTAATAGGTGTCGATGATCTTGAAAGAGTTGTATTGTGTTTAAGATTTCTTTCATTATCAAATTGCTAGAAGGTTATCAACTTGATCTTGTTAATGAATACTTTGTTATTGTGAAAAAGATAAGTTTGTTCATTGCATGATATTGGAATTAATCATTTATGATGAAAGGGTAGAATAGATTTCTTTCATTGCTAAATGGTATTTAAAATGTATTGCAAAAGAGAAGGCTATTGGAATGAAAGGAGAGTTTTCATAATATTATCAATCTTGTTTTAGGATCAATGTATGTAAATCTATTTGATTCAAGTGAAAAATCAATCTCTAATTTCCACCTTTTATCTAGCCAAGTAAATTGTAAACTAGTAATGTTAATTTGGTTGAGAAACCATTAGTTTAGTGTGTAAACATGGATTGAATATGTATAGCATTAAAGTATTCTATTGGAAACAATAATGTTAGGAAAGAAATCAACTCTCTCTATAAAAAACCAAAATCAGCAAATAGAATTAAGTGTGTAAGTTTAACTATATTGCAAACACAAACAAGTTATAAGAAAAAAAAAAAAATTGACAATGGAGACCTACAGGTCTCTGGAATTTGTATGGGAAAATTTCCCATACAAATTCCTTGCCACAGTCAATATTAAAACACTAAATTTTCCCACTTGTATTCAAACTCATATAAAATAATAACAATAAATACATTGCCCCACACTTTCATTATTCTCCCAAAAAGTGGCGCAGGAAAAAGGGAGCCAAAGCCCATTTCATCATGAGTACTTTGTTGCTATGTTATTGGTTGATGACCTTTCCTTGACCACACTCTAATTCCCTAGCCCTGCGTATAGTTTTCTTTAGGCAATATGGTTGGATGGAGAGGGACCCAAATTCCCATACTCCCATGTCACCTCAACACTCCACACCAAGGAAAGTGCACTGGCTTCTTGGTAGGGTGTCCTTGTCTTGGACTTTGTATTGGGTGAGGCCCAAACCCCCATGACATCATTCTTCCTCCACCCCTTGGAAAATGGCGCAGGCTTTCCTTGCTTGGGTGTATTCCCTTGGTCCATGCACTAGCTTGTTTTTGATTTTTTTTTGTGTAAAGGCAAGGTTATTAGGAGATTATGGTGGGCCCTCCTAACTCCCCTTCCTTATTGCAGCCCCCTTCTCCCTTCATTTTCGCAGCTTTTGATGGGAATGTTGTCCCCTCCCACTTGGCACGTGGGTCAAGGGGGAATAGGGTGCTTGGCCTAAGGTAGGGGTAGATGGTAGGTAGGGTGTTTAGGGGATTTAGTAGGTGTTTAGCTAGGTTTTAGGGGAGATTAGTATGTAGTTTAGGTAAAAAAAATTTAAGTGGTTAATTTGCTTAGCATAGGATATTTTCTTAATAAATTTTTTATTGTTTTATTTAATTGTTATTTCTATAAGTTTGGTTTATTAAAATTTTATTATAGTAACTATTTAATATATATATGTTTATTATTATTATTAATTAAATATATTATTAAATGATATATATAATTTATTAATTGGTTAACATTCATATTAATTAATTGATATGCTATAATTAGTTTATTAATATATGTCTCATTTAATTATATTTGTCATTCAATTGGTTATTTAATTTAGAAGATTATAACTTAACATGTTTTGGTACAATATAAATTATCTTTATAATTTTAATAAATAAATTTGATATTAGCTTATGTATATCGCAATCGATGACCAATATTAATAAGAACATTATTTAAAGATTATTCTAGGAAATGTTTTTATACTCTAAATAATCTATGTGGATATTAAATCAACGAATCGTTCATTAAATTCAATTAACAAAACCTTCTAATTTTGAAACCCACTTGGTATCATTAATAAAATAAATTATGAAAATTAGACTTTCCTAGATTGTAATCTAGTTGTCACTAGTAGGGTGACCTAATCGTGAATAGTTTAATTTTAGTTAATTCTTTTGCAAAGGGTCACTCTAATAACACAACTAGTGATTTGTTAACCTATAAGGAATCCTTGGGTAGACCTTGTTGGCATCATCAAATGCTTATTGAGAATTGTTCATCCTAACCCCTTTGAAACTCGGCTACAACTTCACCACCTTAATTGAATACTTATCAACTAGTATCCTTTTGGAAACCAACGTTGGTAAAGGACTTATTCTTCAAAGTCTCTTTTTGAACTTTTGTCAGAAAACACCTTTTAACCCACAACATTAAATTAGACCTAATTATTCCTTTTATAAAAAAAAAATTGGTGTGATTTAGACTGAATTTTTATGGGCATGACACTTGGTATCAGAGCCTAGGTTTCAACATTGGAACCTAAACCCATTACATTTCTCCAAGAAGACCTAATTTTATACATAGATTTTTGTTAAATTTTAATAGTTTTTATAAATAGTGTGATGGATCTTCATTACATTATCAAGGAAATTCTTGTGACCCTTGGGTTCCATCAAATTATTATAATTCCAATTTCGTATAGGATGGAGCACTTTTTGGGATAATTTCGGTCCATAATTCAGCTTAATTGTTCCTCTATAGGAGATAGACTAGGATTATCAAAATATCTTAATAACTTAAGGGGTCAAAGTAACTTGGAAACATGTTATAAGAAGTTCATATAATCTAATATAATGAGTATACCTAGGAGAATAACTTAAAAGGGATATGGACGGATTATGTCCAGTATTGATGAATACATGAATTACAGTTATTTTGACCACATTATTAAGTAAGAATAAGACATGGTTATACACTCAACACGCATCAAGGAAAGCATTAGTTGTGGTAGGATTCACATAATACTTGAATGAAGAATAAATCAAAGTCATGCAAATGCTCAACATTGGAACCACCTACCCTTAACTTGTTCATAATTTAAAACCTTATTATTTATGATGGAAATGTTGTGCTAGCAACTTAAAACTACTTGGGTGGAAACATTTAAGAGTCTGGGATGCATAAATTTTCTGATATGTTCTTTCAACAAGTAATAAGAAATACTTTATCCAGCACATGTTAATAATAGCAGAGTACCCTAGGAGTAAAAATGTAAAGAGTAACTAGCCAAGAGATCGATCAACACATGACAACCCCACCTTGGAAATATGAAAGAAAAGACTAATATAGATGAGTAATGGAAGATTCAACTACCTAGAAATCCCTTCAGATTGCATGAATAAAACTTAAAGGGATTTCTTAAGAATTTGGTTTTATAATACCAATCAATCTTAGTGCGTAATGACTATAATACGATAGTAAAAAATAAATACAATGCATGTGTCAATAGAGTTATTTGGTAAATGAATGTGGAAACCCTTATTGGGATTTACTTCCAAGATGATATGAGGGTCAAGGTGGAAAGGTAACCTAAAAATCCACTTGTGTCCTAATATAGTGTAAGGTAATTATGAATTACCCGGAAGTAGATCTTAGTTATGAATCAATGACCTTCTTGTTATTGTTTTGTAAATAAAGAATATAAATTGTAATGAAACTTTGGACAAACTATAACTATTTTTTTGAGAATATAAAACCTTTGGAGGGACGCGCCTAACCGAGTCCAATAAGATGGGGAGCTTAATCTAAACAAACATAAGTCATGATTTTGAAAATGATTTGTTAAATCTTTATGGATATTCATTAGACTATTAAAGTATGAAATATTATATGTCTTTGCATTATGTGTGAAACTAGGAGGCAACCCTCCTCGTGATTCAATGTAATATGTTTGGAAATGTTGTTTAAAGTGGATATTAAGTGGTAATATTGAGAGTAGTATGGAAACATAATGAAACATATGTATAATAACATAAATTAACTATCAAAATGCCTTTTTTGATGAGTGAAGTCATATGTGAAGTACCCTGTGTGAGTGACTAGTTCAATTAGCTAGAAAATGTAGTGGTGGACATCAAGTGCCAACTCACCAAATAGAACCATTTGAGAAGTTTCTTGAGGGTTGTGATGCTAAATATATTCATGGAGTTGTTGTGCTGGTAACCCCATCTCTAGTCGTTTCTATATTCCTAAAATTTATAGCCTTATAGATGTTGTAATAGAGTTGTTTTATACCTTATTGGCCTAAGTGTGTTGGCCATAAAATGTTGTATAAGAACAGTGATGCATTTCTTGAGATATAAGTGAACCACATTGCAGTGGGAACTTCTCTCTAGGAGAGGAGGATGTTGTAATGTGAATATCATGATTATATGTTCCGACGTAGTAAAAAAACTTATAGAGTAAGTGAGGTTATTATTAGTAATTAGGCAATTGTCTCCTGAGTTTTTATGTGTCTACCCTCTTTCCAAATTAATGTTTTCTTGGAAAAACCTTATTTAGGCAATTGTCTCCTAAGTTTTTTATGTGTCTACCCACCTTCTGAAATAGCAAACTGTTCCATTCTCGTACTATTAGCCTGATTTTGAACTCAATTTTTGATAAAACACCCTATTTTTGTATGATTTAGGTCACATATCCAAACGTCCATGTTCGTCATTCTTACCTGGCAACACAAAGACTGTGTGTCTCACTTCCTGACCCTATGAGGTTTCATCTTGCTGCATGCAATTTTGAGCATCTCATTCATTTACCCGATATTAGGGTAAATCATGGCCTATTGACTGCATTGATAGAGAGATTTCACTCGGAGACTCAGACCTTTCATTTACCGACTGGAGAGATGACTATGACTCCAGAGGATATTTATAGGATATTATGCATTCCATTCCATAGCAGTCAATGTCCTGAGTATGTGAGTTCCAGGTAGATTAGTCTTCATGCCTTTAGGCATCTATTTGGAGATGATACATAGTTGACGGGGTCCATTTACTAGGAGACCCTTGTACAGAGATACGGTCAGATGCATCGTTTAGAGTGCATTATCACTGGGATGATTGGAGAGCTTATTATGCTAGGCCATCAGTAGAATGGCTTTTTGATGGGATGGGCTCCGATGGTAGCTCTTCTGATGGCCACTCCCACTAACCTTTCCTGGGGTCAATGCCTATTGGCCCACATGTTTTCAGAGATGCACGAGGTCATGTATCAGGATTGCAAGAGCTTTTCTTCTGGAGCTCTTGTATTACAGATATGGGCATGGGAGCACATCCTAGTATTGAGACCGGTGTTCCAGTCACAGTGGCAGCCATAGGAGCCAGTGATATATATGTACACTGGCTATGTCACATAGGTCACATGGGTCATACTGAGTACTTTTGACGATGTTTAGATGATATGAAATTTGTGCATTGGAGACCCTACTTGCAGATAGAGGCCTAGCCCACTGCAAGGGAGTAGTACAGTTTTCTTTTTCAGAGTTGGGTACTTATTGGCCAATCTCCCACCATTTTGGAGAGATTTTTGATTACTAGAGTGTGGTGTCATTATGGATGCAGATAGGATGCCCCACAGGATTATACTGCATATGCCTGCATTATTCATGAGATCGGGCTCGAATGGACACAACGGCTCACCTTTTCATTATGTTTAGAGGAGTACAGTGCCATCATAGGTAGAGACTTGGACTACTATCCACAGGTTATTGATGCAGAGGTCATAGATGGATACATTGCTTGGCTAGCTGATCATCCTGTTCATAGATTCTCAGATCCCACTAAGTTGATACCCTCCATGGAGGAGGTGATGGATATTATAGGTACTCCCATTGGATAGGGCCCGAGACCTCAGGTAGTGCATCCTACACCACCCAGACAAAGAGAAATGGCTCCACTTCAGAGACCATCAAGACATATGAGGCCCCCTCATCCTTCTACTTCTATAGCAGGCACATCCACAGGTTCATAGAGATGGAGTAGGGGCAAGAGAGGTCCTTTGGGTAGTCTTGGTTCTACAGATGAGGTTTTAGCAGCTGAGCAGTTTGTAGGTGGCAATGTAGATCCTTCACAGGAAGATACCACTTTTGATCTAGGAGCTGAGGTTAGACACTGTAAGGTGCAAAGAGCAGATACCACTGATCAGCAGCCCGAGTAGCCATAGGACACAAAGATGCCAATAGCTGAGGCCGATCCTGTTGTTCCTCTCACTTCATTAGAGACTATCAGATGTCTCAGAGCTTAGTCCGGGACTTGAAGGTATAGAGTGCTAGGTGGGAGGAGAAGTATTGAGAGGCAGATAGGCAGCACATAAAGCTCTGTGCAGATTTTCACTCAGAGGTTTAGAGATTACAAACAGAGGTGACCCATTAGACCGCACGGGCTTCTTACTGTGTCTGCATACTATGCTGTTGTCCCTACTGTGCAAAGAGTACCCACTTATTCAGATTACATGGTAGCCTCAGAGGGAGCTAGGGCACTGAGAGTAGAGGCTATACCAGATGCACCACCACCTCCTCCACCAAATACTAAGGAGCATTCCGATAGTTGATTCTTTCTCTCATGTTTTGATATACTCTATTCTTTTTTATCACTGATATACTGTGCTAACTCTGATAGCTCTTTGGAGCTCATTCTTTTGTACATTGTGCCAGTAGTGCACCCCTGACACATTTCAAGATTTTTTTTTATATACATGAGATCGATATGTTGGTTGTGACTTCATTTGTACTTGTCATGGTTTGATTTATGATGATATCATGCTATGCTTATGCTATGATTAGTGTAGAATGTATGTATGGATTAATGCAATGCAATGCAATGATTTCTTTCATATGTATGGATGTTATGTAAATGTAATTGATTATGAAAAAGATGTATGTATGATTTATGCTTATGCACTGGGTGTAGTGTAATGTAACAAATAGTAATGATATGGGATGCAAATGCAGCGATACACATGATATGTTTTTGCAGGCTGATGAAGACAAGTACTCAGTCTTATGGCAAAAGGATATTTTAACCCAAGAGAGTTACTGCTTGCGATTCAGTGAACAGGCCTTCAAGTGAGACTCAACTCTCGTTGGATATGAAGAATTGATTTGAATAATCATTTAAGCATTGAAGTGTTTCCAAACATTTTTGAGATCATGCAGACATGAAAAAATGCAAACAAACATGCCAAATGAAATGCAACCTAGGACCTAGGACCTACTCACTGATCATGTGTTGATTTGTTATCATCATTGAACTTTTAGGTAATCGGATAAATCAATACAATGCCCACTAGCTATGAAACCGTAGACATATGAATATCAATTTGTATGCGCAATAATCAATACAACACCCACTGGCTAGGAAACCATGGACATATGAATATTGATTTATTTTTTAGAATGTCAGATTAGATATAAGCACCAAGGCACAAACACCAGGATGACCTAAATATCATGTCCATTTTGATATAGCAATTTGTATAAGCATCAAAACATAAACATTGTGATGACCTGAATATGCCTTGCATTTAACATACACATCAAACAATCAAGAGATCATACTAAATCCAGTCTAAATTACCTGTAGTGACCCTTTATCATTCACATCCTTAGGTAAGATCGCGTTCACAATAGGAGAAAGAACTCACTCAAAAAGATAATAGTTAGATCAAACTTCCGCATGGCCATCCAATTCAAGATAGAGGCTCTTACAGTCGGACACCATTTCAATCCAAAATTTCCAAAGTTGTTAGATTTTCACATACAAGAAGAAGACAAAGAAAATATTATGCCCCCAGTCATCACTCTCTAAATCCTATGATGGACATCGTCGAAGAGCTCAAAGGGACACAATATGCGAATCAGTAAGCATATAAGGAGATAAAAGCATGTAAAAAGAACAGATTGTTTTCAGTTGAGTTTTGATGTTTGATTGCGTTGTTGTAGATGCAAAAATCCTTTCTGGAGACAAGACTGACTGATTGAATCAAATGAAGCTTCAAAGGACTCTGACTAGATATGATACGTCTAAGATACATTGGAGGCCATAGGATATGACATTGATTGCCTCCAAGTGTTAAACATTGATAGGATACAAACGCTTGAGTTGATTGGTGTACAGACTGACTTATTGAGAACTAGAATGCAGAAACAAATCGGGAGATATGTACAAACTAAAGCAAGACTGAAAGCTGGAAAAGACCAAGATTGCACTAATAGATGGAGCATTTTGAAACAAGTGGCACCCATTTGCTAGGTTTTCACCATCTTGGCAGAGATTCTATTTTTGCTACCAAGGCGTCTATTTCTAGGTTTTCACCAAGGCACTTGTTTTTTTTTTCTCATTTTTTTGTATTTTTCATTTTTTCAATATTTTTTGTACTTTTGATATTTTTTGATTTTTTTGTGAATCATCAAGGTGCCTATTGCTAGGTTTTCACAGGAATTTTTTAGATTTTTTAGATTTTTTTAAGGACATTTTACCATAGACTGAATGCCTTAGGCATAGAATTTCTTCAGATGGAGGACGTTGATTGGTTCTCAGAGCTGTTCTCCTTTAGTCATTGAGAGTTGATAGGCACCAGAGCCAAAAGTAGCAGTGATAACAAAGGGACCCAACCAATTGGGTTCAAACTTCCCCTTGCATTCTCGATGGGATTGATTTTTAGGATTTTCTCTCAAGACTAGATCACCAACTTGAAATTCTCTATGTCTGACTTTCTTGTTGTAGCCTCTAGATATTCTCTTCTGATATACTCTAAGATGATCATATGCTACTTGTCTGTGTTCATCTAGTAGTTCAAGTTCTTGCAACCTAGACACTCTATAGTCATCATCAGTTACTAGACCATGCATTCTGATTCTTAGTGATGGGATTTCAACCTCAATAGGTAGTACTGCTTCAGACCCATAAACTAAAGCCAAAGGTGTAGCCCCAGTAGGTGTTTTGATACTTGTTCTATAGGCCTAGAGAGCTGGATTGATCATTAGATGCCAGTCTCTTCCTATTTTATTAACTGTACGATGCAAGATTTTCCATAGATTTTTGTTAGAGGCCTTAGTTTGGCCATTCCCTTGAGGATAGTAGATAGAAGACCAATGTTGGGTGATCTTAAATTTGGCACATAGATCATCTAGGTCTTTGTTCTTGAATTATCCATCATTATCTATGATTATGGAATGAGGTATCCCATATTGGCATATGATATAGTTCAATATGAGCATAGATATTTTCTTTCCTGTTGCTTGTGTCAAAGGGACTGCTTCGACCCTTTTTGTAAAATAATATATAGCTGTGATTATATGGGTATGTCCATTAGAAGAATGAGGATAAATCATCCTGATAAGATCAAATGCCCATTGATGGAAAGGCCATTGTGTTGTAAAGGGGATTAGATCCCTCCCTGGGGCATGAATTAAGTTGCCATGCACTTGGCACTTTTGACAATTCTTAGCAAACTTGATAGCCTCTTTCTCCATTTCAGGCCAATAGTACCCAGCCCTAATAAGTTTTTGAGCTAGTGTTAAACTGTTTGAGTGTGACCCACAAATACCATCATGGACTTCCTCTAATGCACGTTGAGACTCTTCCCATTCTAAACATCTAAGTAGCATACCATCTAGACCTCATTTGTATAGATCATTACCAATGATGACATATCAGAAGGCATTTCAAATAAGGTATCTCTTTTCATGGTGGTTGAAGGTATCAAGAATGATTTGGTCTTGGAGATAGGAAAATAGGTTTTTGTATCTGTATGAATCATGACCTAAAACAGTGCAAATCATGCGGGTTTCAGGGGAATTGTATGCAAGATAAGATAGAGCTTCCACCAGGAACTTGTAGCGTAGCTCATGTTTAGGCTGCTGTAATAAAGTAGACAGTGTTTCCATTGCATCGACAACCTTGTTCTCCATTCTAAGAATTTGTTCAAATGTGATAGATATGAAATATTTCTTTAAATCATCTACCATTCTCTTGTAAGGAATGATTTTTTCATCTTTAGTTTGGTACACATCATTGACTTGATGAATAACAAGTTGAGAGTCTCCATGAATGTGTAGCTCTGTCACTCTCCACTAAATTGCTAGTTTCATACCATTCAAAAGGGCCTCATATTCTACAATATTGTTTGTGCAAGGAAATTTTAATCTGAATGCTTTTGGGATTGAGTATCCTTGAGGAGTTATGAACAATATGCCTACTCCAGATCCATTCTGTGTATAGGAGCCATCGAAGAATAACTGTCATTCTCTAGAAGAAAGATTCATGATAGAGGAATCTGGAAATTCCATTTGCATTGGTGTAGTATCAATCATAGGTGCATCTACTAATTGATCAGTGATAACCTATCCTTTTATAGCTTTTGTTTCCACATATTCAATGTCAAATTCACTTAAGAGCATGACCCATTTAGCTAATTGACCTGTGAGGGCAGCTTTACTTAGCAGGTACTTTAGTGGATCAATCTTGGCTACCAATTGAGTGGTATGAGCTAACATGTAATGTCTCAGTTTCTATGATGAAAAGATCATAGCTAGACAAGCTTTCTTGATCATTGAATAGTTCTTCTCATAGGCAACCAATGTTCTACTGATATAGTATATAGATCTTTCCCTTTTGTTCTCATCGTGCTATGCTAGCAATGCCCCCAGTGATGTATCTATTGCAGAGACATACAAGATCAATGGCTTCCCATGAATAGGAGGCATCAAGATAGGAGGATTCAATACATACTTCTTGGTATGGTTAAATTTTTTCTCACATTCTTCATTCCATGCAAAGGCCACACCTTTATGTAATGTTTTTGTAAAAGGATGTGATATGTCTGCTAGCTGTGATATGAATCTTCTAATATATTGAAATCTTCCTTGCAATGTCCTCATCTGACTGATAATCTTGGGAGGTTGCATCTCTATTATAGCCTTGAGTTTAGCTGGATCAACTTCAATGCCCTTCTTTGAAACTATGTATCCTAAGATCTTTCCAGAAGTGACACCAAAAGCACACTTCTTAGGATTTAGTCGGAGACTAAACTTTTCCACTCTGTTTAGGATCATGCTCAAGTCCTTTAGATGTTTAGTTTGAATCATAGATTTTGCTAAGGTATCATCAACATAATTTTCCACAGTTCGATGCATCATGTCATGGAAAATAGATGTCATTGCCCTTTGATATGTAGCACCAGCATTTTTAAGCCCAAATGGCATGACATTCCAACAGAAGGTACCCCATGCACATGTGAAAGTAGTCTTCTGTTGATCATCAAGAGCAATTTTTATTTGATTATATCCAGAGAAACCATCCATTAAGGGATACATCTTGAAACCCACAGTCATGTCCACTATCATATCAATGTTGGGTAGTGGAAAATCATCCTTAGGGCATGCTCTATTAACATCTCTAAAATCTATGCACACTCTAATTGAACCATCTGGTTTAGAAATAGGTACAATATTGGAAATCCACTCTACACAATCAATAACTCGGATGAATCCAGCTTTCAGGAGCTTCTCTAACTCAGCTTTTACCAAGAATGCAACATGAGGATGCATCTTTCTCAATTTTTTCTTGACAGGTTTGACATTTGGAGCAATAGATAAATGGTGCATGATAAGATTAGGATCCAATCCTGGCATATCTAAGTATTTCCATGCAAAGTTGATCTTCTTCTCTGTTAGGAATGCAGTAAATTTTTGCTTCTCTTCTTCTGATAATGATTGTGCTACATGTATCAATTGTGGTTCCTCTGTTGTACCCAAATTGATAGATTGAGTGGGCTCAATTAGAACTGGAGATCTATCCTATAAATGAATCAAAAGGACATTAAATATCTCATCCTTAGGTGCCTCAGAGAGGTTTTCACCTTCAGATACATCTTTTATTTTTACTTTTGTAGGTTCTGAGATTGCCACAAAGTGGTTTTCACCCTCAGAACTCTTTTTCTTTTTATTCTTATTTTTCTGACTAAGATATTTGATGTCTGACTCGGTCATGCTGACGCTTGGTTCACTAATGGAAGTATTCATAGGCTCAACTGCATTTAGGTAGCAAGCAAGGGCATAGTTATTCAGGAAGGTATAAATATCATGGCTCGGATTTGTGGGGGTTTGATCAATAAGTTCTAGATATTGGATAGTCAAAGTGGGGAAGGATTGGGAAATAGTGTTTATGGATATGGATATGTCATCATTGGTCCTAACCTGACACTCAAGTTCAAAGGTGATATTACAACTTAGGACATTCAATTCATGAATAGGCTCAATGTCATCATGGGAGTCCAATTCTACCATAGGTGGATCAAATTCGATAGGTTCATCATTTCACTCTAGACTTACATTGGGATTAGGTGCATATTGGTGAATAACATCAACATGTTTCTTTGTAATAAGCTCATCTTCATCTAGTTCTTGAATGGCTCCCCATTCATAGTCATTTGATTCAGGTTCTGATTTAGGATCTCTAGGAAATCTTAGAACATGAGTAAGGTCAAGGTGAATACCCCAAGAGGGGTTACCCTCAGTTTTTTATTTGAATTCATACTCATGGGAATCAATTTTAGAATAAGTACCACCTTCTTCCTCTTGATTGTTTTCAAGATTAGCTGGTTCTTGTGTTGCAACTATCTCTTGATTGATAGTAGGTTCTTGTGTTTCTACTACATTAATTCTTTTGATTGGATCATCTTCATCATCAAGAAGGTCTTTGATCTCCTTAGGAAATTTTTCATAGGGGATGAGTTCTGAGCTATGTGAATCACTATCTGATAGTTTTGTGTCTTCTTTCTTAAGGAGAGGTTCTCCTGGTGCGATCTGCTCTATGACATGAGAGCAATTACCTTTGAGGTGATAGGGTTTCTTCTTAAAGCCTAAGCCAACTTTGTCTTTATTTTCTCTACCAGTATGTGGGAGATGTGCCATGAGACATTTCCCTCTGACTCCTAGAGGTCCTTGACCTAGATATCCCATTTAGCTATCAATTTATCTCCTAGACCATACGACTTAGAAGGGAGTTTGGATATTGTAGAGTCACTAGTTTGAACAACTTGAGGTTCAGGTTCATCTTTGTATAGCCATGATAGCATAGCTTCATTCTCTTCAAACTCTTGCTTGGATACTTGTTCTACCACAAAATTCTTTTTATATGCTTCAAGAGGTTCTTTAGAGTCTAGTTTGGACTATTTCAAAGATTGCCCATAAGACTTAGGCGAGATAGGGAGAGATGTCAAAGATAAGACTGGCTCTATAATATATTCTCCCATCCCATTTTCTTTGATATTAAACTCTTTTGCCAGATCTTCCATTTTAGCTGTGGATGCTTCTTTAGTTGGTTCAATGGAAGATTCTTTGTTATTAGGCACAAGCTTATCTACACTGTCCTTCAAGGTGTTGCAAGTTATATTCAGATCTGCGGTGATAGTAACCTCTACTCCTTCATAAGGAAACTTTAAACATTGATGGTATGTAGAAGGAATATCTTGCATTTCATGTATCCATGGTCTCCCTAAGAGGATTTTGTAGGCCAAAGGTAGATCAAGCACTTGACAAATGGTATCTTTGATAATCGGACCCACTCGGATGGGTAAGACAATGGTGCCTTTAGAAGATCATTCTTGTTCATCGTAGGCTTTTATGGTGAATTTTGTACCTGATCTGTAGACACAACACTTCAGTAAAACATTAGATGTTTGCAAAAATGAAATCTGCAATGAATTGGAAGCTAAACTAACCAGGCGATTTACTACCTTCTAATAGCTGCGAGTATGATGTTCTCAGATTGTTATCAAGATTAGTGACCTTGACGACACCTAAATGAAGGATTTGAATGCAAAATTGATATGAAATATGAATGCAATTAATCTATATTTTTGGATTTTAGATGCAATAAGATGAAAACTGATATGAATCCTAAGCTAGATGAAATTGATCTATGATATGCAAATTAAGCTAACAATGATATGCAAAAACAAGATTGATCTCACAAAAATGTTGATTCGTAAGAGCTTTGATTCTCCAAATTCCAATTCTCCAGTGTGATTGTGCAACTCTTGAATTGAATTTTATAGCGTAAGTATGCAAAATTGTGGATGATTTGTGAAGAGCTAAGCCTTGATTTTATAGAAATCTAGGGCTTTGGAGGTGCATGGGAAAAGCCATAAATCACTCTTGATAAACTCAGGTTGATTTTTGAGTTATCAAGAAATAACAGATAATTAAGTCACAAAAATCATGCAAAAACATAGTTGAACTTGAATTAGAAGTTTAGATCAACTTTAAAACTCACAAAGGATGTTGAGTTTCCAAAAGCTAACAACTTGCATTGATTTTTTAATTTGGAGTTTAACTGGTCCTTTTATGTGCACATGGATAATTATGAATTAATAAATAAATAAAGTGATTTATTCTCAACTTAACTAATTTTGGAAATTAAAACAATTGATTTATGGGTTAATCAATCATTTAATCAAACTTTATTCAAAATTACAATATTAAAAATTGACAAAATGATTTAATTAATCAAATAAAATATTTAATCAATTATTTGTAAGCCTTTGGATTTATCATCAAAATTAAATATCATAATTAGGAATAATGGAATTAAATTCAATTAAATAATTAAGTGGCCAAATTAAATCTAATTAATTAAATATCCAGAATAATCAATTAATCAAACTTTAGGATAAATATGATTTATCGCCAAATAATTATAAAATTAAAGATAATTATGATGATTAGGAATATTACTAGGAATATTCTCCGATACAGAATTTAAGATAATCAATTAGGATTCGATGATGTTCAGATGTGCCTTTGGTTAGGACTTCGATGTTGATTTCATTCGATATGTCGATGTAGGAGGTTAATGAACTTATAGCCCATTTTTGGGGTATTACAACCTTCACCTATATATGTTAACGGCATCTCATACACTATAAAGTGATTATATATTTTTTCCTTTGATAGGAGTACAATTTCTTGTTGTCATATTGATCTTTTGAGTTCTTGTATTTTTCATTAAGCCTCTAGATCTTGGATGACTATCCTCATAACAATACCTTAATTGATATGACATCTCCATTACTAGGTTAAATTTTTTATTGAAACCTTAGAATAGATGTGTGTAATTTATTCTAGAAAAATCAATTTGTCATCATTAATCTTTAAAAAAAACTCTAGAAATGTATGCAATGAGAAAGGGGCACTTAGTTATACATTTCCAACTAATAAATGTGCACTTCAATTTTAAAATTTTAAGGAAGTTTTAGACTTTCATTAATGTTGGATGTGAATAATGCCTCATATTTGAACTACAAATTTATGAGAATCTAAATTTGAGTCTTGTAAACTACATTGGTTTTGTGGGATCAAATATCTCAGTTTGAAAATGTTTTTTCTCCTACTCGTGTATGTGTATCATGACTTTATAGATTCAGGGTCAATTTTTACTTTTCAGGTATATTTTAAGTTATAGTCTAAACAATTATATACTAGGAAGCTAGGAGTAGAGTGAACACATACCTATCATTCAAAATTTGGCTAGACCCATTCGAAGCATTGTACAGGAGTATCATTAAAGATAATTAATGAATTAGGAATCAAACCTTTAAAATGCATTGAATTATGAACTAAAGCAATTAGTTGTGCTAAATATTTTGATGAAACTTTATAAGAGAGTGAGAAACATCATTCTAGTCTTATACATGACTATATGATTATTAGTGAGAAGACTTATTATGATAGTTTTATATCAAGAATTGAAGAAGATAAGGGCATTTTAAAAGCTTTATGAAGACACTCAATTTCTTATGTCTAGTAGTCTCCTCTCATTGTTCATAACTTATCATTGGTACATGACATGTATTTGATATCTTTGCATGAGTATTTATCATGTTCTAACTCATTTCTTGGGTTGAGTATGATACACAAATCACATATGCCATTGTAGATTTTAGTAAACTATGTATGATTCTTGTTATGTTCTAATGCAATAATTTATGTGTTATCCACATATTATTTGTGTGAGTGCATGTGATTACGTGATTGATCATTTCTCAATGTAGAGATTTAGGCCTTACAGTTCGATATGGTTGTGTGGTGTTGAACTCTATTAGGGATAACTAGATTATGGATGTGTTTGGAAGAGTGCAAATTTAATTACTTGGTTTTGATTTGGCATGCCTTCATGGTAATATTTATATGAAATATGTAATTTGTGAATGTGTGAATTTTGTAATGAACGGTATATAGTCCTAATTTTGGATGAAGGTTTTATATTACATTTTTGGTTATCATTATATGTTATGGTTTGATATTGCCTTTTGAAATGTAATCTTATGATATGTGGTCATCTTGATATGTTATGTGGATGTAGTTGTGTTGCCCTACTAAAATTGGAGACTAGGTTTTTCCAATTCACTAAAGGTAGCATCATTGACCTAGCTTCTTGCATGTGACTTAGATTAGTTATAGGGTCAACTATTGGATAATGAATACTTCTCAATCCTATTTTGGGAAAATTTTCTAATTTTAAGTTATTCCCCTTTGTCTACCTTTCCTACCCATTAGCTCATTTTGGAGATTTAAAAGTATCCACTCTTTTGTGATGCAATTTGTACAAACAACTAGTAGATAGTTTTGTTGGTTGAGACCCTATATCTCCAAATAGAGTTTCCTCCTAATGAAGCAATTCTAGAGTTTGGATGACATTCCCAAATCCTCTTGGATGTCAGTTGAGTCACCTTAGGACGTGGAATGAAGTGGCATGGCTTAGTTGACGAAGTAAGCATGATATCCTAGATGATTTGCTGAATCATAGAACCTTCTATGACTTTACATACGATTCACAAATACCTTTTCAATTGATTTATGTTGCCTTTATATTATAGACGAGAGCATAAATTTTAAAGATTATAATGTAAAAAATGAATAGAAAATTTACTTGTTGACGTTTGCAATTAGATTGGGTAGAAGAAAGATAATTTTTAACGTGTATTCAATAAAGAATGATTGCATTTGGTAATTTAAAGGAAATTCAACAATTGCTAGCAAACCCTAATGAATATGGATCTAAACATGACAACAAACAGAATGATTTCATACTTATTATAAATGTAATCTTAGTCCATTGAATTCAATCACTTTTCAAATTAATGACAGCATATTAACATATATAAATGTTAGATATACTTTCAACTCCAACAAAACATAATTGTAAGAAAATGAAGATAAAGACCAGACACATTTTTAACACAGAAATACAATAAAAAGACCCGAATCGCATATCCAAAGTTTGAGTTGGCGGGCGTGACAATCTTTGGTTTACAAGAAGACAGCTGCCAGTCGTAAGAGTGGATTCAATGGCAGGTGTGCATTTTTAATCACACGTCATTTTTCTGACGCTTTGGATTGTTAGATGACGTTTTGCGCGTTCAAACCAGCTTGGATAAGGATTATTATTGTCTTCAGAAAGTTTCTCCACTCTATCGGATTGAAGCGAATGAAGTATGCCATATTCTCCACAAACATCGAATTGACGGCATTGGTTAAATTCAAGGTCCCGACATGAAAATCTTTTGTTTTTTCCTTACACAGATATGGCTGTCATTTTTCCCAGTCCATTCAATCGAAATTGCGAGTAGCCCTTTATCTCAAAATAGTTGAATGGGAATCTCTTGCAATACATAAAGGGAAGCTCTTGCAGGTGAGCTGTCAATTGAACCTCTAATGAATTGATGTCTTAGCCGCAACATAGTTTACACCTTATTACTTATCAACACCACAATTACCCACATACACCTTGCGATCAGTTTCGCTTCAATAAACTACACAATCACTTATCGACTTTCCATGCCCTTTCAAAATTAGCAATTCGATTTTGGCGTGTAATGGGTAAGTCAAAGAGATTTGGAAGATCATGGAAAAAGTTTTTTTATTAGTTATATACTTTTGTTTAGTATGTGGGTTCAATTGGTAGGTCATATAGCAAGTAGTGTTGTTTGTTGAAAAGAAGTGTAATGGGTAAGTCAAAGAAATTTGGAAGATCATGAAATAAGTTTTTTTATTAGTTACATACTTTTGTTTAGTATGTGGGGTCAATTGGTAGGTCATATAGCAAGTGGTCTTGTTTGTTGAAAAGAAGTTTCAATAGATATAATAGTGATAACTTCAAATCAACTATGCATTCACTTAGAAGTATCCAATCACAACTCGAATAAAACCTCAAAATAATGAAGATATATGAGGCTCCATTACCAATAGAATCATGTTCTGTTTGGAGTAGGGAGAGAGGGAGAGAGATAGGATGGAAAGATGAAGAGATTGATTGGGAAGATAGGAAGATAGAGGAATATATATCTATATATATATATATACACACACACACACACATAGATATACCCCTCTAAAAATCCTCTCTCAGTATCTCTCCTTCAACTTTCTATTTACTTTTGCTTCTTGATATTCATCTCTAACTCTATCTTCTTGTATCTTCTCCCTCTATTTTTTCATCTTTCTACCCCATCTCTATCCCCCCACTCTCTCTCCCTCTCTCCCTACTCAAAATATAACATCATTCCATTAGTAATGGAGCTTGATATATCCTCCTAATTTCTAGAGGGTTTATTCGAGTCATGATTGGATCCTTCTAAGTAGATGCATAATTGATTTGAAGTTATTTCTTCTACATTTCAACTTATTTTGCATAAAAAACATCATTTTCTATACAACCTACTAATTGGCCCCACATGCTATACAATAATATGTAACTAATCTTTTTTTTCCATTTTTAATCTTACAAATCTCTTTGACATACCCATTAATGATAAACAAAGGGCATGAGAAGTCAAGAAATGATTACGTAGCTTATTGAAGTGAGAATAATTGCATGACATATGTGGGTGATTGTGGTGTTCATAAGTAATAGAGTGTAAACAATGTTATGGCTAAGACATCAACTCCATCAATTCAATAAAAAATTTATTGGCATCTCAGCTTCAAGAGATTCCTTTTATTTATTGCAAAAGATTTTGATTATTTTGAGATAAAGGGTTGTTTATAGCTGAACGTGGACCTCTAATCCAACCATTGACAAAACATAGTCATTGCTCACAAATCAATTTATGAAAATGAGTATGAATTACTCAATTCATAAATTCATAGTGAATCGACCTATTGCCGCCTAATTAGTTGGGGTGTTAAATTACTCTCAAATTGGAGAGCCAACAACCATAAGACCAAGCTAATATGGAGGATTTAAAAGCATGAAAGATGAAATTAATCTAATATGAATATGCAATTTAATATAAAAATGAAGATGCAATTACACTAAGAACTTGAAAGAAATGTGCAAATTAAACTAATAACAATAAGCAAATTATGCTAGTAATGAAGATGTAAATAATACTAAATGAGAATTAAGCTAATTGCAATGAAAGCATGAAAATATGAAGATAGTTGAGACTAAAATCGACTATAGTTTAGTTACTCTCCAATTGCTCTCTTTTTTGAATGAGGAAGAAGGTTCATTAAATAGACAAACCCGGGGAGGGAATGAAGAGGTTCTTGAAATGAAACCATTGACTCTTCATTCCCCTTTGAGACAAATATTGAAAGAATTACTTAATTAAAAGAATGCATTTTTGCCACATATGGGTGACCTTTCAAGTTATTTGAATTATTAATTCAAATAAAGGTGTCCATTCAAATAACTAAATAATATTAATTTCTTTATGTGTATTAGCTAAAGGGGGTAGATTTTTAATTTAATTTAAAGCACTTAGGACTTTAGAATTGAATCAAATTATCATAGGGATTATTTAGCTAATAAAGTTGAAAACTTAGGAATTAATTATAGTGTGAGATTAATGCAAATTAGGGTTTTTGCAATTGACATCTAGTCAAATAAAGTCAGGTAGGAGAGAGAATTACCTAGCAAAGTAGGACTTCGATGATGCAAAAAATTGAGGAATTCACCAAAATTGATTGAAATTGTCAGGTGCCAATTTTGGGGTATTACATTTGCCCCTCTTTGAATCGATGTATGAATAGCGCGTTGATTCAAAGAATAGTCTGATGTGACAGATGAGAAAAGATTTTGGAAGTCTAGGTTAGATTGCTAAGACACCGATCAAAAAGAAGCATGATTCTCTGAAGTCTAAGTTAGATTGCGAAGACAACGGTCCAAAAGAGAACCGAAATCAAGGTTAGATTGCTCCAATACCGATTGAGCAAATGATGAAAATTGCAGATTTAGGACTAATCTCTAGAATCAGGGTTAGATTTCCCCAATACGAAGCTTAGCCCTCTGAGACCCATGTTAGATTACCCAAATAACGGTCCAAAAGATATTTCGAGAGCCATCTCCAAAATGAAGGTTGACTCTCAAGAATTAGGGTTAGATTGTCCCAATACCTAATGAGATTTCGAGAACCATCTCTAGAATTAAGCTTGGCCCTTGAGGATTCAAGTTAGATTACTCAGATACCTAAGAGATAGATGAAAAGATAACAAGATGTGAGGCACAAAGATGCCCCTAGCAATGAGAACTGGTGATTCAGATCAGACTGATTCAAGACTTGATTTGCCAAGATTCAATGATGCAATCATCTTGCCCCCTCCAGATTGAAATTGAAAGATGACACATCAGAAAGATGATTGACAGCAAGAGGTTGCAGATAAAGATAAGATTGAAGATCTAGAAGAATTCAGAGCAGATTAAGGAAGCATCAAGAAGATGCAGAATCGATTTGGAGTGATCAGGAGGTCCTGTTGACTAAGTTTGACCATGTTGACTAGAGTTGACTAGAGTTGATTTTCATGAAAAGAGTGAAGATGTAGGAAAATGATGAAAAGATGAGAATCTGGCAAGAAAATGATGCAAGTTGAAGGCTAATTGCACAAGCATTCGATCCCAAAGGATCCCAGAATTTAAAACACAATTTTGAGTCATTTAGAGATGTTAGATTTCAATTTCAATCCTAAAAATGGATTCAGAATGGTCGATTTAGCCAAGTGTGCAATTCTTGCGCAAAACAGAGTACTTTTGAAAATCAGGTCAAAAGCTATATAAGGCCCAGAGGGGTCATTTTCAATTCATTATTCACTTTGTCTTGTTGTGATTTGAGAGCTCTGAGCAAGATGGAGGGAGTTCCTATGCACACACACCATTTCGAGCACTCCTGATGACACGCCCGACCACCAAAGTATGACATACTTGTGAGCAAGAGCAAGAGATCAGAGAGCTACAAGAGGAGCTAGCACGGTCATGACTAGAGACTAGATATGAGGCCACTCAGGTAGCCTATTATTATGCAGCATATGTCAGGGTTGTTCCAGATCTGTTAGAGCAGGTGCCTTAATTTTTTGAGTACGTTGGAGCACCTCAAGGACCTCCACCATAGGCACCTTCATAGGCACCACCACAAGCACCTCCACAATGACCTATGCCTCCTCCCTAGAGACCAATGCCACCTCCATAGGCACTAGCATAGGCACCACCATAGTAGGCTCTTCCACCTCCACCTCCTCCAGGTGGTAGTGGGTCATGATGTGTATATTATTGTTGTAGCCCATTTTTGATACTGTTCTCAAGTAGCACCATCTTTTGTATATGACATTGATTCAACTGATATATATATGAAATTGACATTTGATATCATTGCACTTGTTTATATATTGCTTTAATGTTGATGTTTGATGAGATTTTTCCTAGATGATATAGATGTATGGATTAGATATGTATGAGGTGCACATACTTTCCTTTATGATATGAATATGCACATGTTTAGATGCAATAATAGATGGTAGATGTATATGCATATAATGGATGGAAAATGTAATGTATGATTTGATTTATGCTTATAATGGATGCACATGTATATAGATATGTAAAATGTATGCATATGGATTTATGATAATGCATATGGATCCACAACCTCAACTCAGCTACCAATGCTCAGGCTTCTCCTACCGAGTGTTGCATCCATCAAAGGCATTAGTGAAAACTTCCTATCACTCTTCTCAATGGTAAAGACATTCTTCACACAATCATACATAGCTTTGCAATCCAATTGACAAGGTCTACTGAGTAATATATGATAGCTATCCATATCCACAATGTCACATAACACAAGATCCTTATATTGGCCAATCTGAACATCAATGAAGCATTGTTCCCTTACTTCCAAAGCATGATCATCTTGCAACCAACCAATCCTATAAGGACGTGGATGTTTCATTCTATTCAAACCAAGTGTCCTAACCATGTCTTTAGCAATAAGGTTATCAGTACTACCACTATCAACAATAACATTATAGAGTTTACCTCCAGACTTGCATCAAGTCTTAAACAAATTACTCCTCTGACAAGGTCCATCCTTTGTATCAAGCAATATTCATCGAAGCAGCAAGTTCTCAGATTCAGGTTCATTCTATATGTTTTCATTCACCACAGCATTTCGTCGGTCAACCTTCTTCTGTGTACACTCAAAAGAATGGTGTCCTTCCTCTCCACAATTATAGAAAGTACCTTTAAAGATAACTTTACCTGTCTTCTTCTTAGGTTCCATAGGTTTCTATTCATCTTCTGCATCAGTCAGTTTATCCTTTGCTAAATGATCAACTTTGTCCTTTCCTCAGGAGTTACTATGTTGTTTCCTTTTCAACTTATCTTTTGCCTTCAAAGCATACTGATAATCATCTTCAAAAGAATTAATCTTCAGCATACCAAGCTCATCCTGAATATTGAATCTCAGACCATTCACATACCGAACTACCTTTTCCTTACCAATCTCTCGATGTCTAGACCAAATAGTAAGTTTGTAGAACTCCTTAGTATAATCTTCAATAGACAAATCCTTTTGTTTCAGATTCTGCAACTTCATAAACAAGTCAAGGTCATATTTAATTGGTATGAACTTAGCTTTCAGTTTTGTCACCATCAACCTCCACCGATTGATCTTCATTTCACCTTCATCTTCTTGGTCTCTTAGTAATTCTTTCCACCAAAGAGAAGCATGTCCTTTCAACTTTGTTTGTGCCATCCTCACTTGAAGAGGATCTTCAATTTCTTCCAACTCAAAGAAATCTTCAAGTTCACTGATCCAGTCAACCAAATTCTCAAGTTTCAAATTATGAGAGAAAGTAGAGACTTCCATCTGATAACTACCAAACTTAGTAGTAGATCTAGGCAACTGAGCAGTTTTGTCTTCACCAGATCTATCCCTCCAGCCATCACCACTAGATCTAGCAGGTTCAAATTCTTTAGCAGCTTCTTCATAGCCATCCTTAGTACTAACATTCTAAGGAATACCAGTAACAACTCTCATGATCTCGACGACCATGTCATTTTTCATCAATTCCATCTCAGATCTAAAATCTGATTTTACTTTCTCTGTAATCCTAGATTCCACAGTATCATAGAGATCTTGAATAACTCTAGGGTCTAATCTTATTAGAGGAATCCTTAAAGATAAGAGAAATCCTCTGCAACAAACCCTCACTAATTACCTTGTGACAATTTCTAGATTGCATGTAAGTCAGATCACAATCTGCAATATTGCACAACAACTAGGGCACAATTTCACAAGTTCAGTGCCATAGATCTACAACCAAGATCACAAGATCTTTCCTCTAACAAGATCAACTCGCAAGATCAGCATTGGTAGGTCAAACTTCTGCTTCACAAGATCAACATTCACTCCAATAGGAACAAAACTTCACTCTGATACAACCTAACATAGATCAAGGGATGGTGGATCCAATTAAGCACAGTCCAAACCTTGCAACTAATCAGAACAACATAGTGGAATACTCATAATGCAACATAAATAATTTTTTAACTCTAATTTTCATTAACATGCCTAGCTGTAAGGCCTTCTGGGTTAGGGCTAGTTACAACCAGTAAACAATTCTGCAAGATCCACAACAGATCCAATACAAACTCAAGCTAGTTCAGCTCTGAAGACAATCAAAAGCTGATGGAAACCCTAAGGAAGATCTAAATTTGAGCTCACAAGCCTCCAAGAAATCTCCTTGTTCGCTAGTATGCAACCATTAGCTCCAATTTTACAAACTATTTGATAGGAATTAGATCTGCAAGTTCATGGAAACACTTTTCCACAACTTCACCAACTCTAGCTTCATTAGCGCATCTCTAAGCTTATGCCACTTACACTACCATCGAGCACTGTCTCTCTCAAACATCTACCCCAAGCTCCCATTAAATACTAGTCATCATCCACAAAGCGGCAAGATGAAACCCCAAACCCTTCCTAACAAATATTAAATGTCATACAAGTCGGCTTACAAAATGTATACAAACATTTAATTCAGCATTTTGACCTCTAGATCCACTTAGGAGAATCCAACAAAAGATACAAATAATAAATGCACCAAGTCGGCCCAACAAATCACACAAAACTTCAATTAGCAAGCCAGAACTACCGAGCAATAGTGAAATAATCAAGTCAGCTAAAAATCACTAAGCACTAGTGTTGACCGAGCACCGTAGGCATGACTAAGTAACACATTCATCGAGTGCCAGAGACTACCGAGTTCCTTCAGTGACCAAAATTCTTTAATGACCAAGGCCGTCGATCAAGGCTACAACCGAGCAAAATCGGCCAAAACAAAAACACTTATGCAGTTTCACCGAGCACACAGAATGCCCCTGCCTCAAACTTGGATGCCCCTGCATCACATTATAACTCTAAAATAGTTGGATTTAAACGCATATTGTCTCTCTAGTGACAATAGTTGGGACTAAAGAAATATTGTCTCTTTTGTTTCATATTGTCTTATAGAGACATTTTTTAAAGACATATTATAAGAGACTCAGTTAAAGGCAATATTTGAGACAATACACAACTTTTTTTTTGTCTCAAGTTAAGATAATTTATTAAGAATTTATCTCAAAAATTATCTTTAAACCTCCCTCTATGTCGTAGTAATTATCTGCAATTTCATTGCAATCTCAAAATATACATGAAAATATATTCTATGACCTTTATATCCCATTCTTTTCATAATTTTTAAACCGCATTATCTTCAAAACAACCAACAAAATTTGCATAGTCAAGTACAATATCATCATGTTGCTCAAAAATAGTTTTAGAAAAATCACAATTACCAAATGAACAAGATATATCATTTGGTCCACATGAAACAACACAAACTAATTGTCTTCACTATAACATTTTATTGCATGCTACTAGTTATTCATTCTTTTGTTTCAATTTTAAGATTTCTTTTATTTATAAATTCTTTCTCTATTTTAATATCTCTAGTTCTTAGTCCAAATCACCATTTATCGTACTCACCTTATAAAATAATTTTCCCCTTTTCTAACTTTTCAGTTTTCTTATTAACTTTTTCTATTTTTTCCAAGCTTATCAGTTTTTTAATAAAAGAAAACCTTTTCTTTTATTCTGTTAAATAAATTCT
The DNA here is from genome assembly GCA_027943335.1 of Chamaecyparis obtusa. NCBI lineage: Eukaryota > Viridiplantae > Streptophyta > Pinopsida > Cupressales > Cupressaceae > Chamaecyparis > Chamaecyparis obtusa. Next base: position 7,765 of record BSBK01011966.1, on the reverse strand, counting down.
ATCATATTTAAATTGCAGTTCTTAATCTCTTTTAATTCTTCTTCAAATTTTATTTTTCTAGTTCTGCAGCTTTTTCCCAACTTTTTTCCATTGCAACAAATAATATAAACTCACCTTATTCACTTGATTTTTTTACAATCTCTATTGTTTAGTAATGTGAACAGCTACAAATCAACTGCTACATTAGTAATCTCTCCAAAACATCAAAAGGGATATAAGAACAGTAACAACTTAAATAAATAGAAGGAATGTATCTAGATTGGTTTTATGTATTCTCACCAACTTAATTCATCCATACATCCAGCAACCCTCAACAACACTTCTCAAAGACAATCCCTCCATGAGGGTTCTTGGGAGCGGATGAAAGTATTGGGAACACTTTTGACATGTGGAAATTGATTGAGAAGGGAATGCAAGAGATTAAGAATTTTTGGGTTCAATAAGAAATACTTAGCTTTGAAGAGGGGTTGTAATGGTCAACATTCAAAAAATTATAAACTAGGAACTTGGTGAAAAACACGGCGACTACTATTGATCAGGTTTTACAACAAGAATGTGTGAGAACAAAGCAAAACAAGATGTGAACGGATGTGGTGCTCTCAACTCTCCCATAGGAAGTGAACAAAAGAAAACACGCGAACCGAATTATCAACTCTCCCCAACAAGCTATGGTTGTTGCTGTTTCCTCCGTCTCATCTAGAGAGGTTCTTTTGAAGACCATCTAGACTTCTTGTAGACAGAATGGCGGGTATTAAGGGTGTGAAATCCCTCAACAATAGTTAGCAAATCGGATGGTTGTCTCTTTTTCTCCCCTAATTTTGTTTATAAGGTTTCCTAGTTTCTAGTTGTTTTTTAAATCTCAGTCGTGTGAGTAACATGTAAATGAGTTCAGACTCTATTGTTATCTAATCAAAACTGTTGACCTAATCTTACTTTCTGTAAAATAAACGCAAAAAAATAAACATTTAAAGCTCTAACATTATACTGAACAGCACAAAGAATAGAACTATAATAAAATATTATTAATTATAAGGAAAAAGAAATAAAAAACTAGAAAATGAAAAATATTGCATGCAAATTTGCATTGGATCGTGCACCACACAATCTTCAGTTAGCAGCATGCTTTCTATATGTCAATTATAGAGAATTACCACTCAGTCAAATTTACTTGAGGCTTTGCAAACAAAGAAAAAACAAAGTCATTAGACTAGCGCAATACGGGTAATATATTTTTGGGAGCCCAATTTTATTCTGAATAACCAATCCTTAACATAGCAGTAATGCAAAACTGATCAACAGAGTCCTGACGCGAGCAGCAGAATACAATATAGCAGAACATGAGCAGCTGAAGCTACATATTGATTTTGTACTCCTGACTCTAACGATTATTGATATTTAAAAGCACACTCTGATATTACGCACAAGCATAAACATCTGTAATTACAATCGATTCAGGACGAGACCTAAACCCAATCCTAGATTACACATTCATACCAACACAACATTCGTGCTAATTACCTAGACCATACATGCATTTGAGTATTCTGATTGGGGTCTGCACCAAGCAAAGAACTTTTGCGAGGCAGATAGCTTTGCCTTTTACTATATAGTAATTCCTATGGAGCGATATCTTGAGCTCTTCTAAGTGACTGGAAGGACGAACGGACGCTGCAAAGAAAGGCTTACAGATGTCTTCCACATGGCAGCAATGTAGTCGTCGCTTATCATGTTGCTTCCAGAAAAATGATGCCATGTTTTCTGAGAACTTTAACGTCCTTGGCGGTGTCGATGAGGCTTTTCATGAGCTCCACATACTGTGTTATCACCGTCCCTCGACTCGTCTCAATGAACTCCAATGCTAGTAAATTCCTCAACACCACTTCAGTGAACATGTCAGTTACAATTAAACGTGGAAGATAAGTGTCGCGGAATACCTGTTGAATCTGATTTTCTCTCCGTTCATGCTGATGGGAAACGGTGTCAACGTAATGCCGTGTTTGACCAACTTCCTAGCGTTCACCCTAAAATCCCTTGGGCCAGTTTTGGATTGAGGAAAACAGCAACTATGGAACGCTGTGCTAATGGCATCTCCAATGACACTTTGAATATTCTGGCAGCAATTGGGTTTCACTTCTCCCTCCATTTCGGAGGACGGAGGAAACGCATTTGTGCATGTAGGCCAACAGATGTTGCTCCTCCCCGATATTCTCATCGGCGGAGCACTCAAATTTTTCAAATGAACACAGACTAGCCATCCGACTCCTCAAAAACTCATCAAAGCCTTGATGGCCTTTTAGAGTGCGGTGAGCTTGGTCAAGAAGGAAAAGAGGAAGTTGGTTTTCTAACTTGACAATGTCACACTTTATGCTTCCCGTTGCTGAGTGATGGCGAGACTTATTGTGTTCATGGTCAGCATCTCCATCACATTCATTCTGCAGAAAATGGGTATAGAAAAAAGGCATCTACGGTCATCATCCACCCGAACTTTCGAATGCCATCCTTCGCATCCAGCTTCCAGTTGTAAAAACTCCTCCAGCTTAGATTGTTGGGCAGGACTTTATTTTCCAGAAAGTTGTGAATAATGTTGGAATCATCGCCGCGCAGCAGCCTTGAGACATTTGGATCTTGTACATTTCCATCTGTGAAACTGCGAGAGAGGCCATGATGCAAAGGTCCCACGGGAGCATCCTTGAGGGCGTGATGGTAGTAAGGCCCAGCGACACAATTTGAGGAGCGTAGGCGTCTGCTTTAGCCTTCACCACAGCCTCTGGAACGCGACGTGTCGCTCTGCCATCTGAAACACTATAATTACCATCGCCATCACCATTTCCATCCTTTGTACCAACTATCCTTTCCACTTCAGCAATCCATTCTTCTGAAATAAACTCATCGTTTGCACCAGCAAGCGCCATATAATCTAACAAGCTGAGTGCAAGTCTGTAAACATGTACCCGATGTGGTGAACGATCTACTATAAATAAAACGATAACGAGTTCGTCATGGACCGTCAAATTTGAACTAATAAGCCCATTCTGACGTGCACATCAGATAAGTTAAAAACATTTTAGAATCTAAAACTGAACAAGTCAGGGAACACGTGCCAAGCAAAATTGTGAAAAGTTAAAATACATATAAATGCCTCCACGGAGAAATCGTGGGGAGCAGATAATTGAATAGACCACTTTAACTCGAGTATGAGGAAAATAGCTCTCCAATTTAATATTATGTGACATAAAATAATTAGAAAATTCATTGCTGATGAACTACTGCAACCAGTTTCGACAATAAATTCCATTAGGGCCCGTTTGTTTGAGGGGTGGAATTGGAATTTGGGAGAGAAAACCTGGTTTTGACTCCAAATCCTTCGTTTGTTGCTTACATTGGAAAACTTGAAAACCATAATATAATTTTGATCTTCCAATTTTGCCTCCAAAACAAGAATTTGCAACTTCCAACTAAAAGGTGGAATTCATTTGAAAACCTGGTTATGTATATTATTGCTCTAGTTTATTGGCTCATTTCCCAAAATTGGCTCATCTTCCTGAAACTTTCTCATCTTCCCAATCAACCAAACAGTCCAATGCAAAACCAGAAAATGCAAAACTAGAATCTCAAAACCTTATTATGAGATAATAAGCTTTTGGGCCAAATCCATATTCCCCAAACAAACAGGCCCCTTAGTGAGCGCCTCTTTCTCATCTCCCATTCAAACTTAGTTCTTCCTAAAGAATCAAATGAATCATAGGTGTTTTGGTGGTGTAATGCATTGACATAATGTGCTAAGTACCTTCGGTCCTTGCTAAGGGTAATGGTTTGAAAACCTAAATACTAGTAATGACATCTTAGTGTGCAATGGGTAAACTAGAGAGTTATGAAAGGTCAATTAGGTATCTGTCTATTTGTCTCCCTCTCTATTTTTCCCCTCTCTCTATCTATCTATTTATCCCCCCTTCCCCCCCTCTCCACACACACACACACACACAGATATATATATATATATATATATATATATATATATATATATATATATATATATATATATATATATATATATATATATATATATATATATATCACTTCCTATCTCTATCTTCATCTTTCTATCTCTTCTTTTCTCATTCTTTCCTTAGGTCTCCCTCTATATATATTTATCTCTACCATCTAACCCTTTGTCCTCTCTCTTTATCTATCTTTTTTCTTCTTTACATATACCTCCCCCTCCATATCCATATCCATATCCATCACTATCTATGTCTTCCTCTCTATCGCTATCTCGTTACCCCCCTTAATGCAGAGGTTGGGTAGGTGTTGGGAAGATCTTTCTCCAATTGATCAAGGTTACAAGTCTCAAGCCTCACTAGGCTTCTCAAACCACGCTCGGACCAAGACTAGACAACTCGAAACTTATGGGAATGGGTCGGCCAACATTGGACAACTCGGCAAATACAAGAACACTCGGCCAACACTGTGATGCTCGACACTTACTAGCCTTCTCAAACCCCAAGGCTTCCACACTTTCCAAAGCACCAAGAAGTTGTCTTAGACCTTAACAAGGTTAATTTATCAGGATTCAACAAATTTTAGGATTCTACACAAGAACCCAACACCCCAAACCCCCTTTTTAGTCTACTGGGCCTAATTGTTTCCCTGGTAGGTCTCCAACAATAGTAAAGTCAAGTTTACACTCAAGTGTCTCAAAACATTAAACAAATAAATGATGGATTTAGATGCACTTTTCACCTTTACATAACATATCTCAACCTCAACATAGGTTGTTTCAGACCAAAATACCCAACTCCACACAGTACCCCTGTTTTAGGCATGAAAATGGTACATTTAACAAAGCAAGTACAAAGTAGGCTTATCCCCAAGATCCAAGACTTTCAATAGTCCCTCTCAATAGGGTTCAAATCAAAGGATTCTCAACTCAAAAAGGTCTATGACCAATGCAAATACCAAAACCCTAATCAAGCTACTCTCAAGCCCTCAAAACTAGGGTTTTCTCAAACTCCGCTTTCCAAGTGTTTCCAAACCAAACTAATGGTTGATCCACCAATTAGATGAACATATAACAACACTCTTCAATTCATAAAACATACCCCTCATGGGGATAAATCACTAATTCATGGGTGAAACCCTTGCCAAATCAAGGACTGTCATGACACAGTCAGCCCTTGATGGCTTAAAAATGGAATCAAAACTACTTAGAAATGATTCAAACACAGTTAGTAAAAAAATCATTCATGTTGTAAAGGATAACTTTTTCTATTGTGGAAGAACTAACCTTCTTGCAGTAAAGTCCCAAGCTGCTACCCAGGATAAAAGATAGAATTGTGTGTGGACTAGCCCTCCAACTGGTTAGACCAAAGCCAACTTTGATGGTGCTGCTAAAGGGAACCCTAGACATGCAGGAAGCAGAGGAATCATCAGGAACTGCTTTGGCATGGCATAGCGGTTGTTAGTCTCCCCTTGGGTGCTCAGACGAATCACTATGTTGAAGCCTGTGCAGCTCTTTAGGTCACTAAACTTGCTCATGATCTGGGGGTCAAGTGGCTCTGGCTAGAAGGAGACTCAATGAACATCATCCAACTGCCTCAATCCTTTCTCACCCTCCCTCATGGACTATAGCCAACATCAATGCTGAAACTTGAGCCATTCTTAACTCTTTTGATAAGGTGTTCATATCCCATGTGTATAGGGAAGCCAATGGGGTGGCTGATTGGTTTGCCAACTTGGCCGTCACTAAGGAAGCTAAGTTGACTTGGCAAAAAGGAGATGACTTTCCCATAGATGTGAAGAGTATCCTAGAAAAGGAAAGACTCATTGCACTGAGGGTTACATTTTACAACCATAATGATTTGCATCGAGGTCGGTAGCTACAGCCCCTTCAGTCACACTTGGAAAAGATTTATATCACCAACTCGACATCTGGGCTGTTTGGTCTTGCTTTTGCTTTCATCGCTCGTGGTATTTTCGGCTTTCTCTAGCCTTGTATGCTCTACTCTGCTATGGCTTTTGGCCATGGCCCATTTTGTGGCCTGCTTCTTGTATGTTTTATTCTTGCTTCATTCTTCTGTTTTAGACCTACGAGTTTCAAGAATCCTGTAAAACATATTTTACTTAATCAAAAACATCCAATAAGGTTATGCAATACTTGGATTCAATAGAACATCAAATAAAATAAGAACTTTGCAAGAAAATCCTTCTTTATTGCATCAAAAAACTAGTATACCCTGAATAATGTTCACCAGTCCATACACACATCACACCATTGACAAACTTCGATTGAAAAAAAGTTTCAAATACCCTCTCTCAACTTCCCAAACTGATTCCTAATCAGTTGGAAGTGTGTTAACCCACTAGACAACTCTAAAACTAATTTCCCACCATTTCTAACTAGTCGTTAGGAATTGAAATTCAAATCGCTAACTTACAATTTAATGCAAATTAGACCTCAAAAATAATCCAATTCAATGGATCTTAAAAACATAGGATCAAATAAACCTATTCAAGACCCCTATTTACCCAAATTAACCCCAAGAGCTCTAATGGTTCATTATTACATCATTTTTTTCCTAAGGTCCTTAAAAGGCCCTTTAAGAGTTTTACCAATTTCATTGTATTGATCATTGCAAATTGCCATGATAGGCTTCAAGATTTCCCAATTAACCTATAAGGTCTTCTTGGTCTCCTCCATGACCTGATCAACTTGTTCCTTCATGTACCTAGGTGTTCTCATAGATGGTCCTGCATCACCACCCCCCCATCATAAAATTAAATCCATTTTATTATTTTAAAATTTCTAATAATTTAGTCTAAGAATTTCTACTATTAAATCTGGGGGACTTACTAAACCAAGACCAACTTATAGATTTAACCTCTTCATATATAATAAACTATAATCTGTAATTCAGTCTTGATTATGTAGCTTTGATATTGGCATTGCTTAAATACTCCAAAAAAAAATCCAAAATCTCTCTTGTTTTATGCCCGAAGGAGATTTCATCCAAATCAACATCTTCCTCCCATGTTTCTCCCTTCACATTCTCATGTGTAGTCTACAAAGATGGGATTGGGATGTCCCAATCTCTATGTACAATTGTTCAAATACCATGGCTTTAAATCTCCTTCTGTGAACAAGAACTACTATTCTTACTCTTTATTTTCAGTTTCTCATGGCTCTTCATGTTTTTCTACCTAGATTTATACAACTTGCAAATTCATTTTTCTTTGAAATCCAGTTCAAGGCTTTTCTATTCATTAGTTCTATAAATTGAATTGTAATTTTTAGAACTTTTCAACTCATGCTTTCCTACGTTAATCATAGCGGTGAACAGACATCCATGGATTGATTGAGAACATCAACTCATCCAATATTTTTGTATTACTTTCTCCATGAAACTCATTTTGAAATTCAACAACTATCTATAGTTGAAAGAATTCTTAAACTCTTCAATGATCACAAATGCAAATCGAGATGTATATATTCTATTGACTAAGATCTCGTCATTGTGGAGCATTTCCCACACCATGAATAGAAAAGTAGAGGATATTAGTTGGAAAAGCCGCCAATTTTTAACATGTTACAGAAAAAGCCTATTTGTGTCATTGCGAGGGTTCAAAATATTGGTATCCATAACCAATACTCTCCAAAATTATTTTTTCTTAACATTATTTTGAGGTGTGTGTACTCATTCTTGATTATTTTATAGAGATTGGACATTCTATTCTAGTTCATCTAGGTTTTTGGGTATGTGTAGGATCA